>JABWTJ010000648.1:105858-514284 GCA_016801875.1 Solanum sitiens | reverse complement strand
ATACGTGATTTTAGCATATAATACTTTTATTGTGATTATAAGCAATGAATACTCGAAGGAACACGGAACGAAGACTTGAAGAAGATATTGCCAATGCGGGAGCTCCTCCCCAAGGCAATCAAGTCCCTCATCTTGAAGAAGATGCTAATGATGACCAAGCCCCGGTCAATCCTCCTCCTTTGACGGATGGTTACATAAGGGCTTCCCTTCTCCACATGGCCCAAGCCATTACTATTCAAGCACAAGCCTTCACTACCCAATCTCAATCCATGACGACCCAAGCTAATCGGGAGATTTTACCCTGAGCCAACCAACATGTTGGTACCATGGCCTCCCGTTTGAGAGATTTCACTAGGATGAATCCCCACACTATCTATGGGTCCAAGGTTGAAGAAGACCCCATGAGTTCATTGATAAAATCTACAAGATCCTCTATGCTATGGGGTTGACTACTAGTGAGAAGTCCAAGTTAGCCACTTACCAACTCAAAGATGTGGCCCAAACTTGGTGTAAGATCCCAAAATTTCTAAGTTAAGCACTAGCAATTCTTAAATTTTCGTATAAGGTCATACTGAGTGACTCTTAATTTCTTAGGTTTTAAGGTAAATTTCTTAGTGTGCGAATGATTTTCAATATCAATTAACTTCATTAGAAAAACCTTGCACAAAGTAGAGTTGAATGTTTCCTTACCAATTAAGTTTAGACATAAGATTTTAATTTGGTAAATTTCAAACGACCATATCTCATAGAATATTAAGAGTTACGTGACCCATGACCTATCAAATTAAAAGTATTTCAATCCTCTTTCCAACTCCATCAATTTCACATCAATCTAGTTTTCGTGTAAAAGGTTATGACCATTTTAGTGAATAGTATGGTGCAGTCCCATTTTGGCCGCGGGAAAATAGTAATTAAGGTAATTTCCTCTCCTTTTCCCACTAGAAAACCCAAATAAAACAGTTTTCACAAGCCCTATAAAGCCTTACATAATCCTAATTCCATCTTTAAATTCATTATTCTCTTTTCTTTAAAACCCTAGGGCATTTCAAGAAAATTTAAGATTTGTCACAATTCTTTAAACAAGGGTAAGGTTTAAGCTAGGATTGAAGTTATTCATTGATTTCTTCACCAAATTCATAGATTTTCTCCATTAAAGGTATGGTTTTTGACTTCATTTCAAGAAAATTCAAGATTTGTCACGATTCTTTAAACAAGGGTAAGGTTTAAGCTAGGATTGAAGTTCTTCATTGATTTCTTCACCAAATTTCTTAGATTTTCTCCAATAAAGGTATGGTTTTTGATCTTTGATACTTGTTTCATCAAGGATCCTAACTTTCAAAGATGTTTTCTAAAGTTTTCAAAAGATGAATTGACCTTTTTCATGATCTACCATGGGTTCTTGCATTAAAAGTTTTTAATCATTGTTAAGTGATTGAATTGTGGTTATTAATGTTATTTTAACTCAATTAACCTAAGAACTCATGAAATTGATGAACCCTAGATTTTCACTAACTTATGGTTACTTGATATTGGTCTAATGAATTAATGTGTGGTTTCTTATGAGCTTTCTAATGATGTAATAATTGTATTTCATTGATGTCTAAGGTCTTGAATTGACCTAGTTTTATCTAGTATTATGATTTATACTTTGATTTGATGTTCATGGCCATGGGTAAGGGCCGTATGGTATTGAATTGGATGATTTAGACATGGATTGAAGTGGTGAGAATGGATTAGTGGTACGCTTCCCTAATTCTCTTTATTTTATGTTAATTGGACTTCAATTATGTTGAGATTGGTATGGTCCACTTATGGTGGCGGAGTTATGTGATTGATGTGGCCTTGCCGGCGTTATTTTAAGTATATTGATTATCATGGCCTTGTCGGCACTACTTGAAGTATTATGATGATTTGTGTAATTGATTATGTGAAGTATGATTATATCTATCTACATGCTAGTAATGTGAAAGTATGTGTTCTTCTATGTATATTAGGTGATCATGTTGGATTATGACTATGTGTTTATGTGTGTAGTCTTAAAGTTGATACATGATTATTCCTACTGGACAATATGAGTATATGATGGTTATATTGATGATGTTATAGTAACATATAGGATGACATAAAGATGATAAGTATCATTCCTAAGTGCTTCAAAGAATGATATGTTATATGTGCTAATATGAATTAATGATGTGTCTTGTTTTGGTAGATTATGTCCCTTACTTGATACATGTATATGATGAATATGAGCATCTTGACTTAGTAGGCTTAAGCACTTTTGTCTTGTATGTGTATGGATGAATGTTTAATGAAAGTCTTTGATCAGTAGACCTTAGATGGTGCCCTTATAAGCATGACTAATATGTGGAATCTTCTATATAGAAAGAAGGTTAAGAGTGAGCTATCCTTATAGACCATTGAATGGTAGCCCTAGAGGACCCATCTTTGGTAGGTGCATTATGACTAGTTAATGACTAAGAGATGGTACCTTTTCATATGTCCCTTATATTGAACTTACTATATGAGAACAAAGGCTAGCACCGAGTGAATATGTTATGGTTTGTAGCTCTACTTAAGAAGGAGACTAGAGTACAATGTACCTGTACTTGAGAATGAGACTAGAGTACATAAAAGACCTTGATATTCCTTAACCATGTGCCTACATGGGATGTGTCTTATTTCTCCCCTTGGAAAGTAGAACACCCTGCATCGGAGTAGGTTTATGACTAAAGATTCCATGCCTAGCTAGTATGGTCTATGTCGGTTATTGCCTATTCTCATCATGTGGGATATATGCTAGTGTTGGATAAGTTCTAGGAAGTTAAAGTAGTGGAATGGGACGCTATCTAGACATTGCACGACTAGGCTTTGAAGATATTAGTATGTGAGTCCCTATGTCTTTCCATGACCATTATGTGAAGTCTATAATGAATGAAATGTCTTTTAATAGACTTAATGAACGATCACGACTTTAGCTAAGGTATTATGAATAGAATGTTCTCTATCTAGGGTAGCTTTGAGGGTTGCTTAGGTAAGCTTTAAGAGGGTGTATGGGCGGTCTCTTCTTGTCCTACTTAGGTGAATCTTAGAGTAACCTTAGGTGGGGAGTTAATTAAAAGAAAAAGGAACAATCTTATCTTAGGTAGTCTTAAGGATCACTCAGGTGTGCTTAGAGAGGGTGTATGGGCGGTCTCTATTAGTCTTACTTAAGTGAGTCTTAGGATAACTTTTGGTGATAATAATGCAAGCTAAAAGGGGTTATTGTGAAGTGGAACTTAGTTCACTGTAATGTTTTACAATATTTGATTAAATGCTTGTGTGATATCTTATATGTTTCTAAGGTGTTAAATGTTGTTCTTATGCTTATGCTATGATGTTTTAATAAAAAAGAGCATGTTTTATATAAATGTCCATTTATCATGATTTTATGCATTACGCCATACTTAGTACAAGTGTTTGTACTAATTCCATAAATTTTGTCTATTTTAAAAGGTGTAGGTGGCGTTTGAGAGGAGTCTCAAAGTTGAAGCTTGGACTAGTGTCCATTCAAGTAGACAGTTGGGATGTCCTCACTAGATTCGAGGACATCTTGATGTTTAGTTTTCCTTATTGAAAAGTATTGTAATAGACTTAGCTATTTTCTATATGTTGAAGTATGGGTGGTGTCCCAATATATTCCTGTGTCTAAGATGGCGACTTTGAGACTTAGCCTTTCATTATGTTTTTCTATAAAAAGAGATATTTTGAAGTATTTTTATTTCGTGTGAAAAGTTTTAATTCCACACTACTTTTCTCTCATGTATGCAATGAATGGTATGAAAGGGCTTGTCTTAGACCTCCGAGAGGTTGACGACGCCGGTCGCAATCCAAGATTGCACCCTAACTTCTAGGGTGTGGTTTCGGGATGTCACAAGCTTGGTATCAGAGCATAAGGTTATGAAGTAGTACTTTGGAATAAAAAAGTCTCGAAAAGCCATGTCTAGTAGAGTCTTGACCATCAGTGTGAGTTGCGAAACATCTATGGGCGAGAGGCTATAGGACAATAGAGTTTCCCTTCTTTTCTACTCCTATGTCGTTTCGTAGAGATTAAAAGTAATGAGTGTCCTTTTCTTATGGTTTTCCTTATGTTTCTAGGAAGATGAATACGAGGAGGACACTGGCTAGGAGAGTTGAGGAGAATGATCTGAATGAGTGACTTTCTCCTCGAGGTGGACATGTTCCACAAGTTGAGCAGGTTCCTCAAGATGTTCAAGGTGATCAAGGTGCTCAAGATGATCAAGTCCCTATTATGGAAGGATATAATGAGGTTCCGGTAGTTCCCCCGGAAATGGCTAATGGGGAGATTAGAGAGGCTCTCCTTACCCTAGCCCGAGCTATGACAACTCAGCTGAATAGAGACATTGGGCCTAGGGTGAATGCTATGGAGAGTACTATGACATGTAGAGTGAGGGACTTTGTGAGGATGAGTCCTCCTACCTTCTTTGGTTCTAAGGTAGGAGAAGATCCCCAAGCTTTCTTAGATGAGGTGTATAAGATAGTGCATGCAATGGGAGTGACTTCTAGGGAGAAAAGGGAGTTAGCTTCGTATCAATTGAAAGATGTTGCTCAAATATGGTTTACTCAATTGAAGAATAGTAGACCGGTTGAATCGGGTCCCTTAGAGTGGGAAGAGTTTAAGGAAGCATTCTTAGAAAGGTACTTTCCCCGTGAGAGGACGGAGGTTAAGATTGAAGAATTTATAATCCTTAGGCAAGGTAGCATGAGTGTTGAGGAGTATTCCTTAAAGTTTATCCTATTGTCTAAGTATGCTCCATCCTTGGTGTCTAACCCTAGGGATGAGATGAGTAGGTACTTGACCGGTGTTTCAGATATGGTGAAGGAAGAGTGTCGTACAACCATGCTCCATGGTGATATGACTCTATCTAGGCTGATGGTTTGTGCACAATCCATTGAAGAGTCTAAACTTGGGAGGAGAAATAGATATACTATGAGGGGAAGAACCGATGAGCAAGTTCAACATAAGTTTAAGAAGAGGGCTCCAAATCAAGATGGTT
Organism: Solanum sitiens; assembly: GCA_016801875.1. Classification (NCBI taxonomy): domain Eukaryota; kingdom Viridiplantae; phylum Streptophyta; class Magnoliopsida; order Solanales; family Solanaceae; genus Solanum; species Solanum sitiens. Next base: position 509,227 of record JABWTJ010000648.1, on the reverse strand, counting down.
CTAGTTCTCCTAAAGCTAACTATGAGAGAGGTGGTGGTTCACAAGTGGTTAAGCCTACTTGTGCTACTTGTGGGAAGAAGCACTTTGGGAAGTGTCTAGCCGGAACTAGTGGGTGCTTTGGTAGTGGAAAGGATGATCACAAGGTGAGAGATTGTCCTACTATTGCTGCTAGAGGGAGAGAGGCCAATCAAGTTCCTCCTAATGTTCCGGATGGTGGTTCTCCAAAGAGGAATCACTTCTATGTTCTCCGAGACAAAGGAACAAAACCGTATGATGATGATGAAGCCGGTAAGTTATAGTTTTCTCTCTATAGTTATATGAGTTCCTTCTAAGTGGGGGAGAGTATGGTGAGTAGTAGAATAGTAATTTGTTGTCTCATCTCTTCTATTAAATTCAAGCTTGAGAAGATAGAATGTCATAGTAGCATGTTGCATGTTGCATTGTGTTTAGGAGTCTAGTTGAAATTGAAATTCATTGATTCCTTGCATTGTGCACTTCATGAAGTTATATTTATGTTTTAAAGTGAGTTTACATTGTTTTATCTCTCATATTGTTATGTTTCCATCATCAATTGCTTAAGAGTCGCATTATTGGAAATTTGAGCATGTTTCACTGTAAAGTAATTGGTGTTTACTGTAAAGGTTTAGAAAATTTGGTTAAATTGTTCTTTCATGAAAAATGGTTATGATATGTATATAACTGATGTATATGAGCATGATATTATGTGGACAAGGAAATTCCTCCCATATGAATTGAAAATGTGAGTTTTATAGCATGATGAGTTGTAGAATTGTTTCTATTTTCTTGTGTTGTGATTTTCTTGATTATGTGAAATTGATGTTTTCTCCTCGATTGTGTGTTGTATAATGTGTTATGTGGTATGGTTGATAGTTGTTAACTGAATCTTTACTCTTGGAAGTGTTCGGAGAGTGGCAAGTGTCATTCGAGGATGAATGTTGTCGAAGTGGGGGAGATTGTAAGATCCCAAAATTTTCTAAGTTAAGCCCTAGCAATTCTTAAATTTTCGTATAAGGTCATACTGAGTGACTCTTAATTTTCTTAGGTTTTCAGGTAAATGTTTTAGTGTGCGAATGATTTTTCAATATCAATTAAGGTCATTAGAAAAACCTTGCACAAAGTAGAGTTGAATGTTTCCTTACCAATTAAGTTTAGACATAGAATTTTATTTGGCTAAATTTCAAACGACCATACCTCTTAGAATATTAAGAGTTACGTGATCCATCACCTATCATATTAAAGGTATTTGAATCCTCTTTCTAACTCCACCAATTTCGCATCAATCTAGTTTTCGAGTAAAAAGGTATGACCATTTTAGTGAATAGTATGGTGCAGTCCCGTTTTGGCCGCGGGAAAATAGTAATTAAGGTAATTTCCTCTCCTTTTACCACTAGGAAAACCTAAATAAAACGGGTTTCACAAGTACTATAAAGCCTTACATAATCCTAATTCCATCTTTAAATTCAACATTCTCTTCTCTTTCAAACCCTAGGGCAAAACCTCAAGAAAAAAAATCAAAGTAGAAGACTTCATTCAAGAAAATTCAAGATTTGTCAAGATTCTTTAAACAAGGGTAAGATTTAAGCTAGGATTGAAGTTCATTGATTTATTCACCAAATTTCGTGGATTTTCTCCAATAAAGGTATGGTTTTTGATCCTTGAAACTTGTGTAATCAAGGAGCTCAACTTTCAAAGATGTTTTCTAAAGTTTTCAAAATATGAATTGACCTTTTTCATGATCTACCATGGGTTCTTGCATTAAAGGTTATTAATCATTGTTAAGTGATTTAATTGTGGTTATTAATGTTATTTTAACTTAATTAACCTGTGAACCCATGAAATTGATGAACCCTAGATTTTGACTAACTTATGGGTTACTTGATATTGGTCTAATGTATTAATGTGTAGTTTCTTATGGGCTTTCTAATGATGTAAGAATTGTATTCAATTGATGTCTAATTGGTCTTAGATTGTTAAATATATATTGAATTGACCTAGTTTCATCTAGTATTATTATTTATACTTTGAATTGATGTTAATGGCCATGGGTAAGAGCCTTATGGTATTGAACTGGATGATTTAGACATGGATTGAAGTGGTGAGAATGGATTGGTGGTACACTGCCCTAATTCTCTTTATTTTATGTTAATTAGACATCAATTATGTTGTGATTGGTATGGTCCACTTATGGTGGCAGTGTTATGTGATTGATGTGGCCTTGTCGGCGTTATTTTAAGTATATTGATTATCATGGCCTTGTCGGCACTACTTGAAGTATTATGATGATTTGTGTAATTGATTATGTGTAGTATGATTATATCTATGTACATGCTAGTAATGTGAAAGTATGTGTTCTTCTATAGATATTAGGTGATCATGTTGGATTATGACTATGTGTTTATGTGTGTAGTCTTAAAGTTGATACATGATTATTCCTACTTGACTATATGAGTATATGATGGTTATGTTGATGATGTAATAGTAACATATAGGATGACATAAAATGATAAGGATTATTCCTAACTACTTCAAAGAATGATATGTTATATGTGCTAATGTGAATTAATGATGTGTCTTGTTCTGGTAGATTATGTCCCTTACTTGATACATGTGTATGATGAATATGAACATCTTGACTTAGTAGGCTTAGGCACCTTTGTATTGTATTATGGATGAATGTTTAATGAAAGTCTAGGATCGGTAGACCTAAAATGGTGCCCTTCTAAGCATGACTAATATCTGGAATCTTCTATATAGAAAGAAGGTTAAGAATGAGCTATCCTTATAGACCATTGAATGGAAGCCCTAGTGGACCCATCTTTGGTAGGTGCATTATGACTAGGTAATGACTAAGAGATGGTACCTTTTCATATGTCCTTTATATTGAACTTACTCTATGAGAACAAATGCTAGCACCGAGTGAATATGTTATGGTTTTTAGCTCCACTTAAGAAGGAGACTAGTGTACAATGTACCTCTTCTTGAGAATGAGACTAGAGTACATAAAAGACCTTGATATTCCTTAACCATGTGCCTACATGGGATGTGTCTTATTTCTCCCCTTGGCAAGTAGAACACCCTCTAACGGAGTAGGTTTATGACTCCGGATTCCATGCCTAGCTAGTATGGTCTATGTCGGTTATTGCCTATTCTCATCATGTGGGATACATGCTAGTGTTGGATAAGTTCTAGGAAGTTTAGATAGTGGAATGGGACGCTATCTAGACATTGCACGACTAGACTTTGAAGATATTAGTATGTGAGTCCCTAGGTCTTTCCAAGACCATTATGTGAAGTCTATAATGAATGAAATGTCTTTTAATTGACTTAATGAACGATCACGATTTTAGCCAAGGTATGATGAATAGAATGTGCTCTATCTAGGGTAGCTTTGAGGGTTGCTTAGGTAAGCTTGAATAGGGTGTATGGGCGGTATCTTCTTGTCCTACTTAGGTGAATCGTAGAGTAACCTTAGGTGGGGAGTTATGCAAGGAAAAGGGAACAATCTTATCTTAGGTAGTCTTAAGGATCATTCAGGTGTGCTTAGAGAGGGTGTATGGGCGGTCTCTATTAGTCTTACTTAAGTGAGTCTTAGGATAACTTTTGGTGATAAGAATGCAAGCTAAAAGGGGTTACTGTGAAGTGGAACTTAGTTCACTGTAATGTTTTTCAATATTTGATTAAATGCTTATGTGATATCTTACAAGTTTCTAAGGTGTTAAATGTTGTTCTTATACTTATGCTATGATGTTTTAATAAAAAAGAGCATGTTTTATATAAATGTCTGTTTATCATGATTTTATGCATTATGCCATACTTAGTACAAGTGTTTGTACTAATTCCATACATTTTGTCTATTTCAAAAGGTGTAGGTGGCGTTTGAGAGGAGTCTCAAAGTTGAAGCTTGGACTAGTGTCCATTCAAGTAGACAGTTGGTATGTCCTCACTAGATTTGAGGACATCTTGATGTTTAGTTTTCCTTATTGAAAAGTATTGTAATAGACTTAGCTATTTTCTATATGTTGAAGTATGGTCCGTGTCCCAATATATTCCTATGTCTGAGATGGCGACTTTGAGACTTAGCCTTTCATTGTTTTTTTCTATAAAAGAGATATTTTGAAGTATTTTTATTTAGAGTGATAAGTTTTAATTCCGTACTACTTTTCATACATGTATGCAATGAATGGTATGAAAAGGCTTGTCTTAGACCTCCGAGAGGTCGATGCCGGTCGCAATCCAAGATTGCACCCTAACTTCTAGGGTGTGGTTTCGGGATGTCACAAGCTTGGTATCAGAGCATAAGGTTATAAGGTAGTACTTAGGAATCAAAAAGTCTCAAAAAGCCATGTCTAGTAGAGTCTTGACCATTAGTGTGAGTCGCGAAACATCTAGGGGCGAGAGGCTATAGGATGATAGAGTTTCCCTTCTTTTCTACTCCTATGTCGTTCCGTAGAGATTAAAAGTTATGAGTGTCCTTTTCTTATGGTTTTCCTTATGTTTCTAGGAAGATGAATACGAGGAGGACACCAGCTAGGAGATTTGAGGAGAATGATGTGAATGAGGGACTTCCTCCCCGAGGTGGACATGTGCCACAAGTTGAGCAGGTTCCTCAAGATTTTCAAGGTGATCAAGGTGCTCAAGATGATCAAGTCCCTATTGTTGAAGGAGATAATGAGGTTCCGGCGATTCCCTCGGAAATGGCTAATGAGGAGATTAGAGAGGCTCTCCTTACCCTAGCCCGAGCTATGACAACTCAAGTGAATAGATACATTGGGCCTAGGGTGAATGCTATGGAAAGTACTATTACCTCTAGAGTGAGGGACTTTGTGAGGATGAGTCCTCCTACCTTCTTTGTTTCTAAAGTGGGAGAAGATCCCCAAGCTTTCTTGGATGATGTGTATAAGATAGTGCATGCAATGGGAGTGACTTATAGGGACAAAGCGGAGTGAGCTTCGTATCAATTGAAAGATGCTCAAATATGGTTTACTCAATTGAAGGATAGTAGACCGGTTAAATCGGGTCCCTTAGAGTGGGAAGAGTTTAAAGAAGAATTCTTAGAAAGGTACTTTCCCCGTGAGAGGAGGGAGGTCAAGATTGAAGAATTTATAAACCTTAGGCAAGGTAGCATGAGTGTTGAGGAGTATTCCTTAAAGTTTATCCTATTGTCTAAGTATGCTCCATCCTTGGTGTCTAACCCTAGGGATGAGATGAGTAGGTTCTTGACCGGTGTTTTGGATATGGTGAAGGAAGAGTATCGTACAACCATGCTCCATGGTGAGATGACTCTATCTAGGCTGATGGTTTATGCACAATCCATTGAAGAGTCTAAACTTGGGAGGAGAAATAGAGATACTAAGAGGGGAAGAACCGATGAGCAAATTCAACATAAGTTTAAGAAGAGGGATCCAAATCAAGATGGTTCTAGTTCTCCTAAAGCTAACTATGAGAGAGGTGGTGGTTCCCAAGTGGTTAAGCCTACTTGTGCTACTTGTGGGAAGAAGCACTTTGGGAAGTGTCTAGCCGGTACTAGTGGGTGCTTTGGTAGTCGAAAGGTTGATCAAAGGTGAGAGATTGTCCTACTATTGCAGCTAGAGGGAAAGAGGCCATGCATGTTCCTCCTAATGTTCCGGATGGTGGTGCTCCAAAGAGGAATCGCTTCTATGCTCTCCGAGACAAAGGAACAAAACCAGATGATGATGATGAAGTCGGTAAGTTAAAGTTTTCTCTCTATAGTTATATGAATTCCTTCTAAGTGGGGGAGAGTATCGGTGAGTAGTAGAATAGTGATTTGTTGTCTCATCTCTTCTATTCAATTCAAGCTTGAGAAGATAGAATGTCATAGTAGCATGTTGCATGTTGCATTGTGTTTAGGAGTCTAGTTGAAATTGAAATTCATTGATTCCTTGCATTGTGCATTTCATGAAGTTATGATTATATTTTAAAGTGAGTTTATATGGTTTTATCTCTCATATTGTTATTTTCCATCATAAATTGCTTAAGAGTTGCATTATTGGAAATTTGAGCATGTTTCAATGTAAAGAAATTGGTGTTTACTGTTAAGGTTTTGAAAATTTGGCTAAATTGTTCTTTCATGAAAAATGGTTATGATGTGTATATAACTGATGTATATGAGCATGGTATTATGTGGAGAAGGATGTTCCTCCTATATGAATTGAAAATGTGAGTTTTATAGCATGATGAGTTGTAGAATTGTTTCTATCCTCTTGTGTTGTGATTTTCTTGATTATGTAAAATTCATGTTTTCTCCTCGTTTGTGTGTTGTATAATGTGTTATGTGGTATGGTTGAGAGTTGTTAACTGAATCTTTACTCTTGGAAGTGTTCGGAGAGTGGCAAGTGTCATTCAAGGACGAATGTTGTCCAAGTGGGGGAGATCGTCAGATCCTGAAATTTTCTAAGTTAAGCCCTAGCAGTTCTTAAATTTTTGTATAAGGTCATACTGAGTGACTCTTAATTTTATTAGGTTTTCAGGTAAATTTCTTAGTGTGCGAACGATTTTCAATATCAATTAAGGTCATTAGAAAAACCTTCCACAAAGTAGAGTTTAATGTTTCCTTACCAATTAAGTTTAGACATAAGATTTTATTTGGGTAAACTTCAAACGACCATATCTTTTAGAATACTAAGAGTTACGTGAGCCATGACCTATCAAATTAAAGATATTTGAATCCTCTTTCCAACACCACCAATTTTGCATCATTGTGGGCACAAAGTTTGAGATTGACCAAATGTGAAGGGGCAAGACAAGGAGAGTGGGCAAGCAAGTAGTCCTAATGATGCTTCATAGAAAAATCACTTTTATTCTCTCCGCTCTAGGGGTGAGCAAGAGACTTCGCCCGACGTGGTGACCGGTATGTTGAAAGTCTTTTCCATTGATGTATATGCTTTACTTGATCCGGGTGCTACAATATCTTTTTTTACTCCTATAGTAGCTAAAAAGTTTGACATTTTTCCCGATATATTGAATGAACCTTTTATGGTGTATACCCAGGTGGGTGAGTCGGTGGTTGCAAAAAGGGTGTATAGAAATTGTCCTATAATGTTGCCAAATAGAGTTACTTATGTTGAATTGGTAGAACTTGATATGGTCAATTTCGATGTCCTTTTGGGTATGAATGGTTGCATGCTTGCTTTGCCTCTATATATTGTAGAAATAGAGTGGTGAAGTTTAAGTTTCCAAATGAACACGTTTAGAGTGGAAGGGGGAAAATTCTATTCCTAGAGGTCGTATCATTTCTTGTTTGAAAGCCTGTAAAATTATGTCTAAAGGGTGTTTATACCATATAGTAAGAGTCCATGATTTAAACTGTGAAATCCTCCCATTGTGTCGATCCTCGTGGTGAGGGAATTTCCGGAGGTCTTTACTAATGATCTTCCCTATATTCCTCCCGAATGGAAAATTGATTTTGATATTGACTTGTTATCGGATACAAATCCCATTTCAATTCCTCCTTATCGGATGGCTCCGGCCGAATTGAAAGAGTTTAAGGCTCAACTAAACTATCTACTAGACAAAGGATTCATTAGACCTATTATTTCTCCACGGGGTGCTCCGGTTTTGTTTGTGAAGAAGAAGGATGGGTCCCTTAGAATTTCGATCAATTATCGCCAACTCAATAAAGTCACTATTAAGAACATGTATCCTCTCCCTCGATTGACGACTTGTTTGATCAATTGCAAGAGGCAAGCTACTTTTCTAAGATTGACTTGAGATCGGGGTATCACAAACTTAGGGTGAGAGGTGAGGATATACCAAATACGACATTTCAGACTAGATATGGTCACTCTAAGTTCTTAGTAATGTCCTTTGGTCTCACTAATGGCCCGACGACATTCATGGATCTCATGAATAGGGTGTTTCAAAGTTACCTAGACTCATTTGTGGTTGTCTTCATTGATGACATCTTGGTATATTCAAAAAATGAGGGTGAACACATGGAACATTTGAGGGTGGGGTTACAAGTGCTTAAGGAGAACCAATTATTTGTCAAGTATAGCAAATGTGTGTTTTGGTTGAGATCGGTGGCATTTGTTGGTCATATGGTCTCTAGTGAGGGAGTTGAGGTTGATCCAAGGAAAACATAGGCAGTGAAAAATTGGCCTAGACCATCGACTCCAATCGACATTAGGAGTTTCTTAGGTCTAGCGGGTTATTATCAGAGTTTTGTGGATGGTTTTGCGTCCATTGCATCTCCCTTGACTACTTTGACCCAAAAGAGTAAGAAATTTGAGTGGTTGGAGGCATGCGAGAGAAGTTTCCAAATCTTGAAATATAGGCTTACTTCCGCTCCGGTGTTGACTTTACCGGAGGGTACCAAGGGTTTCATTTTGTATTGTGATGCATCCCGAGTGGGTTTAGGGTGTGTGCTTATGCAACATGGGAAAGTAGTAGCCTATGCCTCTAGGCAACTTAAGGTGCATGAGAGGAACTATCCAACTCATGATCTTGAGTTAGTGGCCGTGTTTTTTGCCTTGAAAATATGGAGGCATTACTTGTATGGTGTTCATGTTGATGTGTATACCGACCACAAGAGTCTCCAATATGTGTTTACTCAAAAGGAGTTGAATCTCCGACAAATAAGGTGGTTGGAATTATTGAGAGATTATGACATGAGTGTCCTTTATTACACCGGCAAGGCCAATGTAGTTGTGGATGCTCTAAGTCGTATGACCATGGGTAGTGTGTCTCATGTGGATGAATCCAAGAAAGACCTAGTTAATGATGTTCATAGGTTGGCTAGATTGGGTGTAAGGTTTGAAGATTCTCCAAATGGTGGTTTTATAGTTCATCAGAACTCCTAGTCATCATTGGTGGTTGAGGTGAAGTCCAAACAACACCTTGATCAACCATTGATGGAGTTGAAGGAATCAGTTCTTGCTAAGCTTAATGAGTCATTCTCCTTAAGGGGGGGGGGGGATGGTGTCTTGAGCTATCAAAGAAGGTTGTGTGTTCCCAATGTAAATGATTTGAGGAACCGGATCCTTGAGGAAGCTCATGGGTCCCGTTACTCCATTCATCCGGGTTCGACAAAGATGTACCTTGACCTTAGGGAAGTGTTTTGGTGGGAAGGTTTGAATAAGGACATAGAAGAATTAGTAGCAAAGTGTCCAAATTGCCAACAAGTGAAAGACGAACATCAAAAGCCAGGTGGTTTATTTCAAGAAATCCAAGTTCCTACTTGGAAGTGGGAAGACATCAATATGGATTTTGTGGTAGGTTTGCCTCGGACACAAAAGCAATATGACTCTATATGGGTGGTTGTGGATAGGTTGACCAAATCTGCTCATTTTATTCCCGTCAAGTCTACCTATTCGGCGGAGGATTATGCAAGGATCTTCATAGATGAGATTGTGTGCCGCCATGGTATTCCGTTATCCATCATATCGGATAGCGGTGCACAATTCACATCTAGGTTTTGGAGGTCATTCCAAGAATGGTTGGGTACCAAGGTAAAGTTAAGCACCGCTTTTCATCCCCAAACGGATGGTCAAGCGGAGCGTACTATTCAAACCTTTGAGGATATGCTTAGAGCTTGCATCATTGATTTCAAGGGAAATTGGGATAAACACTTGCCTTTGGTGGAATTTGCTTATAATAATAGTTTCCATTCATCCATATCCATGGCTCTTTATGAAGCCATGTATGGTAGGAGGTGTAGGTCTCCTATTGGGTGTTTTGAAGTTGGTGAGTCTTCGCTTCTTGGTTCCAATTTGATTTATAAGACTTTGGAGAAAGTTCATATCATAAGGAATTGCTTGAAAACAGCCTATAGCTGGCAAAAGTCCTATGACTACCATAGGAGAAGGGAATTAGAGTTTGAAGAAGGTGATAAGGTGTACTTGAAAATTTCGCCTATGAAAGGGGTGGTTAGATTTGGCAAGAAAGGGAAGTTGAGTCATTGTTATGTGGGTCCTATGAAATCTTGCAAAGTGTTGGTAATGTGGCATATGAGTTAAAGTTGCCTAGTTAATTGACTTCGGTTCATCCGGTTTTCCATATTTCTATGCTTAAGAAGTTTATTGGTGATCCCGAGTCTATTCTTCCTATTGAGGGTCTTGGTTTGAAGGATAACCTCTCTTATGAGGAGAATCCGGGAGAAATCCTTTATCATCAAGTGAAGAGGTTGAGGAACAAAGAGGTGGCCGCTGTAAAAGTATTATGGAGAAACAACCTAGTTGAGGGAGCAACATGGGAGGCCGAAGCCGACATAAAGTCCTGTTATCCTCATCTCTTTACTAGTGAAGGTTATTTGTTCTTACTAATAATGAATATAATAACTAAATTTGAAGTTACTATGATTTTTGGTAAAGTTTTGCAAAAATGTGCATTTTTGGTGTCATTAAAGTGAAGTTACAGTGAATTGTGCATATTGACTTGAAAAATTTGCAATTCTTCTTGTTTTGAGTTAAGTTGTGCTTTTTGATATGGTGAGTCTTTATGAAATGATAGGGAGCATGTTGGTAAGTTGAGATTTGGCATAATTGACTCATATATGGTATGTTGAGCCCATGTTGTTGTTGTGAGAAGGAAATTCCTCATAATGTGATTTTGAGCCTTATGTGTGGTAATTGAAGTTTTGAATTGCCTTGTGTAAATGTCATGATTGATGTTGTAACTCATGTTGTCATGTATTGTTGATTGGTTGGGCTGCTAGTCTTGAGTCTATTCCTTCCTTTCGAACGATTTTAATGTCATTTGGTAACGAATGTTCCTAAGGGGGGGGGGGATAATGTAACACTTTGAAAGTCTAAGAAGTGTTCTAGAGCCTAACATAAGTATCAAAAGGTTTAGACACAGTTTTAAGGTCTATTTTAATGAATATAAGTCAGGATGTTTAGAAACCAAAACGTCAAAGAACGTCCATGACGTCCGAAAACTAGTTCAATGAGGTGCTAGTGTGCCTTAGCCTATTTGACTAAGTTTTAGGAGTCGTGAAATGGTGAAAAATGGTGGAAGGGTGTCTAACACGTATTAGAGTTAGTTCATAGTCAAAACGTCTGGGCATGAGTCCCAACGACCAACCAAGGGCCCTTGAGGAGGACCCTTGCGATTTGGCAAGAAGCTGCCTAATGCAGTGTTCACAGACGGTTGCCACAGACGGTTCGTGGTCCAATCGACGGGGCGTCTATTGCCTCCGTCGATTGGAAACTTAGAATAATTGACCGAGGGTCTGTTTTGACAGGTCTCTGAACTCAACGACGGACCAACAGGATCTTTGGTCCCATGGTCCATCGATTGACACATGAGGCGTCGACGGGGTCTCGTGGGTGAGTGACCTGTTTTGCTGTTCGTTTTTAGTTGGGTTAATTTAATTAAATAGGTGGTTAATTTATTTTTTAGGGGTTTAGGGAATCCTAATTAAGTTAATTAACACCCTATATAAAGACCCTAATCTAATTAGACTACCCTAAGCTCTCATAATTCCCAAAACCCAAACTCTTTTCCTTCTCTCTTCTTTCTATCTCCCAAGTTGAAAAACACCATAGAAGGTCAAATTCAAGGGGTTCTAGGGCTGAAATCACCAAAGTTTCTCCATCAATATTCATCAAACACTAAAGTATGGGATTCCTTTCACATTTGGAACTTCTTTCCCCAAAGAGTTCCATCAAATTGATTTCAAAAGTACGAAATTCAAGTGGGTCTTTTCCAATCTCGAAGTTGATCTTTTGAAATACTTTGTTTATGATTTATTTTGGATATTATGAATAGCTTAACATGTATTTTAACTCAATTATGTTATTTCTTGATGGATTTGTGTAGTTTGTAGAAGATGACCTATTCCCCTTAATCCTAGGTTGTGATCTTGATATGAATTGTGTAATGTTGGTTCAACTAACTTGGTTATTGGTTGAATTACTACTAGATGATTTTATTGTATCAATTATGAATATTTTTAAGATTAATTATAGTACTATCATGCTAGTTCTTGAGTAATTGATTTAGATTTTGACTTTGACCTAAGTCTCTTGTCTTATGCTATGAACTAGTAGAGGATTTTGATGTAGTGATGAATTGACTTCATTATCATGTTGATAAGTATTACGTGATGGTATTATACCCTTATGGGCGTAGTTAAGGGTTGATGGTAAGACCTTGATGATGGATTTTGAAGGAGAATTGGTAAGTCTTGTGATCTCTATTCTTTACTTCAATTGTGGTTACTTGAGATTGAGTGATGATGTTACATTGAAGTATATCTTGTATTAGGATTTATAGGGTTGATATGATGTTTAATTTAAATGTCTTGACTATGGTTTGTGAGGTTATGGATAAGATTTAAATGATATAAGGATGGTGATAACTTACCAATGTGCCTTATTATGATGTGACTATGTAAATGTGCTAACCTCACTTATATGAATTGTAATGAAAGGACTATACTCATACAATTCATATCGAGCTATGATGATGATGATTATATAAGGGATAGACCCTATGACCTACATTAACAATGATGATTAATAAATACATTAAAGACATTTCAAAAGGGACTCTAGCTTAGCACCGATGAACTAGAGTGAGGAGTGTCCCTTCCCACATAAGGAAGGTAGGATCACTAATGTACTCTTGAGATTGGAGACTATAATTCATGTAGCATAAAGAGGGTCCCAACTATTTCTCCTAGTTCTTGAACTATGTTTCCCCCATAGGTATATTAGCTAGTGGATCCACGTAGTTGCTACGTTCATGTTTTGGTACTACCTTTGAAAGTAGTCCACCTTCCTTCGGTGTAGGGTTCCATGACACCGGATTCCACATTAGCTCATGTTGTCTATGTCGGTTAAGGCAAGATGTTCCCGAAAGGTAAAATGAACTAAAGGAATGAACTCTAACTAGGATAACCTAAGGGGTTTAGCTTAGTCTAGGTAGGGGTATGTGACTCTACCTAAACATTGCACTAGTTATCCTTGAAGGAAGCCTTAGGAGGATGTTCTTATATTTGTATATAATTATAATGGTACATGATATGTATATGATGATCTTTCACATTGTTGATACTATATGCTCATTGGTTTAAATATGTGTTGGTCTTTATTGTTAAATTATGATGATATGTACTCTTAATGATATGCTATGAGAAGTTAAATGTTGGTCATGATTCCTGTTGGGTTACTTTATTGAGTAAGGTTATGGGATTTTCTTGGTCATTGAACTTGTTGACTTAATGAGGGTTCATGGGTAATTGTCTTGCTATGGTCATGTTGTAATGAAATCTTATCTATGCTTGTTGCTATTATAACTTGATGATAGAGTGGTCTTGACTAAGTGTTCAATTATGTGATATGCATGTTGGCTTTACTAGACTTAGTATTGTTGGTCTTCTGATGTACATGCTTTGACTTAATGAATATGTCTTATTGATTGGTATGGTCTTTTTGAATGTGCATACGACTTTCTAAATGTAAAGTAGCATGTTTTAATGAAATGTACCTTTTTAGCATAATTTCATGAAATGTGTGCATATGGTCTCATACTTAGTACAAGTGGTGTACTAACCCCATTTTCTCCCCTTTTACCAAACATTTTAGGTTCCGGTTGTTGAAGGGCTTTGAGACGACTTTGAAGAAGACTTGGAATTCTCAATCATCCAAGTTCGGTAGGTCCTCACTTTCCGAGGGCAATGCCACTATCAATCTTATGAAGTTGTTCTAGTTTTAAGACTCTTATGTTCTTTCCTTTTTATTTGAGTACTAAACATTGTATAGCGTATATGTGGCGTTATAACAATGATGTTTGGGCTAGTTCCAAATTGTTGTACTCTTGATAGATGGTTATGAGATGAAACACTCATTTGAGACTATGTTATATCTTATATATCTATATGCAATAAAAGTTAAAGACTAAGTAATCTTCATATACGAAGGGCCTATGTATACTCTATATAAGTATTATGTGTATGTAGAGGTCTATGTAAACCTCAATGTAGAAGTAATGAAAAAGTTTTTAAAACTTCCGCATTCTTAACCTATGAATGTAATGATGCAAGGTAAGATGATAGTCTTAGTCCTCAAAGAGGACGACGACGCCGGTTACTTCTTGGGGGGCGCTCCCCGAATATGACATATATGTATACACACACACATGTTTGATGATCTAGTCAATAGAGGGTCCTTGAAAGGTGTTCTCAAGTGTACCCTAAACTAGATAGTGCTTGAATATGCTATGTCCATGTGAAAGGACTTTTGACGTGACTTAGGTTTATGAACTCTCATCTATGACCTATAATCTAAGCATATGAGGGGTTAACTCTCCTAAGCCTAATTTTATAAAGTAATGTTAATAAAGGCTTTTCAATAAAGGGAACTTAGCTTAGCACCGAGAGAACTTGAAGATGAGGGGTGTCCCTTCCTATTGTAGGAAGGTAGGTTCACCATAGTCCTAACGAGGTGGTTAGCCTCATAGCCCAGAGGGCTTAGAGTGATATTTCCATAAAGTGGTTGACTAAAATGCCTCATTTGGCATAAATAGGGTTTCCACATGTACCTCCAAGTTCCATAAACTATGCTTTCCCCATAGGATCTAGCAAGTGATATCAGTTAGTACACTAGCATGTGTTAATGTTCTACCTTGGCTAGGTAGAGCAGCTTCCCTTGATGTAAGGATCTACAACACCAAATTCCATGTTGGCACCCATGGTCTTAGTGTCGGTTAAGGCTATTGTTTCCCTAAAGTAAAATGGACAATGGAAGTAAAGAACTAGACCCTAACTAGGATAACCTAAGGGAAGTTGCTTAGTGTAGGTGGGGGTATGGGACTTCACCTATGCATTGCACAAGTAACTCTTGAAGGGAGTTCAAGGAAGGTGTCCTAAAGTATATGTATATGTTTATGTATTTATGAATGGCATTGTAGTATTCCCTACTTGTTGTGATGATATGCATGGAATGAGTACTATTGGGTCTATATGATGAGATCTCTACTTATGTGCATAATGTTTGTCTTATTCGATGTATGAATGAAGGTCCTACTTGGGTTACATGTAGTCGAATAAAGTCTTATGTTAAGTGTAATGTGAGGCATGTGCCTTGTTATATGAAATGATCCTATAGATGTATGTGTTGAGTCGAAAGGTTGTAGGTATGGTTTCCTTGTGGCCTTAAGGTGATGCTTGAGTATGGATAGTGTAACAACCCTAAAAATGGATATGCTAAGTAATGCTTAATATGTCTAGAATGCCTACAAGTAGACTGGGTTCACACGGATTGATGCGTGTAGAACCAGACCTCTGAACCCTTGCTACAGCCAAGCCAACTAAATTGGCGAGTTAGTTGAGCTTGGAAAGGTTGGGTCCAACCATGTAGGGCTCTCGAATACAAAGATTTACTCGAATGAGTCTTTACCGGACATAAAAAGGGAAAATCATAGTTTTGGAGGGTCTAGGGGTAAAATGGTCTTTTTTCAGGCTAAGGGTAGTATCTTAATTACCCTAAATATATAATTAATTATTTAATTAATACGGTGTAGGGGCAATTTGGGGAGAGAGGGCCGAAAATTGGCTCTTGAAGTGAAGTCTTGCTCCACCTGGGTTCAAGCCTAGGTGGAAGCAATGAATTAAATTTGTTTTTATTTAAGTTGATAAATTAATGTATTTAATTCATATTTATTAGTTATTAGCTGATTAAATTAAAAGGGAAATCAGATTTTTAATATTTAATAAAAACCTTATTTGACTAAGTCCTAAACTAGACTCCTAAGCCTAAGCTAACTCTCTCCTCTCACGCTCATCTCTCTCTCACATCTCTATCACTCTCACACACGATTCTCTCTGCAAAATAACTTAAAAAAACAGTAGGTAAACCAAAGTTCTTCACACTTGAAGAACTCACAACGAAAAATTATAAACAAACAACTAATTAATCACGTAGGCAAAGTGAAGGTTTTCCGTCGAGTTTGGTGTTGAACTTTTGGTGTTGGACGTGTGTTTGGAGGAGTTCTTTGGGCAAAAAGTTGAGGTTTGAACGTCAAAAAGGTATGGGTTCTCTTCTCTCTTGGTCCCTTTCCCAAGAGACCCCTAAGGTTCATACGAATCAATTCCAAAAACTAGGGTTGTTCCCCGTTGCATGTCCCTGTCACTAGCTCCCATTAAATCATAGGTTGGTTATGTTTGCTGGTGGAAAACTAGGGATGAAACGTGCTTTCGTGATGATTATGTGTTTATATGTATGTTCGGAATTATGTGACTTATGTTGATGTTTTCCAATAATGTAACTACGTGTGTTTGTGTGTGTCGCTGTGGCTATTGTTCATGGTTTAGGACTTGAAATGGCATGATAGTTCTTTATATTTCATGTACACATATTGATGTAAATCGTGATGTTCATATGAGTTGAAATGTGGCTGATTTGAATGATAATTTCTTGGCTAAACGAATCCATGAAAAATGCACCTAAGAACGTATTAAATGATCTACGAACTACCCTATGAATTAACGTATAAATATTGAAAAACGTAGGCTGCAAAATCTGATTAAAATTTCCAGCATTTTGATGGTTTAGTTTCGGCTAATGTTGAGGTTTAGGAGAGTTTGAAAATAATGTTTAAAACATGTGAGGTCAGTTGGGATTGAACCCAAGACCTCACTATAAGAAAGCTATGGTTAAAGAAAAGAAATGTGAGGCATGGGGATCGAACCCACGACCTCTAGGCAGTAAAGGAGAGTTAAAAGAGAAGGAAAAGAAAAGAAATGTGAGGCGTGGGAATCTAACCCACGACCTCTAGGCAGTAAAGGAGAAAGGAAAAATGAAAAGAAAAGGAATGTGAGGCGTGTGAATCGAACCCAAGACCTCTAGGCAGTAAAGGAGAATAAAAAAAATGAAAAGAAAAGAAATGTGTGGCGTGGGAATTGAACCCACGACCTCTAGGCAGTAAAGGAGAGTTAAGAGAAAATGAAAAGAAAGGAAATGTGAGGCGTGAGAATTGAACCCACGACCTCTAGGCAGTAGAGGAGAATTAAAAGAAAAATAAAGAGAGGCTGTGGGGGTTTGATCCCACAACCTCACGGTATACTCGAAAAAGGCAAGGAATAAGAAATAAAAAAAAATATAAGGGGCTGTGGGGGTTCAATCCCACAACCCCTCGGCCAAGGAAGAGAGAGTTTAAAGAAAAGAAATTAAAAGGAAATGAGGTTGTGGGGGTTCGATCCCACATCCTCTCTATCCCATTGAGCGAATAATGAAGAGAAAAACTAAGGGAAAAATAAAATGAAGGTGTTGGGGATCGATCTTGGGTCCCCAAGCCGTGTGGACCAATATAAACTAAATGAAAAATGTAAGTGTTGTCCAAGGGATTCGGAACCAGTTTCCCTTGCCCAAATTCCGTATTGATACATAAGTGATACGTGAATAAATGTTCAAAAATAATGTTGCCTACATAGATCGAAATCGAAATCTTGGCATACTTATAAGATGCATAAGTCTTGTACCACATAATCTTAGGAAGATATGAATCACTTAAACGAACTATGAAGGAAGCCTCATGGCTTGTATGTACAGACCCATAAGTCTAACATACGTTTAAAAATAAGTGAACCTAAGATATATGTAATGAAATGATGTAAACCTAGAAGGGTTAAGTACGAGTGTAAAACACACTAAATGGACAAGTGTATTGGAATACGATGAAATGAATATTATGTAATGAAATGATGAAACCCTAGAAGGGTTAAGTAAGAGTTTGAAACACACAAATGGCCAAGTGTATTGGCATATGATGATATGAACATTCACGTAAAATGGGGTGAGTAAATATGAAGAGCAAATATACTAATGTTAATGAATGTGGTGACAACATGATAAGAGGCTAATGTGAAAGATGAGAGCAATCTCAAATGATCCTAAGTAAATGTTACTAAACCGTACTCACCTATGAGAGTGTAAAGTTAATGAAGAGACCAGTCTCAATGAACACTCTAATGAAAGTATTGAGAATAATGTATACTTAATACTAATGATGAGATGAGAAATCATCAATTGAGCTATGATGTTCTCATACTAGAAGCCAGCTTCCATGACATATAAGTTGAATGAAATGGAACTTTATACTGAGCACCGATAGACTAGTTATGAGCGGTGATGCCTTCTTTCGGGAAGGGCGGAGTTTCACGTAACTCTCATGAGATGAGACTGTCCGGCATGCCGGGTATGAGTCTCCTTATATTTCCTAGTATTCGAACCTATACTGCCAATATAGGGATCTGGCGGGGTTCAATTCCCATGTACGCTAGCATATTTTGGGTCACTTTGGCCGGTGATTCCACGTCTTTTCGGTGTGGGGGAGACACTGGATTTCATGATGCTCACATGATCTATGTCGGTTAAAGTTAAAGTTCCCATTGAATGAATGAGGCCAGCCTCAAATGATGCACATAATGAAATGAATGATACCAAAGGTGTTAGGATAAGATAATCAAGAGGTGAGCTAGACTCAAGTAATGAGACTAGGTTATTCTTGATCATTGCACAACAAACCCGATGAGAGTCTTAAACTACATCCTAGGTATAGCTGGTGTTTACACTAGCTTATGAAAGAATGAAACGAAGTATGTATGAATGAATGAAGAAGACTCTGTGATTGCTAAAGAAGACTCCCTAGTTGAGGTCCCATATGTTTAGCCCTCATTTTGGGAAGTCTTAATCTCAAGTCCATGATTCCAAGGTCTCATGGCATATGAATGAATGATATGAAAGATGTTATGTGTTATATGCAATATGATATGTGCTATGTGTAAGATGTAATGTGTTGTGTGCAATATGATAAGTATGATGATGCATGTTACTCTCATGGCAATGACTTTCCTAATCCAAATTTTGAAAGCCCACTGACTTTCCTAATCCAAATTTGGAAAGCTCACTAACATTCCTAATCCCAATTTGGCAAGTCCACTGACTTGACTTTCCATAATCATGTTGTTAGGAAAGAGCTATTCTTACTCATGCATGTCCTTGGTGTGCGCTTTCATATACCCATACTTAGTACAAGTGTGTACTAATCCCATACAATTCTATATTTTTAGGTGCAGGCACAGGTGGACGCTAGAGCTTACAGGTTGACGTTGCAGCTATCCGGACGTGGAGCTTTCATCCGAACTTGGTAGACCCTCATGCTTTCGAGGATGTCTACCGTTACTATCTAGCTAAGATGTAGGCTTTGGCTAGTGGAGTATGTTCCACTAGTGTTTCTTTCCGTTTTTATTTCAGACATTGTATTGGTGCCATTTTGGCAATTATACTTTTAATGCAGTATTGAACTATTTCTTTCAATTGATAATCTTAATGTTAGATGGTTGATTGTGAACATTAAGAATGTAAGTAGAATGACCTTTATGCATGATAAGAAACAAAAAGTTTCAAATTTTCCGCTAAAATTAACCTAAATGAAGTAAGAATGACGTAAGTAGGCTTGTCTGCGACCTCTGAGAGGTCAACGACGCCGGTCTCATCTGGGGTCTAGATTCCGGTCGTGACAAAGTTGGTATCAGAGCACTAGGTTAAATTCTGAGGATAATAAGTTCACATCAACCACATTGAGTAGTTTCTAAGTCATGGTAGTGAACTGCACCACTATCCTGAATTAGAGACTACATGATGCGTAGGAAAATTCCCTTCTTCTGATCTTATCGTGCCTTCTCTAATGTCTGTTTCTTGGTGTTAAAAGCGTATATAACATAAACTCTTCAGATTCAGAAAGGTGATTACGAGGAGAAACGAAGGCGTAGCAACAAGGTTGTAACACCCCGTAGCCAAAACAGACCAAAAATTAGTTTTCAGGAAAAAGAATTGCAGACAGTTAAGGGGAAATGCAGTTGGGTCAACTTAAAATGATCATAACTCTTATCACAAAAAGAATTATGTCTCTCATGACCTACCCACAGATAGATAATTGAATTATCTTTCCATATCCACCGACCTTGCTAAAATCAGACCTCCGAGTAAAATGTTATGCCCATTTTAGTAAAGGCCTGTCGAACAGGCCCTCACGACGGATCCAACGACGGGGCGTCGGGAACACGACGGACCGTCAGTCCTGGCCGTCGTGTGGCCCGACAGCAACCTTCCCAGGGGTCTTTTTGACCTTTCCCACTCCGTTTAAACCATAAGTTACGTCGTTTTGACCCTAAATCATTAGATTTTAGTCAGTTTAAGCCTAGAAACATAATTAAAACATATCAAAGTCAAATCATTAAATCAAAACCTAGAAAATTAGAAGCAAGAGAGGAGAAAAAAAAAGCTCAAGAACCCTAGTTCAAGAACGCCACAAGCTCCAGCAGTTCCAGCCCAGAAACTTAATTATTTTTCCGTGGATTTCATCACCAGGTATGCGGGATTTCACTAGTGGGTTCCTTTCACCCATTGGGTCCCTAGTTTTCAGTCAGATTCTTGATTTTCTTATCATGATTAAACCTAGGGTTTCTAGAACTTTGATAGAACTTCATGAATTTATTAAATATATGTTCCAAATCAGATTATCATTCTATTACTCAGATTATCGCATGAATTTCAGAACCCTAGCTTTGTATTTCTTTAGTCCTTGAATTACACATGCTAGGTCAGATATTTCAGACACTTCAGATATACATGCCTCAGTTATAAATGCATAATTACCAGATTAATTGTTGCATTCTCAGTTTGCATGTTTAGTTTCGAGCTATCCAGTATTTACAGAAACTCAGACATAATCAGTTAATTTACAGAATTCATTGGGAGTAGCATAATACCGAGTTGGACTAGGGTTTAGCGTACCCAATAGTCCCAGAACTACTAGCCAAATAGGTTGTAAGTCCCCTCTGTGGGCAATCAGTTTAGTGATCACGCCAGCATGCCTTTATACCTTTGGCAGGGTATATTTGGTCCTCTCGATGGGGCGTATACATCGGACTCCACATTTAGCTCATGTGGTTTTATTATCGGTTATTAGTAGCTCCCACAGTTCAGTCAGACTCTCTGCATGACCATTTATCAGTATATTCAGTATTCAGCTTTAGCATGTTATAAATTGGTCATTGCATTCAGTTAGCTCAGAAATTCAGTATATCATGTTCAGATTATTATACTTGCTTTTGTGCTTGTTCAGTTATGTTTTATTTCAGCTTTACTCTATCCTACATGCTCAGTACCTTTCAAGTACTGACGCATACGTGCGCTACATCATCTCGTGATGTAGGTTCAGGTTCTCAGCATCCAGATCACGCATAGATCGATTTCCCGATCTCCAGATCAGCAGATTCAGTGGTGAGTTCTCATTCTCCGAGGACAAGACTTATGAGTTTCTCTTCAGTATTTAGTCTTTTAGTTTCAGTTTTTGCTAGATTTAGCTGGGGCTTGTCCCAGTATTTCTAGTCCAGTTTAGAGGCTATTTTCAGACATAGTTAGTTCAGCTTAGTAGTGAGTTAATATTTCTTTGTATTAAACTCATCAGTTTTTCATATATCTCAGTTTTAGCATATGGGTATTTCCCATCTTTTCAGATTAAATTATGATTTAGCTTCCGCATCAGTTTATTATTCTTTAGTATGCTCATGATCATGCCAGTAGGGTTAGCTTGGGATCACTTGCGGTCCTAGGTTCCATGTCCGCGTCTCGGGGGTAGCTCGGGGCGTGACAAAACTTGGTATCAGAGCACTAGGTTCAAGAGTCCTAGGATGTCTGAAAAAGCCGCACTAAGTAGGGTCCTTTTCATGGGTGTGAAGTGCACCACATCTAATGAGAGGGAGGCTATGAAGTGTTTTAGGAAAACTTCACTTTCTTGATATTCTTATCGTGCGTTGGTATGATCTTCTTTCTAATCCATTGTTATGCGTTAAGATCATGCATTCTCGTAGAGCTTAGGCATGGAATGCTAATGCACGCAATGCTAACGCAGTTCCTCTAGTACCAGATAAGGAAGTTCAAATTCAGTGTTTCAGAATGTCAATTCAGTTTTTGGCTCAGAGTATGAACAATAAGAACAATTAGTAGGTTCGAGTTCCTACTAATAGAAATGATCGATTAGTGGCAGCCAGAGTTTGTGATTTCATTAGGATGAATCCACCTAAGTTTTCAGGGTCGCAAGTTGGTAAGGACCCGTAGAAGTTCATTGACGAGGTCAAGAAATTATTTGGTGTGATGTCAGTAACTGGTAGTGATAGGTGAGATTGGTATCCTACCAACTCAAGGATGTGACTCACATATGGTTCACTCAGACAACGGACATGACTTTGTCTTTTGTAACTCAGTATAGCAGTTCGATTCAGTGTCAGTCCAGAATCTCTCTCAGAACCTTTCTAAGTCTTTACTCAGTTGGTGACCCAGTTATAGCTAGAAGGGTATACAGAAATTGCCCTGTCACAGTCTCTCAGAAAGTCACCTCAGCAGATCTAGTAGAGTTAGAAATGGTAGACTTCGATGTCATTCTAGGCATGGATTGGTTACACTCATGTTATGCCTCAGTCGATTGTAGAACTAGGATTGTTCGTTTTCAGTTTCCAGACGAACCAATCTTAGAATGGAAGGGTAGTAGCCTAGCGCCTATGGGTCGATTTATTTCTTACCTTAAGGCCAGAAAGATGATATCTAAGGGTTATATCTATCATCTAGTTCGGGTTAAGGATTCTAGCCTTGAAACCCCAACTCTTGAGTCAGTTCCAGTAGTCTGTGAATTTCCAGAAGTATTTCCAAAAGATCTTCCCGGAATCCCTCCCGAAAGGGAAATTGACTTTGGAATTGATCTCCTTCCAGATACCCAGCCTATTTCTATTCCTCCTTACAGAATGGATCCAGCAGAGCTTAAGAAATTGAAAGAGCAGTTGAAAGACCTTCTAGATAAGGGTTTCATCAGACCTAGTATTTCACCATGGGGTGCACCAGTATTGTTCGTAAAGAAGAAAGATGGTTCTCTCAGAATGTGCATTGACTATAGAAAGTTGAACAAGGTCACAATCAAGAATAAGTATCCCATCCCCACGATTAATGACTTGTTTGACCAACTTCAGGGTGCTAGTCATTTCTCAAAGGTAGACCTCAGATCGTGTTATCATCAGCTCAGAGTCAGAGATAGTGACATTCCGAAAATAGCCTTCAAAACTCGGTATGGTCATTATTAATTTGTAGTTATGTTGTTTGGACTAACCAATGCTCCTGCAGCTTTCATGGATTTGATGAACAGAGTGTTCAAACAGTACTTGGACTTGTTCATTATCGTCTTTATTGATGATATCCTCATTTGCTCTAGGAGTGAGGAAGAACATGCAAGTCATTTGAGAATTGTTCTACAGACTCTCAAGGATCGCCAGTTATTCGCTAAGTTTAGCAAATATGAGTTTTGGTTGCAATCCGTTGCTTTTCTTGGTCACATTGTATCTAGCGAAGGGATCCGCGTAGATTCACAGAAGATAGAAGCAGTGAAACAATGTCCCAGACCTACCTCTGCTACAGATATCATAAGTTTCTTAGGTCTAGCAGGTTATTACAGGAGGTTCGTGGAAGGATTTTCATCCATAGCCTCACCATTTACTAGGTTGACTCAGAAGATGGTCAAGTTCCAATGGTCAGCTATAACCATATCATATCATAACTTCTCAACATAATATCTTATTTTGTCATAAATCACAAATGTCCATAATTGGCATCACATCAAGACATTCCAAATTCAACATCACAAATACTCATGTAGTGATAATTACCATAATTAAGCATCAAAAGTCACCTTTCCCCACTCAAGCCTTCGAAATCATTCCTTCCAAGAAATTACATCTAAAAGACCACCGTATAAGGAAACATAAGAGAGACATCATATAGAGTTAAGCTCTATAGCACCACACAAGAGTGGCAAAGAAAGTGAAACTCTATCGTCCTATAGCCAATCACTCATGTATGTGCGCGACTCACACCGATGAACAAGACTCTACTAGACGTGGTAGTATGAGACTTTGAAACCTAAGGACAAATCCCAAAACCTTATGCTCTGATATCAAGTTTGTCATAACCGGAGAGCACCCCTAGAAGTAACATAGCGTACTTGACCTCTTAGAGGTCTTATACAAGCCCATAGACATATTGATTGCATTGTCATAGGAAATTTAGCGGAAAAATTTATAACTTCTCATAGCACATAATATGCTAGAACACAACTTCATATATATATGTAGATATAACATATCACAAGTACATAAATAGACTCTAGGTCTCTTTTGTCATCTTAAACTCAACATCAATGGAGTAGAAAAGGGACACGGCCCTTAGCCAATATAAAATAATAGTCTAAGCTATTCCATAATTTTGAATAAGAAATTGACATAGGAAATCCTTGAATCATAAGGATCCCTTTCTTTGAACTTGGGAGATCTATCCAATCTCTTCACTTAGGAGACATCCTCTAGGCAACACATGCTCATAATTCATTAATCATATACTTTACAAGCGTAGTAATAGACAATGGTGCATAGGATAACTATCATTTCCTTAGTCACCATGAATATATCCTACTCATAGATATGCATGAGGTGTGTGTGTACATTGGTCAACATGATCACATAACTGAAACAACATAGTATTGAGGCAACTATACTCTAAAGATGACAACACATGTACAAAATACCTCAGGTATTAAGTAACACACATATAGAGTAATAGGGACTATAGACTACACACACTCACATTACATTATAGGAGACAAGAACATACTCAACCTTTGAATGGTAGACTCCTAGCATACTATGATAACACATTCACATAGGGACACATAGGTAGGGGGTAATTCTATAATGGAATTCATCACAACCAAACATATAGACCATACCTAATAATAACATAATTATCCACATGTAGGAAACATCATCAATACACCAATAGCATGAGGCTAGCATTGGAGACTACACACTCCTTCACAATCAAGATAATCATCACATTGAATCATTTTACATATATTTCCTTCAAGTACATGATTACAACACATAAAGAATGAATAAAATGTAAACACCTCCACCATAAGTGGACCATACCAATCTATACAATTCAACGTCAATTCTATACTAAATAGAGAAATATGGGTCAACCCACCAATTCTCCAAGATATGATCATCATTGATCAATTACATACAATTCATAACCAGTTTACATAGACAACAATAGACATAGACAATTCAACATAATCGATTCATAATTCAGTTAACATGGAATGAAGATCACAAGACCCGCATTATAGGTCAAATTGAGAAATTAGGAGGATCATGATTTCTTCATTAAATTGTATTCAAAATCATCATAAAATCTAATAATAAATTCGTCATTAGAATTCTTTTGAAAATTAATTTGACAATGAACTCATGGATAGATTGAAAGATACATAATTCGATCAGGAGTTCTCTTGAAAAATCTTTGAAGGAACTACTTAAATGGAAGATTAACTAAGGATAAAGGATTACCATACCTTAATACATGAGAATACCACGAAAATTTGGAGAATAAAGCATGAGAATCCATCCCCTAGTTTTTTCTTAAGCTTGATCTATAGTGGAGGTTTCTAGAGAGAGTTTATTTTGAGAGGGAAAGGTTTGATTTGAAGAATGGATTCTAAATTGGGGTTTTATGTTTTTAAACAACTTATAATACAAAAAGCAAGGTAAATAAACGTCCATGATTTATTTGGAATGTGGAGTGAATTTCGCAATTCACCCCTAGCTTGGACGTGCCTAGGCAGCATGTTGTCGGTCCAATCGATTGTGGCAAGGAACAGGTCGTGATTTGATTGACGTGCCGTCCTACTGCTCCATTATTTGTGACTAAGACTCCACATTTAGGGGTTTGATGTCCAATGCCTAATTGTGGATCAATGCCCCCAATCAACGGGACGTAAACCAATTTACTGGTCGTTGTCTGCATGGGCGTCAATTGACACTGCCAAGGCAGTGTCTTGCCATCTTTTGGGTTAGGGTGGGCCTTGGGGAGTCTTTCCCAGACATTTGTATCCTTAGTACAAACATATACATTTTTGGAACCTCTCCAATAATTTTGAACTCCAAACAACACGTAAAATATGCAAAGTCACACTAGCACATGACACAACTAGTTTTAAAATGTCCTGGTCGTTCTTGGATGTTTGACTTCCAAACCTTTTCAAATTAACTATAAAAGCGGTAAAACACTTTATTTACATGTTATTAACTCTTTAAGGCATATGTGAGGCTCTATATACCTTATTTCATTTTGAGGGTCTTGACATAAATGAGCATATTTCATCATCCCATCTACTATCACTTAAATAGTGTCATGTTGTCGTCGGGTGCAAGGCAAACTAAATGTAAAGTACATATTAAAGTCTTCCCACTTCCAAGTAGGGATTCTAATGTCACAACTCGCCAGTACACCCTAGAACTTAGGGCAACCCTTGGGTCGAAACACGCGTACTTGACCTCTCGGAGGTCTTGTACAAGCCTCTTGACTTCATCACATAACATCATGCATAAATGAAGCGAATTTAAAAACATTCTTTAAACATAAACCATAAGGTATTTCATAATAGCGGAAGCATCTCTAATAACATTGTCTCAAAAACCATCTAACTTAGACATGAATGAAACATCTTGGGACGCAACTCACATAAAATCTAAAACATAAAGAAAGATATAAAGGAACATAAAGGTTCATCCTCGAAGCTATAAGGAATCACCACTTCTTCTATTCTTGGAAACCTTGGAACTCTACCCTTGAAATCAACTCAACCTTCTCAAGACCCTACATGGACAACATGTAGGTAATATGTGTTCTTACGATATGTACTAAGTATGGAAATTATCATACAAAACATAACATATCTCGAAGGGTTAGTCAATAATAGGCATAATCATAAGAGATAAAGACATAATCATATCATGAATATAATAAGCATATTAAATATCATACAGTACATAAGAGTTCATACTTACTTACCTGTCCTTCTTACTCAAATGAACTACACCACGAGCTACCCCCAAGTATACTAGTGCAAGTCTAAGGTAGCATCCCATACTACTACCAAAGCTAAGTACATCTCTTTGGTAATCCTGCATCATAGTTAACTGTCATAATTAAGAACTAAGTTCATCATGTCATATGAGAACTATGCCCCTAAGCCAACTAAAAACATACTCATGGAATGCATGTGAAGCATCCCATACTACCTCACACACTAAGAATATCTTTAAGTCACCCTATCTTATTTCATCAAGTCTCTAGTAGCCTAACTTCATACTAAAGTGTACTATACTCTTATGATTTCCTCAAATCATGCTTCTGCAATGTACATGAGGCAGATCATACTACCTCATATACTAAGCCTATCTTGAAGTCAGCCTTAACATGCTCAGCCTCCATAGCCCTATCATTATTTAACTTCATTTATTATGCTTCTCTCATCTTTAATCTACTTTAATAGGAAAGGCAACTCTAGTACAATCCTATCTTCAATATCTTCTTCTTTAATGACCCTAGGTTATACCTTGTGCAATGCACTTATGATGCCCCATAATACCACTCATGCAACGTACTACTTTTGGATCCTTTTCTATTACTTCTTACTTTTGAGCCTGGCCCCTATCTTTATCTTTTGAACACTATGAGATACTTCCTTAAGCATGTCTAAGTTCCTTAATCATATGGATCCTATGAGATACTATTTAAGGTATGTCTTGTCCCTTAATAATCATGAACATTATGGGATTCCCCTTGGGCATGTCTAAGTACAATCACACACTAGGAACACTATGAGATACCCCTTGGGCATGTCTATGTTCATTCATTGCTTATTAACACTACTAGATGCTTCTCAAGCATGTCTAAGTTCATAGGATATGAAGATCTCTACTAGGATACCTTGACTCTACCTTGTGAAGGACTCCCGCCTCATGAGACCTACTTGGATAGTCATTAGAACTACTAGGTGTGGGTCCCCATTCTACTTGGATTCTGGACCCTTGCAAGATCATCCTTCTCACTTTGCATATCCACTTGGAGTGAAACATATACTCCAAGGTTTACTTGTCAAGCCTTGCTCAACCTTCTCTCATGGAGGGATGTCCTAGTCAATCTCTCCATGCTAAAGTGAATTATATCACTTTAAATCAACCATCCTAAATCTACACCCAACACAACCATCCTAAGGTTCATTATTGATCAAGTTATTCTATCTTCATTCATAGGTAGATTATAGAGTCTATACATACAAGCCATGAGGCTTCATTCATAGTTCGATTAAGTGATTCATATCTTCCTAAGATTATGTGGTACAAGACTTATGCATCTCGTATGTATGCCAAGATCTCGATTTCGATCTAAGTAGGCAGCATTATTCTTGAATATTTAATTCACGTATGACTTATATATCAATACGGAAATTTGGGCAAGGGAACCCAATTTC
Source organism: Solanum sitiens (assembly GCA_016801875.1). Classification (NCBI taxonomy): domain Eukaryota; kingdom Viridiplantae; phylum Streptophyta; class Magnoliopsida; order Solanales; family Solanaceae; genus Solanum; species Solanum sitiens. The sequence goes on along the minus strand of JABWTJ010000648.1, from coordinate 480,823 downwards.
GAATCCGTTGGACAACACTTACATTTTTCATTTGTTTTATATTGGTCCACACGGCTTGGGGACCCAAGATCGAGTCCCAACAACTTCATTTTATTTTTCCCTTAGTTTTTCTCTTCATTTTTCGCTCAATGGGATTGAGAGGATGTGGGATCGAACCCCCACAACCTCATTTTCTTTTAATTTATTTTCTTTAAACTCTCTCTCCCTTGGACGAGGGGTTGTGGGTTCGAACCCCCACAACCCCTTTTATTTTTGTATTTAATTTTCCTTGACTATTTCGCGTTGACCATGAGGTTGGGGGATCGAACCCCCATAGCCTCTCTTTATTTTTTGAAATTTTTCAGCATACTTTCATCAACATTTACACGTAAATTCATAGGGTAATTCGTAGAACATTTAATACATTCTTAGGTGCATTTTTCATGGATTCGTTTAGCCAAGAGATTATCACTCAATCAGCCACATTTCAACTCATATGAACATCATGATTTACATTAACATGTGTACATGAAATATAAAGAACTATCATGCCATTTCAAGTCCTAAACCATGACCAATAGCCACGGCAACACACACAAACACAGGTAGTTACATTTTCGAAAAAACATCAACATCAGTCACATAATTCCGAAAATACATATAAACACGTAATCATCATGAAAACAGGTTTCATCCCTAGTTTTCTACCAGCAAACATAACCAACCTATGATTCAATAGGAGCTAGTGACAGGGACATGCAACGGGAACAATCCTAGTTTTCGGATTAGAATAGACTGAATCTTAAGGGGTCTCTTGGGAAAGGGACCAAACGAGAAGAGAACCCATTCCTTTTTGATGTTCAAGCCTCGACTTGGTGCCCAAAGAACTCCGCCAAACACATACAACACCAAAAGTTCAACACCAAACTCGACGGAAAACCTTCTCTTTGCCTATGTTATTGATTAGTTGTTTGTTTATAATTTTATGTTGTGAGTTCTTCAAGTGTGAAGAACTTTGGTTTACCTACTCTTTTTTTTAAAGTTATTTGGTAGAGAGAATCGTTAGTGAGAGTGATAGAGATGTGAGAGAGAGAGATGAGCGTGGGAGAGAAGAGTTTTCTTAGGCTTAGTAGTCTAGTTTAGGACTTAGTCAAATAAGGTTTTATTTAATTATTAAAAATCTTATTTCCTTTTATTTTATATCATCTAATAAATTATAAATATAAATTAATTACATTAATTTACCAACTTAAATTAAAAACAAATTTAATTCATTGCTTCCACCTAGGTTCGAACCCAGGTGGAGCAAGACTTCATTTCAAGAGCTCATTTTCGGCCCTCTCTCCCCAAAATGCCCCTCCACCTTATTAATTAAATAATTAATTATATATTTAGGTTAATTACGATAATACCCTTAGTCTGGAAAAAGATCATTTTACCCCTAGACCCTCCATAACTATGATTTTCCCTTTTTAAGTCCGGTAAAGACTCACTCGAGTAAATCTTCGTATTCAAGAGCCCTACATGGCTGGACCCAACCTTTCCTAGCTCAAATAACTCCCCAAGTAAGTTGGCTTGGCTGTAGAAAGGGTTCATAGGTATGGTTCTACGCGCATCAATTCGTGTGAACCCGGTCTAATCGTAGGAATTCTAGCCACATTAAGCATTACTTATCATATCCATTTTTAGGGTTGTTACATTGCCGGACCAAGGAGGTAGTTAATTAGAAAATAATTAACAGAGATTTAGTCGATTCTATCTAATAGTCTAATTTCAATTGGTGGGACGGTGAAACTTAGTTATTTATTGATGTGATTTCAAATTTGAGGTAAAGGAAATGGTATGTAAAGTATGAACTCGTAGCCACACCAAGGTGCATAGTGAAATTCCCTATTTGGAGGACCAATTACCTAGGGATACCTAACTTACCAACTTTGCATGTAAAACATTAGGAAAGTATTACTATTATTAGGATTACTGCATTAAAAGCTTGTGGGAGACACATCAACCGTAGTTTCTTCTCGTATTGATAACTAAAAGTTTGAATTTTGCTTACTTGTTACTTAAATCAATAATATTTACTTTCTTACAAAACCCCAATTTTATTTACTTGTCTCCGAAATAGTTTGAATAAACGGATATAATATTGAGTTAAGTTAAATTCTAAACAATATTCCTCGTGGGATCGACCCCAACCTACAAGATGGGTTATTTACTTGATAACAATCACTTATACTCTTTAATAGGGCTGTAATTTGAGTGTATTAGATTTTGGTGCCACTACTGGAGAATTTGGCTTTAGGATTATGTTTAACTACATTGTTGAAATTTAGTCAAGTATTTCTCGATTATACGTTTTTGTTTTTGTTTTAGTTTTCTATAGGTTTGAACTCTAGTGTATGCCAAGTAGACTGAATCGAGGTGAAACCTTGACCCCCTACGATCCTGTATTGAGAAAAATGTTGAGAAAAATGGCTAATCAACGGGTACACAATAATTCAATTGGAAAGGGTAAAGGAGATGGAACATAGTAAGTAAGGTGTACGTGTCGTGCCGCAATATTATATTAAGCGCTTATTGGGAGGCAACACAATTAGTTCTTTTACTTCTTATTTTATTTTATTATTCATGTGTCATTTTTTTCTCTTGGTCTTGTTTTTGCAGATAAGGGGAAGTCTAAGTACCCAAAAAAAGAGGACTGTTTGAGCTTAAGTGTGGGGTGCGTACGACCCTTGATGAAAATAAAGTGAATGTGTCACTAGCTAGGCCTAGAGGCCTTAGGAAGTTTCTCTAACCCTTGTTTTAAATTTCATTTGATGCTTTGGGGATTTAGCATATTATTAAGTGTGGGGTGGACGAATGAATTCCTAAGTTTTGCCGTTTTATTGAGTCTTTTTTTAGGATTGGTTCCTTGGTTATTTTTTGGTTCTTTTCATGAGATAATCCCTTTGAACCGAGTGTTTTTTTTAAGGATAAGTTCTCTTTTAATTTTTTTTTGAAAGAAAAGAAAAAAACCTTTTGAGTGGTGTGATACTTTTTATTTAGGCTTAATTATTTAGTAGTACTTTCTTGTGAATGCTTGATTGATAAGGAAATTGGAGACACTTTGACACCTAAGCTCATGGTTGTTACTTTGTATATAGCTTATTCTATTTTTAGTTTGTTATGATCATGTCTCTCTTAGAAGTGTAATTGATCCATCTTGATTTATACTTGTGACATGTGTGGTGAGATTTAGTTTATTCCATGTTTTGCAAGTTAGTCGGAAACTTGATGTTTTTGAAGCGAAATAAAATGTTGCTTTGTTTAGGAGATGATAATAGAGCTTTCTTTGATCTGTCTTGTAAATTTTAGCCTTTTCGAATATTATATCACTAGTTAATCCTTTTGAGCCTTTTAGCCTATATTTTTCTTGTAAACCACATGATCGAGCTGAATCCCTTTTTATTTATACCATAATTCTATTTGAGCCAAAAAGAGATCCATAATGCACTATATAAGAAGAAAAATGAGAACAACGGTAGAAGTATAAAATGGTGGATATGCTTGGTTTGTAGATAATATAACAAGAAGAGTTAAAAGATAATAGGCCCATGATTCATATCCACACATCTCAGGTTTGCCTTGAAAACTTATAAAACTTTATGTTGGCCCAGGTCATTACTTGGACATTGTGCACTTTAACTCAAAGCTGAAAGCCTAAGTTGGGGAGTCTACTTAAGAAGTTACCATGATGATAGCCTTGGTTCTTTCAAAGATATCGTTCACCTTAACGCATGTAAAATACGTAAGATGAGGGTGGCTACGATGAAAGAAAATTTTACTAAAAAATTGAATCAATCTTGAAAGGATGAGAAGTACTTGTGTAATAATTGTTGGACGGAGGGTTGAAAATAAAGAGAAGAAAATAATGGGTGATGAAGTGTAAAATTGTGAAGTACTTAAGGAAGTTTAAGTCACTATTATATTTTTTTATAGAAATCCCCTAACTTATATGACAACCTGTGAAAGTCCTATTTGATTCTATTCAAGCATGCTTAGTTAGTGGAGATATACGTAATGGACAAGCCCTGTGTTTCTTTGTGCATACATGTGAATTTTATTTCTATTTAAAGTTGTTCTTGATATAAAGTTCTTAATTTATATTCCATCTTTTGAATAGAGCATGTGGACTATTTCTTTCTATGATGGAACCTGTTTCATAATAGATTGGTGATTTTATAGCTTTCTTTGATGACAATCGGTGAACAAGCTTAAATTTGATTAGTTCAAAGTCCTTCCTTGAGGTTAAAAGGTTAGAGATTTGTTGTTTATTTGGATGTCTTGCATAATGAGTTGAAATTGTATTTGACGTTTTGAAATTTGTACATGGACTAATTGTTTGTGTGAATCAAAGTGATGATTCCTGGTTTGAGATTATTGAGATGGGATTTAATGTATGTTTGCTCGAGAACGAGCAAAAGTTTAAGTGTCGGGTGTTGATGTGAATCATTATTTGACTCAAATTTATTATTTATATTTTTCCTTTTTAAGCTTGGATTTTATAGATTGTTCTAGATAGTATATATTATTTGTAGGATTAAATTGGTGGAAAAATAATGAAGTTTGGACCTAAAATGAATTAAAATGGAATGTTGTAGAGGGAAATCAAGCAGACAATTTAATAGATTAAATTGAATAATACATATACATATATATATATATATATATATATATATATATATATATATATATATATATATATATATATATATAAAATTTAGGTTTTGTATATATGTTCATAATCCATATAAACAATTATTTCGGGGAGAAGATCATTCATAGGATATACTTTTTACTGTTCTTTTCTTTTTCTTATTAGGTTAGACATTATTGTATACTTCAAAGTTTTGTTCTTTGGGAATTAAATTTCAAACTCTTAGCAATTAGTTTTTCGGAATTTGTTTTATAAGATTTTAACTTAGAATTTCAATTTAAGATTTCAGGTTTCATCTGTTCTTCTTATAAGTCCATGTATTCTTTTTACTCATTTATGAATTGTGTTCTTTCAAGTATGAGTAGCTAAATACACAACTAGGGTTGTGAGAACCATGATCAATTAACAAAGTATGAATAATAATTATGTACTTCTTAAATAGTGTTTACACGTGTTTTGTTAACACTTTCGCTTAGAAATCTTTTTAACAATGTGCAATGTTAGAACTCGTCTCGTAGCTACTTCCCATACCAAGGAGATAGTTAAAGAGAAAATAATTAACAATAGAGATTTAGTGGATGCTATATAATAGTCTAATGTCAATTGGTGGGAGGGTGAAAACTAAGTCATACATTGATATGATGTCTAATATGAGGTAAAGTTAAGGGTTAGTAAAGTATACACTGGTAGTCGGACCAAGATGCGTAGTGAAATTCCCTATTTGAAGGACCAATAACTTGGGGATACCGAACTTACCAACTTCGCAAGTAAAAGACTAGTAAAGGATTAATATTATTAGGATTATTGCATTAAGATATTATGGGAAACTCATATACACTAGTTTCTCTCCCATTATCTGATAACTAAAAGTTTTAATCTTGCTTACTTGTTACTTAAATCAATAACTTGTACATGCTTACAACCCCCCCCCCCCTTTTTTTTTTATTTACTTGTCTCGGAAATAGTTGTCCTAAACGAATATAATAGGGAGTTAAGTTTAGGTCTGAACCATATTCCTCGTGGGATCGACCGCAACCTAGAACTTGGGTTCTTTACTTGATAACGATCGTGTATAGTCTTCAATACTGGTGTAATTTGAGCGTACCAAGAGTTGAATCTTGTTTTGCATTCTCTCTCACATTCCTTCTAGCATAACCTCTTTGGGTAGACATATCATGACGACCATAGGATAAGGATTAGGAGAGAGAGTTTATAGAGTTGAACTCTATTGCACAACTTAAGAATAATGAAAGAAGTGGATTTTCCTAATCATCTTGTAGCCACTCATTCATAAATCTGGCGCACTTCACACTCATGAACAAGTCTCTATTACAGGTGGCTTATAAGACATCCTAGGAACATTCTATTTATGTGTTTTGATTACCAAGTTTGTAACAACCCAGGGTACCCCCTAGATGTAACATTGCGTATATAAACCTAAAGGAATCCATACAACCCACTTAGCTCTCTACCATAAGAAATAGAACAAAGAATAAAACAATAGTCCAAATCCAAAACATTTTTATAAACAAATAAATGAAGTCTTAATTCTTGTCTCACCATAGACATCTAATACAATAGATTGAAATAGGACCTAGCCCATACATCACGTTTGAAAGATAATATACATGAAAGAAAGTGAAATGCTTTGAAAAATGAGGACTCACTGAAGCTCGGAAATCAATCAATCTCCCATTAGCCACGAAACTAAGCACCCAAAATATCAGACCCTACAATTGCAAAAAAATGTAGGCAAGAGTGTGTGTTAGTATGAAACAATGTACCAAGTACGATAGCCATGCATAAAACAACTAAAATCATGCTAAAAGGGACATTTCATTTCATGATATGCAATTGACCAATCTAAGTTTGATATGAAAGAGTTATAAAACATAAGTAAAAAATAATGGTCAATGCAAGACAACTCCATCTTAAAAAACCATTGAACTCATATGTGGTACTTCTTGAACTAACCTTAGTTCATTATTACTTGTGGGGTAATTAGCCTTAACTGGTATAGAGACCGTTTTAGCTATCTAACATTGAATTTGGTGGGTACCCCCAAAAAAAGGGTTTTCTACTTGTTGAAGGTAGAACATTCAACTTCTAGCTTAAGTGGATCCACTATCTTAACAACCTGTGAAGGAACATACTTATGGGATAAGGTTATTTAAACTAGAAACCCGGCCACTACTAATAGGGGAGCTTCGATCTTATGATATTACTTTTGAAGCCCAACCTCTACTACATGAGAGCTTCCATGTAACTATCAATACATACTCGGTGCAAAGCATAAACTCCCACGGATTAGTTATTTCTTACTTTACTGTATTACTCATAAAAAGGTTCTCTTGGACAGCAAATTCAAGCTAGTCTCATTAAGATAGTTCCTATCTTTGATTCAATTAGGTGAGAAAACCTTTCAAACTAAGAATCATATCTATGTGAGAAAATCTTTCACATCATGTTATTATGTGTTATAGTGAGAATATCCTTTCACAACACAATATCATCATTGGTACTTTACTCTCAAAGAACCTTTAAAACATTTGCATAGATTTCATAAACAATTCATAAGTACATAGTTTACCTCTTGAGGTCAAGACCCATTTTCAATACATCTAATTCTTGCAATACATGCTAAATTTCATAATACTCTTCCTTAAATATTAGTATCCCACATCATATGATTCATAACTTGAAAACATTGGGATTACGTTGGTTCATGGGGAAATCATCACAAAATTGCCATGTATCATCAATTCATGCATAAGAGATTATAAGAGATCATTTAAATCAATAATAAAGAGAACCCGTGATAATTGATAAAACCCTAACTCATTTGGGGAATTCCGTTTAAATAGAGAGATTTAGGAACTCCATGGATGATATCTATCAAACCTTGAGTGAAAATGCTAGCTTTCGAGGGAGGAATTGGAACCTTATCTTGAAACCCTAGGTTAGTCCTTCTTCTTCTTCAATTTTCTAAAGAGATAATTTATCGAGATGAATTGATTTTCTTTTAGGAATTTGGAAGAAAGAAATGAATGAGTTAGTTTAAAAGGTTAAAAAACATTATATAGGGGTTCTAAATATATGCAGAATGAAATATCATAGGAATCAATTACTTAGGAATAGATTCAACTGCTTCTAAAAAATAACTGACATCAGTTAGCCGACAGATCATGGTCTGACCCATGGCTTGTCCTGGCGGACCATCGTTCAAGGTGAAAAAAGATCATCTTGGGCTCTCGAACCACGGACCATGCTCTGACCTACCATACGTAGGTCGTGTCGTGGACCTAGAACTTGAGACACTACCCAGGCAGGCCAACCACGGATCACACCTATGGTCCGTGGTCCATACCGTGGTCTACACATCTGCTTTGGTCTTCTGAATACGGGGTATTATAACAAGCCAATCCACTCTACCAGCTAAGTCGTTCAACTAGAAAAAGTGACCCATGAGTGTAAGTAAAACCAAAAGCATTCAAGAAAATAGACAACCTCAGGCCCAACAATATAGTCATAAGCTCAATAAGGATACAACATATCCACCGCTCATCAATAAAAAAAAAGGATCAAGAAGAGATTTTAAATCAATAATGGGGGAGAAAGCTCTAGGTACTACGCCCTACCCAATCACATAGTTTGAATCCCAGACTGAGCACAGTTAGAACCAACTCACAACTACAACGAGCAACTAAGTTCACATGCATCAATGCAAGAAGAACATAGAAAAATAATCCCTACATGGAAAAAATCATAACTAGGAGGCAATACAACATAACCAAAAGCATATGTTCAACCTACTCTAAGGTAGCCAAGAATCAATCCTAACAAGGACAAGAAAGATCATCTAACCCACATGAAAGACACATTTTAACTAAAGATCCCAACACCCATAATATACCCAAGGCTTCTACAGAATCAAGAAATGATTAAATAACAAGAGAAAGGCTAAATACCCGACAAATACCATCCAGAATTACATGAAATTCATACTAGGCATTATCTAAGAAGCTATATCAAGAAAGTAAATTGATTCCTACCTTAAAAAGAAATACGAGCCCTCTAAATCCATCACACATGAGATATCCACATCTAAAATGCTTCCGAAAATTGAAAACAATATCAAATCATCACTCCTGACATCATTACAAATATTTATACATTAAAATCGCAACAATTTTAAATGGACCTAATATTGAGTCAAAATGAGAATATGGAACCCAAGCAAGGCATCCAAAAGTGACTACATCAAAGGTTCTAAACTACGCCTCAAACTTGTCTTCAAAAACTGAACACAATCTAAGGCCAGAAAACAGTAACAACAAAAATAGCAAAGTTAAAAAGAAAATCAAGCAAATTCAACAGCTTCAAACTCAAATTCATTTTAATCAGAGGTTCCTCAACAACTACTAATCATAAACCCAAGTAGCGACAGTTCAAATGATAACATATGTGGTACGACACCAAAAATAAAATAAGATAAATTCGAGCCTCACATGGGTTTTAAGAGTTAATAAATCATTTATTATATGTGTCACAGATTGTAATAAGTGGTTTTAATAGATTTATTGTCAATCTTCAAAGGACGACCAAGACATTTGGAAACTAGTCATGTGTGTGCTAGTGTGCCTTTGCATGTTTCATGTGTGTTGAGGTGGTGGTTGGACTCTAAAAATAGTTGAAGGGACCCTAGCATCAGTTGGTCATCTTTAATGTAAAAAATTCCTGGTACAACTCCCCAAGAACAACGCTAAGGGTCCTTGAGAAGGACCCAAACATTTCACATGAAGCTGCCAAAACAGCCTCAATCGATGCGCTAGTTGACACCTAGTAGATCAATTGACGCCCAGTCAAAAGGGGGCGTGGCTCCACACTTAGTCGTGGGAGATTATCCCCAAAATGAGGGGTCTCTGACCAAAACTATTGCCCGCCGTAGGGCCCCGTCAACCCAGCAATGATGTGTGGATAAGGGGCGTCGTTTGGCACCTACAATTCTGTAGGGTCTCGGCCAAGTGAGGGGTGGATTGTGAAATTCACCCCACATTCCAATTAAGTCATGGACGTTTATTTTAGTTTTTTTAGGTTTTTAAGTATATTTAGTTAATTAAGTAGCCATTTAGACCTCATACTCCAAAACAAAACCTCCCCCCCTAAAACTCTCTCAAGATCACCATTGAAGAAGAAGAAGAGAATGAGGCAGCATCTAGGACGAATTTTGCAAATTTTTCAAGATTAGGTTAAGGTTGTAATCAAAGGTATGTTAAGCTTCTTCATCCATGTAGCCCCCATAGATATCCCTCAATTGTGGATCCAAAAGACTGCAATATAGCTAGGGTTGTGATTACATTGTGGGTAAGGCTTGTTTGTGATCCCAACCTCGTGGGTAGCATGCAATCATGTTTATATGATGATTATATGATGTTTTATATGTTTTCCTTGATGAATTCCAATCGTTGATGATGAAGGTGATCATGGTGGGTTTAGGCCATTAGAGGCAAGGTTAAAAGTACTAAGTTGATCTTCTTAATTCAATTTTCTAGAATACTAATTGATCATAGTTAGGATCATCTAGATATGAATTGAACTATACTTAATTGATTAAGAAATATCTTGACTTGTAAAGTTATAATTGAACCTATATGATCAAGCATGACTAGGATTACCTTCTTATGATCAAGGTGATGAAATAGCTTGTAATTATACATGGATCATTATATTATGAAGCTAGTATTGAAGGTAGGGCGTATACCCATTGTTGATAGGGCTTTGGGGGTGAATTTATTATGAGGGGATTGTTATGACTTATTCTCCTTCTCCTATACATTTGGATATGAACAAGCTAGGTGAAGCAAGTTCACTCACATAGATGGATTCTAGGTTGACCTATGATCCTAAAATGAATCAAATCAGGATAGACTAGAATAACTTGAAGTTGCTTTGTATAATCACTTCTTGTGTAGTTGAATTGGTAAGACAAGACCAAGATGTAATAACTTGGGGTTGAGTTTTATGACTCATTCACGGATGGTTGAATTATGTAGATTGAGATGAATAGATCTCATGTTAGTTTGGGATAGTAATCTTATACTCTCTAATGGTAGCTTGAATTTCATGCCAGGTGCATTTCATGGAATAGCTTGAGTTGGACTACTCATGGTAGCTTGGGAGGATGAGTCTCATGGTAGCTTGAGATGGTAGATCTCATGATAGCTTGGGATGGTGAATCTCAAGGTAGCCAAGGATGGAGGATTGATACTCTCCTAGGATTAGCTTGATGTAGCACGACTAGAGTTGCTTCATGATAGCTTTACTTGTTTCGGCCAAAACCATTACATGGTAGCTTTAGGGGAAAGAACTTGTACTCTCCTAATGGTAGCTTGACTTGAATAGAAGGTGCATGTCATGGAATAGCTTGATATAGGATTCTCATGGTAGTTTAGTGTTGAGGATTCATACTCCCCTATGGATAACTTGCATCTACATGAATGGTTGCATGGTGGCTAGGTTGGTATTCTTATATCCTTCATTTGTTAGCTTGGATTGTATGTATGATGCTTTCCATGGTAGTAGGTCTATTATGTTAGTATGTTAAGTTTAATAGACTAGAATGAAATATAAGTTAGCTTGGATTAGGATATCCTAGATAAGTACTTAGCATGAATGGTAGAATGGGATGTCACTCATACATGGCACAAGTATGACTTGAAGCTACCTATGAAATGATCTCTTATGTAATGTATGCTTAGCTTAGATAGTTGATATAGTTTCCTTCCATGTTATGATTGGTTTAGGTTGGTAATTCTTGTCAAAATGAAGTAGGTCTATTGGTGAAACCTAATTTGGATGAAAGTGAATAGGGTGACTTCAATATATGGTTACTGTGTGAGGTAGAATAGGATGCCTCACATGCATTGCGCAAGTGTGACTTGAGGTGATATAGGGGTATAATGCTCTTATGTCATGAAGAACTTAGGTCTTAATTATGAAGGTGTATTGTGATCAAGAATGACTAAAGATAGGTACTTAGCTTAGGTAGTAGTATGGAATGCTACCTTGACCTTGCACAAGTATACTTAAAGGTGGCTTGTGATGTAGTTCACTTGAGTAAGAAGGACAAATGGTTGAAGTATGAACTTATGTATGCCCTATGGTGAATTACTATGCTTATGATATTCATGTTATGTTTATACTATTATCTCTTATGATCATGTCTATTATTGACTAACCCTTTGAGATACCTTATGTTTTATATGTTAGCTTTCATAGTTGTACATTTTGTACTAATGCATATTGCCTACATTTCTAACCAAATGTAGGGGCTTTTAGGAGTTTGAGTGCTTGGAGGCTAGGTTCCTTAGTTGAAGAAGCTTGAAGATTGGTGATTCCTCATAGCATTTGAGGACACCACCCCTATGTTTATTTTATTTCAATTGCTATGTTTTAGACTTTTGTGGGTTGCGTCCCAAGACATTATTACTCATGTATTTCGTAGATGGTTTCGAGACATATGTTAGAAAGACTTCCTTGTTATGAAATGATTCCGTATTATATTTAAAGAAATGTTTTTAGCTTCGTCCCTTTTTACATGATGTTATGTAATGAAGATAAGTGGCTTGTATAAGACCTCCGAGAGTTCAAGTACAACGTGTTATTTCTAGGAGGTACTCCCCGGTCGTAACAACATGACTTTAAATCACTCAAATCAGAGATTAGATGAGGGACAAACTGCCACTTTAAAATAAGTGGAAAATGAAATTTTAGGATATAAAACCCAAAAATTATCGCTAAAAGTAGAAATATGATCGCAAAAGTTTAATTTATGGTCGCTAAAACCTTGCAGTAGATATCAACATTTTAGTTGGTTTGCTCCAACTTTGTATTCTCCGACGGGGTGCCGGAGATTCATTGAGAAGGTTGTGCACACAAATGAAATATACTAACCCATCAAATTTGGAATTGTGGACTCAAAGTAACAATTAAATCTCCAATCTAAGGTCGCTTCGATGAAAAGTGGGTCCCACACTCAAGTTTTGTTTTAAGCTAAAACTACAAGAAGGCTCAAAATAAGACTGAGATTCTACAGAACATAAAAAAGGTCATTCTAGACCAAACTTGACATTTCATAGCTAACTATGATGACAAAATTTTAAATCGAGCACATTTACCAAGAATGTTGACCAAAGTCAACCCTTGTCTTAAGCTTCAAAGTTCAAACACCTAACGACACAAATTCACACCTCATGTCTCATGGCTAAAACCTACCATTCCCACAGACTAAAATGGTCCTTCCGGAGCAGATGATGTTTAGATTTACGCTTTAATTAATAAAACTTTTAAATGTTGAAAAAGTTTCTTTATCTCTTGCAATCTATTTTCTTGTATGATGAAAGCTAAGTGGCTTGTATAGGGCCTCTCAGGGTCCTGTATGTCATATTACACCTATGGGCTGCCTTAGGTCATCACAACAACAATAAAGAACCAAAAAACCAACTAGTCCATGTATAACAAGGAATAACACCTCCATTTTCTAGGTGTTCATAACCAACCTCCAAGAGCACAAAAAACAAAAAAATCCAAAACGAACAGAACGGGCAAAAACACAATTTTGCAATGGATGAAAGACTAAATAAAAGGGATAAAGGAACCAAAAGGACTACCACAACAAAGGAAGTGTAACTACCCAACACATAACTTTAATAATTAACAATCTCCCAACCACTACTCAAAAGGGACGACTCAAAACCAAACCAACTTGGCTCTACAACATACAAAACTAAAATCAAGAAAAGCTGGTATAGCCACCTATCAAACAAGGATTGTTATAACAGTAAAATCACACAACCAGGGTGGAAAAATGGGAAACGATCAATCCCAATGCCACACCCACAAAGGACAATCAAGCAAAGGCACGAGGAGTTACTGAACAACTACTCCTAAATCGAAGTAACAATACCTAGCCGATCTAATACTAAAATAAATTAACTACAAAGGCGAAATACATACTCAATATTCAAATCAAGCTTCCATAACAAGTCAGCGATATATAATAAGACAAATAAATCTGAATGGGCATAAAAACCCAAAATCACACAAAATAAAAACAAACAAGATAAACCAAAAAATTGAATCCAAAGAAGGGACACTTGAAGTCTTAGCCTCTGAACAACCTACAGATGCATAGAACAGATCATGTCCAACCTCGACATGAATATGTGATGTTGTAATAGCAACACCTGAGGCACAACATCTAACTAAAGGAGATAATAACTCATAAAAGTGATCTAGATGAATACCTCTCACAATGGTCCCATGTGGGGGGGAAAAGTTATAGGATGGTGAAAAAGTTCCCCACATGTAAAACTAAGTCTGATCACCCTATCTTGGGGACTATGAGACATTTGTAATACTCTAAAAAACAACTCCAACCTAGGGCATTCTCTAAACTAGTGGCCCAACTTTCAACAATCATACCAACTTCTATAGAGAAAATTCATGCGTGAATAATGTAGTCATATACTATTTCTACCTTTGTTAGAGTTAGTAACACCCCTAACAAACTTCATTGGGCCTTGCGAAAATCTCTAACATAGTGGACTATCTTTCCACACCCATAGCAACCACTACCGAGAGTAATTGACTGCAAACACCCAAGTGGAGTAACATCAGACCCCACAACTGAAGGTCCAAAATGACCAACATAAGAAGTTTAGCCTATGCTATGCCTGCTGCCAGCACCATGACCTACCTCAGTTCGATATACTACCTTCATAGTTCTGATACGTTGAAAAAAAACATGTCCCTCGCTTAATTGATACTCGCCTCAAAGTTGAATTCGGTCACCATTGTACTATGGCGAAGCCTTTTACCACCATCATTGTAAGTCTTAAGGTGTTCCTTCTCCACAACCCTCACATGACTCGAAAATAGGAGAAAGATCGACCTTATTGATATTATATGCTTTGGTACTAATTGGAGTGGAAATTTCAACCCTACGATCAACCCCTAACTAAACTTTTGAACTAAAGGAAGCAATATTGGATTATGCCCAACCCACCCTATAAATCTCAACACATAGTCATAAACGGACGATAAACCCTACTAGGACTAGTCAACTCAACTTTTCTCCAAGGGGCACCTACTAGACCAAGATTGAACCTACCTTATGTGTACCCTCGAAGGATCTCGGACCTCCTAACATTGAATATCAATGTATAAATAGTACAGGCTATATCTAAATATAACATAATGACTAATCTAGCTAATACAAATAGAAACTGGTAGATCCAAATGCCAAGAGCTCACCCACATCTTCACAGTCCCAGGCTGCTCCACACGAACTACACAACAAGCGAATTTTTAGTCCTAGAAAGTCAAATTTCTTGTGGTTGCTATAATAAATCTCTAATTGCTGAAAGAATGGAAAACAAAATGACCTAGAGGGACATTAAACTCATGTAGCTATATTTAAAGCCCAATATGTCACTAAGTCTGGATCACCTCTAGGGGTCCCACCTATGACCTATAGAACACCCTAAGACATCAACTTTCTTCGAAGAAACAAGGTATAAAATATATTCTCTTAATGACTCATATAAACACTTCCTATGTCTTGTAGACCCTTCTACAAATCTGTGTGTCCTACCATGGGTAAAAATTAAAGACTTGACATTTCCAAATGTAACCCCTCAATAGTTTAAATTTCAAAAATGAAAGAAAATACAAAAATATATTGACTGAAGTACTGAACTATGAGTCCTACCTACGAGCTATAGTAAGTCCTATAGGCTGTAAAAAGGCAATCATAGATGTTGGGTTGAGGTTTTGGAAAATTAATTTTAAGAATATTCGTCCCAAAACTTGATAGGATTAAACATAGGAATGTTGAAGAGCCATGAATGGTACTCGTATAATTGATTTAAAAATTTGATTTATAGACTCACCTCTACGGAAGGTTTTGATGTTTTATCATATGGTCTACAAGTCGTAAAATATGTTCTGTAGAATGGTTTGGGACTTAGTGTAACATTTCAAAAGTCTAAAATGTAATATAGAGCCTCACAAGAGTTTCTAAGAGTTTTAACACTCTTTTAAGGTCAATAATAATGTATAAAAGTCATTTAGGAAGTATTAGAGTCAAAACGTCAAGGAACGTCCATGACGTCTGGAGACTAGTGCAAGAGGTGCTAGCGCGCCTTAGCCTATTTGATGAGGTTTTAGGAGTCGGAATTTAATGAAATTTGGTGGAAATGTGTTAACCATGTATTAGAGTTTGTTTAGGGTCAAAATGTTTGGGAACGACTCCCCAAGGACCAACCAAGGGTCCTTGAGGTCGACCCTTGCATTTTGGCTAAAAGCTTTCTAAGACAGTAGCCATCGACGAGGGGTAGGCTAAAAGAAGTGGTCCAATCGACGGGGCGTTGATTGCCTCCGTTGATGGTCACTTAGCCATTTTCCAAAAAGGCCATTTTGGCGAGTCTCTAACCAAAACGATGGTGTGCAGGATGGTGGGTGAACAATGCCCGTCGACTGACCTACGACTCATTGGTCGGGGTCTCATAGGTCACGTTTGTGTTTTACTGTTTTATTGTAAGTTACTTCACTTAATTAATAAGTTGGTTAGGTAATTAGTTATGGGTTAAGGGAGGTATAATTAAGTTAGTTAATGACTTATACAAAGACCTAGACTAATTAAACTAACCTAACTCTCACAATTCCAAAACCCAAAGTGTTCTTCCTTCTCTCTACTTTCTCTCTCCCAAAGAAACTCCATAGAAGACCAAATTCAAAGAGCGTTCTAGGGAAGAAAGAAGACTACTTTTCTCCATTAATCTTTAACAATTAACAAGGTATGAGATCCTTTCACCCTTGGGATTCCATTAAAATTGGTTTTCAAAAAGATGATTTTATATGGGTTTCTTTCTATTAGAATTTTATCTTCTAAATTGTACAGTTTATGGTTTCTTTTGGTTATTATGATTATATTAGGATGTATTATGAATAATTCATGCTACTTCTTGATGTATTGACCTAGTTTTTGGAAGATGACTTTTTCCCCTTAACCCTAGCTTGTGATCTTGAATTGACTTGTTTAGTATTGGTGAAATTGACTTGTTTAATGTGTGAATTAATATTCCATGATGTTATTATATCAATTTATGGATGAATTAAGGATGTTTGATTGTAAAACCTTGGAAGATTGCTTGTAAAGGAGATTGAGTAAGTCTTGTGATCTCATATTGTTACTTCAATTGTGATTGCTTGTGTTTAGTGATGAAGTTCAATTGAAATACACCTTATGACTAGATGGTTTAGGGGTTGTATGATGTTGACAATTGGAATGTCTTGATTATATATATTGTGAGATTATATTAAGATGTAATGTTATAAGGTTGGCTACGAAGTACCTATGTGCCTTACTATTTTATGATGATGTTAAAGTGTTAATCTAACATGTGAGGGTTATATTAAAAGGATGATCTCATGCAATTACTATTTTCAGCTAAAGATTATGACTATATAAGGAGTAGTCTCTTATGACCTAAACTAAGTTATGATTGTTCATGAAAAACATTTCAAAAGGGACTCTAGCTTAGCACCGAGTGAACTAGTAGGAGTGTCCCTTCCCACATAGGTATGGTAGGTTCAATATTGTATTCATGAGATTGGAGACTATAATGCATGTAGCATAAAGAGGGTCCCAACACATCTCCTAGTTCTTGAACTATGTTGCCCTCATAGGAATACTAACTAGTGGATCCATGTAGATGCTATATTCATGTTTTGGTACTACCTTGGCAAGTAGTCCACCTTCCTTCGGTGTAGGGTTCTATGATACTGAATTACACATTAGCTCATGTGGTCAATGTCCGTTAAGAAAAGATGTTCCCAAAGGTAAAAAGATGTAATGAAGTGAACTCTAACTAGGAGGACTTAAGGGGTTTGACATAGTCTAAGAAGGGGTATGGGACTCTACCTATACATTGCATTAGTTGGCCTTGAGGGAAGTCTTAGGAGGATGTTGTTATGTTTTATGCTTTTATAAAGTGAATGAAATGTATGTGTTGACTTTATATGTTGATGATACTATATGATGTTGGTTTCATGTATGAACATGCTATTGGTTTATATTGCTAAATATGATGATGATTACTCTTGATGCTATCATATGAGATGGTAGACATTGCTTATGATTTTTAGTTGGGTTTGCTTGATTGAGTAAGGTTATGGGACTTTACTTGGTCATTGCACTTGTAGAATTTATGGGAGTTATGAGTAAGGGTCTTGTATGTGTTGTTATGACATAAACTCTTATAGGTGCTTTGTTTATATAACATGATCTTGGAGTTGTGTTGGCTAAGGTTGTAGTATGTTATTAATCATGTTGACTTGATTATACTTGATGATGTTGGTCTTGTGTTTAATATGCTATTGTATTAATGAATATGTGGTTATTGTCCTATATGCGTTCTTGATTGTGCATAACGCTTTTCAAAGTAGTTTTGCATGGTTTTGAACAAATGTCCCTTTTAGTATGATTTCTATATTGTGTGTTCATATGATTCTATACTTAGTACAAGTGATGTGATAACCCCATTTCTCCTTTTTTCCCAATATTTTAGGTTTCGGTCGTTGAAGGTTCGTGACGACTTTTGAAGGAAGGCTTGGATCATTTCTCCAAGTGTGGGTATGTACTCATGTTTCGATGATGATGTCTTTCTATCATTCTACCTATGTTACATTGCTATAGTCTAAGGACAATCATCTCACTCTTGTTGTTTTCAAGATGTTATTGTAAGCCCTAAGTGGTATTTATACATATGTGTAAGGGCTATGCCTACATTGTTCTATTCCATTTAGATGCTTTAATACATTACATCCCTATTAAGATTATATGGCGTATATATACGAGGAGTCTATGTATACTCTCTATGAATATATTATGTGTAAGACAGATTTTTTAGTAAACCTCATGAAGTAGATGTAGATGAAAAGTTTTAGATTTTCCACACTTTTTAACTTATGAATGTTATGACGAATGCTAAGAGGCTAGTCTTAGTCCTCTCCGAGGACGACGACGCTGGTTACGTCTAGGGGTGCTCCCTGGATGTGACACTTAGTGAAATTTTGGATTGAGAGTTGAGTTCTACAAATGAGGTCAATGGATCCTGATAATGTTAGATGGTCCGTACAATGGTATTGTGGGAAATGATTAAATATTTGGTTTTCTGCAATTGGTTACACATTTGACTAGGATGGCCATAGAAATTCCTACGGATCATAGGTCACAATGGTAGGTTTGTCCAGTTATTATTTTAAATGATATTTGGGTCTTTCTATAACACCCCTCTACTAGAAAGACTTAAAATTAGAAAGAAACCATTTTTGGAAATAATCAAATTTGAAGGGTTTGACAAAGCTAAACTAAGTGTGAGTTTTGGCTAAACTTCAAATGACCATAAGTATTAGCTCAGGATGACTAAGGCGTGAAACAAGATTTCTTATGAAATATCATTGAATCCTCTTTCTAACATCACCCAGTTTGCTCAATTTTGAGTTGATATGAGGGAGTATGTCCATTTGAAGTAGGGTTGTCTACATAAGAAAAGTAAAAATCGGATTTTAGAAGGGTGTTATGGTCTTTTTGCTACCCAATTAATTAAATTCGTTTTTGGTAATTAAGTTGGGGTCTAAACTTATTGTATTCAGTTTACGCTTCATAAAAATAAGATAGGATTTTGAGAGATGAGAAAAGAAGAGGATAAGAAGCGTAGAATCGCCATGTCCTTGAAGATTTGCTTGAGGATTTCGCCGAGGGTTAATCCCTACGATGTATGTGAGATTACATATCATTGAATTTATTCACCGATGTGCCAAAAATGATTTTATTCAGTGAAACTTATGTTTTGCAAGTAAAAAATTGAGCTCTTGATGGATTTTGTTGTGTATTTTATGTTCTTCATTGTTGAAGTTGTTGAGGAGTTCTTGATTTAAATTCATGAAATTAAATGTCATTTTGAGTAGATTCATAAATATTTTAGTTATGTATTCGAATCTAAGTATTTGGGGAAAGTACAAATTTAATCCTGAGGTTTTAGAGTTTAAAAACGAGCATGAAAATTTGGGGTTTTTAGGCAGGGGTCTGGTGCGCTGCGCTAGCAAGAACGCTCCACTTTGGGGTGAGTACTTTTGGCTCTGGGGTGCCGCGCTAGCAAGTGCGCCCCAAACGTAGTTCTGATGTTTTAGGTTTGGCGCCCACGCCACTCAGAGCGCCAGGAATGCCATGTCATCAACCATTTCCCACTTCTTTCTGTTTGACTTCCCTTGCATGTACCTATATTTCTAGTTGATTTCTACACTCTAAGGTGTGTCTAAACAATATCAAATCATCTATAATATGAGATCATGAGCCTTGAATCCATAATTAATTTCAACAAAAGTTAAAAGTCAAGTCAAGAGTAGTTCATAATGTCTTCCAAAAGTCTATTACAATTATATTAACTTTGTTTTAAGACTTGAGTTTGAGTTGAGTCAAAGAGTAAATATTGAAGTTCAGTTATTCAAAAGAGTATATCAGGACTATGTTTTCCCAAAGAGTATATTCATCCCCATTTTAACAAGAAAGGATACACTGATTTCCAATATAACAATGAGCTAGTATTCAGTAAAGAACAAATATTTTCACAATTTAGCAAGAGAGGAGACTTTGATTTCCAACAGAGCCTCTGAGCTATGTTTTGACCAATTATTTCAAACCACAAAAATAGGTATTTTTCTAAACCTATGATCTAGTATCTTTTGGAATAATTTTGAGATCCGATATGGGGGACAATTCAAACAACTCCTATCCCCCATAAACCATGTAGGCATCATAGGTCTAAAAAGGGTCATACTTTTTAAATGATCACTTAGTGCTTTTTAGCACAGACTAGTGGATACACTTAGTGAGTTAGGTTCTATTCCCTTGGCAAGGTACAAGACGACACTGGAAGCATAAGGCAAAACGATGTATCATCACATAGCTCTTAAGTGATGGTTGACGGTTAGAGAAACTCCCAATGAAAGATTTTGTATTCTTATATACACAGAAGTAAATTGTATTTTATACTTTCTGTAGTTTATATTATATCATTGCATACATGCAGAGTTATTATTGTGTTTGTAAATACACAGAGTTGTTATCCACGTTTTGAATTATTTTCTTTATATTGCATTTATATTATCGCTTAATATTGAAATGAGTTAAGTTGAGTTTATTTGAGTTGAGTTGAGCCTAAATATTTTCTTTTACTTTCTTTCAAGCTTATTTCTTATTTTAGAATTCCCATCGCATGCACATACATTAAATATACTGACATCATTTGGCTTACATAGTTCTTATGATGTAGATAATGGTAACCAGGATAAATATCCAACGCTCCGTTGGTTGTAGTTGTAACGACCCGGATTCAGGAATCTGAATTGCCATCGGCGTCGTTAACCTCTCAGAGGTCGCAGACAAGCCTCATCTTGCATTCATCACATTCATCTAGTTAAATTTGTGGAAAATTTGAAACTTTTTGAACGTATGAAGTATACATAGACTTCATATAATTATTAACTAGATATATCATATACTAAGCTCAACATAAGAGAACAACCATCTAACATAAAGAATCAATTCAAAAATGAAGATGAATATAACACAGATAGTTTACCAAACACGGCCTTATTACAAATCTTCGAAATGAAAGTACGAAAGAAATGATAGGGACAACATCCAATAGCTATGTCTAAAAAAAAGTCTAGACTAAAACTGTAGCATCCTCGAAATCAGGAGGACCTACCAAATGGTTTGGAGATTCGTTGAAGTCCAAACCGCTGCAAGGGTTGTCAATCTGTCCTCTGACCTGCACCTTTAAAAATAGTAAATAGTAGTGTGTTAGTACACTACTTGTAATAAGTATAGGTGTATGCACGCATACACATAAAGCTATGCATGATGAATGAAAGTTCTTCTTAAGCAACATGCCATTTCTGGAAAGTCTAGTCATTAGACTTTCCTAATTCGTTAGTTGTGAATTGTGGTATGAATATGATGTATTTTAATGCATTCAAATCACACAACCCATTTTCTATATGATTACAATACATTAGTATCATCAACATAGCTTTAGAACCACTCGGGCGAAGATTTGAAAATTTGCTCATGCCTAACCTTTTGGGGACTTAGTTTATTTTTCAGTCTTTTTCTTCTTCTTGTTGTGTAGTTCAATAATTCCTTTGGACCTATGTTTTACTTACAAGTGAAATGATTCATTGTTGTTCCATACCCACAATGAATAGATGTAAGTAATCCAAGGACTAAGGAATGATTTCCCTACCTTATAGTGAGTCATTCTTTCCACTATATATTCATTACATTTCATAAGACATTCTCTATTGGTCATGCCATTTATTTCACTACGTTAATCTTAGGGAAATTATGAGGTATTTATTTAACATTACGTTTCTACTTCCATTTATTGACATCATATAATAAGTCATTATAAGCCAATCTTATTTGGCTTTGCCCATTATTTGCTGAAACTTCATGAGTCTGATATTGGCAATTGACATTCTTAAGCTCTTCTTCATTGCTCACTTTGAACATACGTTCCATCATTATCATCATTCTCACTTTCATAGAGACATCATAGGGAATAAGATCATGCGAGCAAACATGAAATCCAGTGTCTGTCCCACACCAAAAAGGGGTGATTCACCGGTTAAAATGAATCTAAACCATGTGAGATACTCATGGAATCTAGTGTCTGCCCCACACATGGAAAGGGGTGATCCCTGGCTAAGGCGAATCCATCTCAAGTGTTCACTCCACACCCAAAAAGAGTGGCTCAAGGCTATAGTGAACCAAGAACATATCATGAGCATTAACCAACATAGATCATGTGAGCTAAACATGAAATCCAGTGTCTTCCCCACACCAAAAAGGGGTGGAATTACCGGCCAAAGTGAAACCGAACATTCCTAGCTCGCTTAGGTGGAAACCACTGGCTAGTTCCTATGTTGGCTAGACATAGTTCGAAGACTAGGGACTTAATGATACTACTTATCCACCTTGGTGGTAGCCTCGTCACATGAGACTTACACGTTCAAGCACATGCTCATAACTAGTCTATCGGTGATGTGCTCACTTTCATTATCTTCTTTATCTTTTAGAGTTGACTCAAGCATTATGGAAGCTTGCTTCTAGATTGAGATTTACTTACTCTTTTGATGACTTGTCATCCTTACTTTACATTGATGAAATGTGAATTGACCCTACATAACATCCTTACTTTACATTGATGAAATGTGAATTGTCCTTACATATCATCCTTACTTTACATTGATGAGATGTGAATTGTCCTTACATCTCATCCTTACTTTACATTGATGAAATGTGAATTGTCCTTACATATCATCCTTAGGTGTTAATGAGACTAGTCTTACACATTCTAACACCTTCATTCGTGAGTAATCTTTTAACATAGTAGCTTAGGTGTAAGTAAGACTTGTCTCACTTTCTTTAACACCCCATTCTGGTCACTTACTTAGTGTAGACCCCTTTAATTATGTTATAACTCACGTTACTTCTTTACTTTAGTGTAGTAGATCCATTGCATCGTTTATGGACGATGAGCACTTCTTTCAATGAATTACATATGTTCATAGTTCATTCTTTTAGAGAATGTTGGGAGTTGTCCCAATGAATGGCATGCCCTTGGTTATGGATTCATTGACTTACTTTATAAGTGCTTATAATATCATTTGATATTCTAACTGCACAAGATTGGCATATGATTAGTATTGGCCTCAACATTTGGGATGTTAAACTAGCAAATCATTTTTATTGGCATAAGCCAATTTTACGTATGTTCATATTTAAATTTAATATGTATGAACCTTTAGCCAATCTTTCAATCATTTACATAATCTTCTAGCCATTAACATGCATTCATTTTGACAATGTAGTGTTAGCCCATTTTTTTGGCATCAGATAGTCAATTCATTCAAGATGTGATTTCATAGATATCTTTTAAGCCAATCCTAGTTCAAGACTTTAGGCATAACATTTTTAAGCATCTTGGACAGCATCATATTAACATTTAATGAATATAACCCCTTCATAAAGTCACCTTAACAGTAAGTATGCATTAAGATGTCACACATCACACTTAACGTCTTCAAACATATCTTAGTAATACATCATTCTTTAATTCACGTAAGGAACCCTTAGCATCAAACGAGTTCACTTCATAGTTCATTCTGCATTCATAATTCAAGAACATTACACATAAGATCAGCGATCACCACATACCAATAACATGATCTCTAACCTATTCAACATGGAATCGAAAAGGATACTAGGGACAAGGAGTTCGACTATACGGGAACAACCCTAGTTTTCAAGATATTTGAATCATTGGAAAGAAAGTTCTCTTGGAGAAAGAAGTCCAGGAGAGAAACCCATACCTTGAGTAGAACTTAATCTACGGAGACCACCTCGAACAAAACCTTGAAGATACCTTGAAATCGCCTAAGAACGTCTATGCACGTTTCCTTTTTAGAGTTCTTTGTTTACTGCCTCGTTCTTGCATTTTTGTTCTAAGTGTTTTGATCGTGAATGATTAGGTTTAGGAACTGACTTTGACTTATTCAACTAAGGCTATTTTAGTAAATTAATCAACTGATTAGTAAATTACCAAAACACCCTTCCTAAGTTGACTAAACCTAGGAAGATGTTGACTTTGACCAAAATCTGGAAATCGGCATTGACCCTTGTTTCGGTCAACATTTTGACTCTTAATTAATTAATTAAATCCTTAACTTAATTAATTTAGGGACCTAGGGAAATTACTAAAACACCCCTAAGTCACTTGGACCACAACTAACAACTTTGGACCATCCTAGGTTAGGTACTAGGTTGTACCCTTAAGTAGTACTAGGTTCCACCCGATTTGTCCTAGTTTGTCGGGTGCATTAGGGGGTCCAATTCGGTTAGTCCTAGGTTAGTTGGCTAGTTAGGATAGTTGGTTAGGACTTAGAGTTAGTTAGTTTGGCTGGTCCCACATGGAGTGACCCGCCCGTGCGTGTCATGCCTAACCGCCCTAACCGAATTCGGTTAGGGTTGTTCCGTGGTCCCCCTTGGCCGGCTCCTTCACGTGTGATGCCCATGTGATTGCACATGGGTTTGTTGCACTTTACTAACTAATTTATCTTGATGTCTCATTTGGGAATGTTTACTTATTGTCCCAAGGACCCTCACCATGTCCTTGGGCACTGCTTAATCTACATGATCATTTTAGATGGTCATGTGGAATGGTATCTAGGCTTGACACTTGGATGCCTCATACCTTTTGTAAGTTGGACGACATATATTTTATTAGCTTAGGGTCTTCATTGCAAGTACATTTCTTAAACATCAATCTTGGATTGGGGCATGACAACCCAAAAAGTATATCTCATATTTGTATATAAAAAATTGGCTAATATCTCTTAGCCAATTTTTCTATACTATGCCCAATATTTCTCAATATTGGGCATTGGGGTGCCTATGTACTCCTAATAGTCTATCCTAAGGGCATACTGGGCTCTTCCTTAGACATATGATTTTCCGGAACGTTACATTATCCCCCCCATTAGGAACATTCATCCCCGAATGTCACTTACACATCATTTAAACAAAGAGGGTGATTTTCGAAAGTTACTTTATGATGCTTCAACTTTTCTCTTTTGTGAATATCTGATTCACACTTATTTGGATGATGCATAACATTCAAGCTTATCTGAAGCTTCATATTTGAGATTAAGGAATTTCCTTCTCAATAACACTTAACGCAATGCACATCACAACTCATGCAATACAAAAAATCATGTCTATGCTACAGAAAAACAGCAACATGAAATGCAAGCATGACTTAATTTTAACTCACATAGTGCTATTATAAGACATATGATTAGTGACCTATCTCACCAAATCGACTAGAGCACTTGATATTAGAGTTTCCTTAAACATAAACCAGACTTAGGAAGATAATATCTAACCTTAAGAACTGAACAAAAGAGAATAGGGGGATCTCATATCGTCCTCGGCCTCCCACGTTGCTCCCTCAATAAGATGGTTCCGCCATAAGACCTTCACTGTGACAACCTCCTTGTTCCTCAGCCACTTCACTTGGCGATCTAAAATTTCGACTGGAACCTCTTCATAAGAAAGGTTCTCATCAACTCCTAACCCCTGAACAGGCAGGATGGATGCTGGATTGCCTAGACAATTCTTAAGCATAGAAACGTGAAACACTGGATGAACAGAAGCCAAGTCTTGAGGTAATTTTAGCCCTTATGCAACGTTTGCCACTCGCTGCAAGATCTCATAAGGACCTATATACCTCGGACTCAACTTGCTTTTCTTACCAAACTTCATCACCCCTTCATGGGTGATATCTTCAGGTAGACTTGATCACCCAACTCAAACTCAAGAGCTCTCTTTCGGTTATCTGCATAGGATTTATGACGACTGTAAGCAATAGATAATCTATCCTTAATCATCTTCACTTTCTCCACAGCCTCATGCACGATCTCGGGACAAAGGATGGCCGATTCTCCTACTTCAAACCAGCCAATCAGCGATCTACATCTTCGGCCATATAATGCTTCGAAAGGTGCCATTCCAATACTAGAATGATAGCTATTATTATTAGAGAACTCTATCAGCGGCAAGTGATCATCCCAACTCCCCTTGAAGTCAATAACACACGCTCTCAATATGCCTTCAAGGGTCTGGATGGTACACTCTGCTTGCCCATTTGTCTGCGGATGGAAAGCCGTACTAAGCTTCACCTGTGTACCCAAACTTTTCTGGAAAGATTTCCAAAAATGAGAAGTGAATTATGCCCCTCTTTCCGAAATAATAGATAGACGAATCCCATGCCATCTCACTATCTCATCTATATAAAGCTTGACATAATCTTCGGCCTTGAAGGTAGACTTCACAGGTATGAAGTGAGCGGACTTGGTCATTCTGTCAATAATAACCCAAATGGAATCATGTAATTTCCTAGTCTTTGGCAGACCAACCACAAAAACCATATTGATATCCTTCCACTTCCACGTTGGGATATCAATCGTCTGAGTGAGACCTCTAGGCTTAAGGTGTTCGGCCTTAACCTGTTGGCAGTTCGAACACTCCTCCACGAACTTAGAGATATCTCTCTTCATGCCTTCCCACAAATAGACCTCTTTAAGGTCTTGGTACATTTTGGTGGAACCTGGATGGATGGAATATCTACAACCATGAGCTTCTGCCAAAATACTTGACCTCAAATCATTCACATTGGGCACACATAATCTGTTCTGATATCTGAGTACGCCATCTCCCCCTAACGAGAAGGACTCATTCAACTTACTCAATACTGAGTCTTTCAACTCCATGAGTACTAGGTCAAGGTGCTGATTGGCTTTAACATCTACAACAAATGAGGATTCGGAACTTGAGTGAACCAAAACACCCCCACTTGGTGCATCTGTTAGCCGTACACCCAATCTTGCCAATTGGTGCACCTCTTTAACCAGCTCCTTCTTCTCATCATCAATATGTGAAACGCTTCCCATGCTTAGTCTGCTGAATGCATCGGCCACCACATTGGCCTTACCTGGGTGATAGTACACATTCATGTCATAATCCTTGAGAAGTTCTAGCCATCTCCTCTGACGAAGATTCAACTCCCTCTGCGTGAATACATACTGAAGAATCTTATGGTTAGTATACACATCAACATGTACACCATATAAATAATGTGTCCACATCTTCAACACAAAGAAAACCGCGGCTAGTTCAATATCGTGAGTAGGGTAGTTTTTTTCGTTGATTTTCAATTGTCTTGATGCGTATGCAATCATCTTACCATTCTGCATGCGAACACATCCCAAACCTACTCAGGAAGCATTAAAATATACCACGTACCCCTCACCACTTCTCGGCAAAGTCAATACTGGGGCCAAAGTGAGTCGGTCCTTGAGTTATTGAAAACTCTTTTCACATTTCTCGGACCACTGAAACTTCGCCTTCTTCTTTGTCAATGCGGTCAATGGTGCAGCACTAGTGGAAAACCCTTCCACAAAGTTGCGATAATAATTGACTAAACCTAGAAAACTCCGAATATCTGTAGGATTAAGGGGTCTCGGCCAATTCTTCACCGCCTCAACCTTCTTAGGATCAACTTCAACACCTTGGTCGGTCACAACATGACCAAGAAAGGTCACTAATCTCAACCAGAATTCACATTTGCTGAACTTTGCATACAACTAATGTTCTCTAAGTACTTGCAATGTCTTTCTTAAGTGTACCTCATGCTCTTCTTTAGACTTAGAGTATATGAGAATGTCATCTATGAATACTATGATGAAGGAATCAAGGTACTCACGGAAGACCCTATTCATAAGGTCCATAAACGCGACTGGTGCGTTAGTAAGACCGAATGACATGACCAGAAACTCATAATGCCCATATCTAGTACGAAAAGTCGTCTTAGAGACATCTTCTCGCCTCACTCTAAGTTGATGGTAGACTGACCGAAGGTCTATCTTAGAAAAGAAACTTTAGCCTTGAAGTTGGTCAAACAGATCACCGATTCTGGGAAGAGGGTACTTATTCTTTATAGTGACTTTGTAGAGTTGCCGATAATCAGTGCACATTCTAAAAGTTCCATCCTTTTTCTTTACGAACAACACTGGAGCACCCCATGGGGATATGCTCGGCTGGATGAAACCCTTATCAAGTAGATCTTTTAACAACAACTTCAACTCTTTGAGTTCAGCTGGTGCCATCCTATACGGGAGAATAGAAATTGGCTTGGTGTTGGGATCTAAATCAACACCAAAGTCAATCTCACATTCAGGAGGGACTCTTGGTAAATCCTCCGGAAAGAAATCTGGGAACTCATTCACTATTCACACTGAGTCTATGGAAGGGACTTCTTGATCTAAGTCACTGACTCTAACTAAGTGGTGTAAATACCCCTTAGCTATCATCTTATTGGCCTTTAAGTTTGAAACAATTTGTCCTGTTGGACTTGAACCACGCCCTTCCCATTCCAGTTCTAACTCATTTGGAAACTGAAACCTCACTACCCAATTTCGACAGTCTATTGTAGCATAACACTTATGAAGTAATCCATGTCTAAGCCATATTCTTGAGTTGGTATGCAGCCAACTTAGCCTTCTCCTCCTCATCAATACTCATAGCAGGCTTTTTGAAATTACCATTCATTCACCTTCGTGCGAACAACCACACTCACCACACGTATTTCGTCCACGTTGTGCATTTCCATTATGGACCCTTCTTGGGAAGGCTAGATCTTGAGTCTGTCTCCTTAGACCACTTGGCCATCCTAATTCTTGTGTGTATTTATATAAGCGTTCATACAAGAAGGAAGTTAGATACTTATAATGACACAAAGTGTCAAAGCTCTAGATAGCACAATAAAGAGTAGAAGAAGGGAAGATTTCCTATCATCGTGTAGTCTCTAAGTCATGATTGTAGCGCGCTTCACAACCATAAGCTAGAAACTATGTAACATGGTTGTGTTGAGCTTTAGTTCCTAGGTAATTTAACCTCATGCTCTGATACCAAGTTTGTAAAGACCCAGATTCAGAAGTCCAAATCGCCACCGGTGTCGTTAACCCTTCAGAGGTCACAGACAAGCCTCATCTTGCATTCATCACATTCATCTAGTTAAATTTACAGAAAATTTGAAACATTTTAAATGTATGAAGTATACATAGACTTCATATAATTATTAACTAGATACATCATATACTAAGCTCAACATAAGATAACAACCATCTAACATAAAGAATCAATTCAAAACTGAAGATGAATATAACATAGATAGTTTGCCAAACACGGCCTTATTACAAAGCTTCGAAATGAAAGTACGAAAGAAATGCTAGGGACAACATCCACTAGCTATGTCTAAAACTAAGTCTAGATTAAAACTGTAGCATCCTCGAAATCAGGAGGACCTACCAAATGGTTTGGAGAAATGTTGAAGTCCAAACCGCTGCAAGTGTCGTCAATCTGTCCTCTGACATGCACCTTTAAAAATAGTAAATAGTAGGGTGTTAGTACACCACTTGTAATAAGTATGGGTGTATGCACACATACACATAAAGCTATGCATTATCAATGAAAGTTCTTCCTAAGAAACATGCCATTTTTGGAAAGTCTAGTCATTAGACTTTCCTAATTCGTTAGTTGTGAATTGTGGTATGAATATGATGTATTTTAATTCATTCAAAGAACACAACTCATTTTCTATATGATTAGAAGACATTAGTATCATCAACATAATTTTAGAACCACTCAGGCGAAGATTTGAAAATTTGCTCATGCCCAACCCGAGAGCTCATTTTTGGGACTTAGTTTATTTTTCAGTCTTTTTCTTCTTCTTGTTGTGTAGTTCAATAATTCCTTTGGTACTATGTTTTACTTACAAGTGCAATGATTTGTTGTAGTCCCATACCCACAATGAATAGATGTAAGTAATCCAAGGACTAAGGAATGATTTCCCTACCTTATAGTGAGTCATTCTTTCCACTATATATTCATTACATTTCATAAGACATTCTCTATTGCTCATGCCATTTATTTCACTACTTTCATCTTAGGGAAGTTATGAGGTATTTAGTTAACATTACGTTTCTACTTCCCTTTATTGACATCATATAAGAAGTCATTATAAGCCAATCTTATTTGGCTTTGCCCATTATTTGCTAAAACTTCATGAGTGTGATATTGGCAATTGACATTCTTAAGATCTTCTTCATTGCTCACTTTGAACATACGTTCCATCATCATCATCATTCTCACTTTCATAGAGACATCATAGGGAATAAGATCATGCGAGCTAACATGAAATCCAGTGTCTGCCCCACACCGAGAAGGGGTGATTCACCGGTTAAAATGAATCTAGACCATGTGAGCTACTCATGGAATCCAGTGTCTGTCCCACACACGGAAAGGGGTAATCCCCGGATAAGGCGAATCCATCTCAAGTGTTCAATCCACACCAAAAAAGAGTGGCTCACGGCTATAGTAAACCAAGAACATATTGTGAGCATTAACCGACATAGATCATGTGAGCTAAACATGAAATCAAGTGTCTTCCATACACCGAAAAGTGGTGGAATCACCGGCCAAAGTGAAACTGAACATGCCTAGCTCGCTTAGGTGTAAACCACTGGCTAGTTCGTATATTGCCTAGACATAGTTAAAAGACTAGGGACTTAATGATACTACTTATACACCTCGGTGGTAGACTCGTCACGTGAGACTTACACGTGCAAGAACATGCTCATAACTAGTCTATCGGTGCTGTGCTCACTTTCATTATCTTCTTTATCTGTTATAGTTGACTTAAGTATTATGGAAGCTTGCTTCTAGATTGAGATTTACTTACTCTTTTGATGACTTGTCATCCTTACTTTGTATTGATGAAATGTGAATTGTCCTTACATAACATCCTTACATTACATTGATGAAATGTGAATTGTCCTTACATATCATCCTTACTTTACATTGATGAGATATGAATTGTCCTTACATATCATCCTTACTTTACATTGATGAAATGTGAATTGTCCTTACATATCATCCTTAGGTGTTAATGACACTAGTCTCACATATTCTAACACCTTCATTCGTGAGTAATCTTTTTACATAGTAGCTTAGGTGTAAGTAAGACTTGTCTCACTTTCTTTAACACCCGATTCTGGTCACTTAATTAGTTTATACCCCTTTAATTATGTTATAGCTCACGTTACTTCTTTACTTTAGTGTAGTAGATTCATTTCATCGTTTATGGACGATGAGCACTTCTTTCAATGAGTTACATATGTTCAGTGTTCATTCTTTTAGAGCAGTTGGGAGTTGTCCTAACGAATGGCATGCCCTTGTTTATAGATTCATTGACTTACTTAAGAAGTGCTTATAATATCATTTGATATTCTAACTACACAAGATTGGCATATGATTAGTATTAGCCTCAACATTTGGGATGTTAATTAGCAAATCATTTTTATTGGCATAAGCCAATTTTATGTATGTTCATATTTAAATTGAATATTTATGAACCTTTAGCCAATCATTCAATCATTTACATAAGCTCCTAGCCATTAGCATGCACTCGTTTTCACAAAATAGTGTTAGCCAATTTTATTGGCATCAGATAGTCAATTCATTCAAGATGTGATTTCATAGAGATCTTTTAAGCCAATCTATGTTCAAGACTTTAGGCATAACGTTTTTAAGCATCTTGGACAGCATCATATTAACATTTAATGAATATAACCCCTTCATAAAGGCAACTTAATAGTAAGTATGCATTAAGACGTCACACATCACACTTAACGTTTTCAAACATATCTTAGTA
Organism: Solanum sitiens; assembly: GCA_016801875.1. NCBI lineage: Eukaryota > Viridiplantae > Streptophyta > Magnoliopsida > Solanales > Solanaceae > Solanum > Solanum sitiens. Next base: position 448,687 of record JABWTJ010000648.1, on the reverse strand, counting down.
ATAAATCATTCTTTAATTCACGTAAGGAACCCTTAGCATCAAACGAGTTCACTTCATAGTTCATTCGACATTCATAATTCAAGAACATTAAACATAAGATCAGCCATCACCACATACAAACAACATGATCTCTAACCTATTCAACATGGAATCGAAAAGGATACTAGGGACAATGAGTTCGAACATACGGGAACAACCCTAGTTTTCAAGATATTTGAATCGTTGGAAAGAAAGTTCTCTTGGAGAAAGAAGTCCAGGAGAGAAACCCATACCTCGAGTAGAACTTAATCTACGGAGACCACCTCAAACAAAACCTTGAAGATACCTTGAAATCGCCTAAGAACGTCTATGCACTTTTCATTTTTAGAGTTCTTTGTTTACTGCCTCGTTCTTGCGTTTTTGTTCTAAGTGTTTTGATCGTGAATGATTAGGTTTAGGAACTGACTTTGACTTATTCAACTAAGGCTATTTTAGTAAATTAACCAAATGATTAGTAAATTACCAAAACACCCTTCCTAAGTTAACTAAACATAGGAAGATGTTGACTTTGACCAAAATCTGGAAATCGGCATTGACCCTTGTTTCGGTCAACATTTTGACTCTTAATTAATTAATTAAATCCTTAACTTAATTAATTTAGGAACCTAGGGAAATTACCAAAACACCCCTAAGTCACTAGGACCACAACTAACAACTTTGGACCATCCTAGGTTAGGTACTAGGTTGTCCCCTTAACTAGTACTAGGTTCCACCCGATTTGTCCTAGGTTGTCGGGTGCATTAGGGGGTCCAATTCGGTTAGTCCTAGGTTAGTTGACTAGTTAGGATAGTTGGTTAGGACTTAGAGTTAGTTAGGTTGGATGGTCCCACATGGAGGGACCCGCCCGTGCGTGTCATGCCTAACCGCCCTAACCGAATTTGGTTAGGGTGGTTCCGTGGTCCCCCTTGGCCGGCTCCTTCACGTGTGATGCCCATGTGCTTGCACATGGGTATTTTGAACTTTCATAACTAATTTATCTTGATGGCTCATTTGGGAATGTTTACTTATTGTCCCAAGGACCCTCACCATGTCCTTGGGCAATGCTTAATCTACATGATCATTTTAGATGGTCACGTGGAATGGTATCTAGCCTTGACACTTGGATGCCTCATACCTTTTGTGATTTGGACGACATATATTTTATTAGCTTGGGGTCTTCATTGCAGGTACATTTCTTAAACATCAATCTTGGATTGGGGCATGACAACATAAAAAGTATATCTCTTATTTGTATATAAAAAATTGGCTAATATCTCTTAGCCAATTTTTGTATATGATGCCCAATATTTCTCAATATTGGGCATTGGGGTGCCTATGTACCCATAATAGGCTATCCTAAGGGCATACTGAGCTCTTCATTAGACATATGATTTTCTGGAATGTTACAGTGGTTGAGTTCAATATTTTTTTGTGAGCCTCTTTTCTTTTGGAGGATCCTTTTTATTGATTTATAGTTAGTTCAGTAGGATGTATTAGGACTTTTGTCGACTTCCATATCAGTTGTTAGAGGCTTCATAGAGAGTTAGTTTAATGATAGTTCTTGAGTCTTTCAATTTCAATTATGCTTGAGACTTGAGTTTCCACATTGGCCAGCAAATGTTTAATTATTAAACATTCTCGGTTATCTTTCAGTTTTCAATTTACGTTTTAAAGTATTTTATTGTGACTAAGTCTTCTCCTGGGTAGTAATCTAGGACAAGGGTTCTCTTAGTTCCACTAATGGTTCTCGAATGCAGTCTCGCCTAGAGCGTAGACTCGGAACTTGTAAAACATAGTATCAGAGCACAGAGTTCAAGATTCCTAGGGATTCTATAAAGTAATTATTGTAGTGTTCTGGTTATCGGTGTGAAGCACGCCACATATAAAATAAGGATCCTTCAACACTTAGGAACTATCTCACTTCTTTCATACTCATTTTGTATGATATAGTTTATCTCTAGAAAGTTTCTTCTATCTAGTGATTGCATGTGTCTTTCAGATCATGCCTCCACGAAGAGCTTTCAGAGGTCATTTGGCTAGAAGGAAAGTTGAACAATAGGAACAAGGCGTACCTAATGCACAAAAAGTGCAACCGTAAGGAGAGATCACCAATATTGAGTTCCATGAAGTCATCCCGATGTTAAGACAAGTTGTGACCAACCAAGATAGGCAATAGAGAGAATCGTCAGGAAGTGGTTCATACCTCTAGAGTATGTGAGTTCTTATGGATGAATTCTCCACTATTCGCAAGTTCAAATGTCATTGAGGACTCGAAAAACTTTGTTAAGAAGCTTAAGAAGGGTTTTGGGTTCATGCATTTTTTCATAGCTGAATGAGTAGAACTAGATGCATAGCTACTGAATATTGTTGCTAGGATATGGTTTGACAAATGGAAAAAGAATACGGTTTAGGATACGCCATTAGTGAGTTGGGTTGTGTTCGAGAGTGCTTTCATGGGGCATTTCTTTCCCCTGAGTTGCGAGAGGCAAAGATAGGAGATTGTCTCACCCTTAAGTAGGAGCCTATGATTGTTTATGAGTGCAGTCTAAAGTTCACACAACTTTCCCTCTACGGTCCGAAGATGGTTGTTGACATCAGGAGCAGGATGTCTTTATTTGTTGTTAAGTTATCTCGTCTATCTAGCAAGGAAGGCAAGGCATCTATACTGATAGGGGATATGGACATAGCAAGGATGATGATCCATGTCCAATAGGTTGAGGAGGACAAGTTGAGGGATAGAGAAACGTTTTAGAATAAGAAGGTTAAGACATCAGGAAACAAGTCCAACAAGAAAAAGAGTATTGTGAATCAGTGTTCCTTCGAACAGAAACAAAAGGGACCTCCTCCATTATGTTCTCGTACACCTGCACCAAGGAACAAAGATGAGTACAATCGTCAGAATTCACAAAATTTCAGAGCTAGACCTGGGCATTCTAAAGGTAGTATGGCTTAAGGGGTACTAAGACTCCAACATGTGCTAAGTGTAGTAAGATCCACTCATAAGTGTTTCTTAATGGCTCCACTAGTTTCTTCAAGTGTGGCCAAAATAGTCATTTTTTATGAGTGTCCTATGAATAGACACGGTAATGGTAATGGGGAAATAGAGCCAAGTATTCTTCAGTTGTTCCACAAGACAGAGCAGCATCTAGAGGAGCTACTACTTTAGGGGGAGGCAAAAGAGGAAACCGTCTTTATTCTATTACTAGTCACAAAGAGCAAGATGATTCTCCAGATATTGTCACTGATATAATCCAAGTCTTTAACTTTGATGTTTATTCTTTTCTAGATCAAGGAGTGACTTTATCATTTGTAACTCCTTATGTTGCGATGAATTTTTATGTTCTTCCTAAGAAACTTATTGGGGCCTTTAGTGTTTGTTGGTGATTCTATTCTAGTTGAGACAATCTAATGTAATAGTATCATTTCTGTGAATCATAAGAGCACCATAGATAACTTAGTTGAGTTAAATATGGTAGATTTTGATGTCATTCTAGATATGTACTGGCTACATGCTTGTTATGCCTTAGTTGATTGTACAACTCGAGTTGTTAAGTTCCAGTTTCCTAATAAGCCACTTATAGAGTGGAATAGCATTTGAGAAGTGTATAAAGGTTTATTTTGTACCTTAAGGCGAGAAAGTTAGTTTTCAAGGGGTGTATCTATCACTTAGTCCGAGTTAATGACATTAGTATAAGATACCTCTTATTTAGTCATTTCCAGTAGTAAAATAGTTTCCTTAATTATTTCCAGATTATCTTCTCGGAGTCCCACGTGAGATATAAATAGACTTTGGTGTAGACATTATTCCATATAATCATCCTATATCTATTCTACCATATAGGAATGGCACCAACAAAGTTGAAAGAGTATAAAGATCTCCTAGATAAAGGTTTTATTTCACCAAGTCTCTCACCTTGGACGCTCCGGTCTTATTTGTGAGAAAGAAAGAATTTTCTTTTAAAATGTATATAGGTTACTGTCAATAGAACAAGGTTACTATCAAGAATAAGTATCCTCTTCCAAGAATTGATGATCTCTTCGATCAACTTCAGGGTGCCACTTGTTTTTCAAAAATAGACCTTAGATTAGGCTACCATAAGTTGAGAGTAAAGAAATTGTCACGACCCAAAATTACCCCCTAGAAGTTAGGGCAACCCTTAGGTCGGAACAATTACTTACTTGACCTTTCGGAGGTCTTGTACTGGCCTTCTTTCTATCATTCATTACATAAGACATGAAAAGTAGTGCGAAATTAAAACTTTTCACGAAATAATAATAATAAGGAAAAATCTTTTATAAATACTAAAAGGTAGTCTCGTCGTCACAAGGCAATTTAAAGACATGACTTAAATATATTAGGGACACGACCCTTTACATTGAAAGAAAGTACATAATAAGTCTTATACAAGAACTAAAGATATAAAAACTATGCCCTCGAATATATGAGGACATACTTAGTTTTGAGAGAGTCAATTCCCAAGCTTTCCTTCTTGCATTCAAGTTGCCTCCATCCTATACTTATAGAGTATAGAAAAGTATGGGGTTAGTACGAACATTTTACTATGTATGACATATGCAAAATCATGCAAAAAGAGAACATTTTAGTAGAAATAAGCTTTCTTGCCAAGTAATTAAAACCTTCCATAATACAGAAGCAAAACAACATATAATATCATCATTTATCACAAAGGAAAGAACTTCCATAATTTTAAAATTTAGAACCGCTTTACTGAGAACTAAATCACACATTACAGTGAACCCAAACCCTTACAGTGAAATCAACCTTAAACACACAGTGAACTCATTTCCTTAGAAGTTTCCCTAACCAAGGTTATCCTAAGACTTACTAAGGTAATACAGGAAGGCACCGCCCATACAATTCCTTTGATGCACCCCTAAGTGATCTTCAAGACTACCCATTATAGGCTTAATTCGCACGGATAACAAGTCCACACTTCATAACTAGCCATTTAAGAAACATAACTGCATTTAAAGACTTCACATAAGTGCCCTTAGCCAAGTGGACTTACAAGTTACACAAAGTTCAATGTGAATGTAGCATCCCATACTACTACTCCCACAATGTGCTCCTTGAGAATTCCATGAGCTTAGGCACACCTCATTCATCATTCATAGATTTCATCATTCAAGAAATAAAATCAACATGCTTTCTTAACATTATACATTAAGTCACATAACTTTATTTACATCACATAATAACTCATCATTCATTGCATATAAGACACACCAAGACTTCCCTTTCAAGTGGATACTCGTACAATGGATAGATAGCGTCCCATACCACCACCATAACTAAGTTGTACACTCTTTAGAAGACTTAGTTCATTACATTCTTTTGTGGGGGATAGCTTTAACCGACATAAACCACGAGAACTAGACATGGAATCCTTATATTAACCCCTATCGGATGAGGGATTCCCACTTGCCTAGGGTAGGGTCATTCTCTTAGCCTTTACAATGAATCTCCAATAGATATACCTATATTGGCGTATAGTTAAGGGATAAGGATATTTCTTTTTAAGTAATTCATTCTCTACGAACGAGGAGTACTCATCTCAAGAGGTACATTGGTTACACCATCTCAACTCATGAAGTGTAACCACCCCTTCTTCATTTCCTCTTGGTGCTAAGCCTAACTCCACCACGGAGTCTTTAACATTCATTACTAAATGTTAGGGAATAACTATTAGACACCACATCTCAACTTACAAAGAATATCTATCCTCCAACCTATCTTAGAAAGCTCTTGAGACTAGTGAGGTTTCTACTAAACACTTCATCTCAACTCACGAAGAGTGTTCACCCCAAACCTCCCATATTTATTCGTTATTCTTTTAAGAAAAGTAGGGAATGGTCTAGAAACTTCATCTATACTCACGAAGAGTGTCGACCCCACAATACCCCATTCACATTCATTCATCTTAAGTGTGTGTGACTGTGTACAAGAGAGCACACCTTTTCACATAATCACCATTCTCATGACATTGACTTCTAAACTTGTTTACTTCTTTATTCATCACATTTCACACACTAGCATGCTTAACATAAACATATTCTTTACTTAGACATAATATCATCAATATGCACATTTCAATCTTCTAAGCCATATCATGGATAACAATCATAATCATCATTTCACTTCACATTATATGCCTTCAAGGCCGCATTCACAATACACACATTTATACAATATAATCATTAACTTTAAGTAAAAACCGCCACCAAAGGTGGACCATACCACTCAAGGGCATTTCATAATAAGAACTTGACAACAAAACCAACTTACCATTTATACAAGATTTCAACACCTATTCACAATTACTCAAATAATTCATCACAATAATAGCCCTTAGTGCAGTAGCTAAATCACAATATGACCATCAAGAAAACATAACTTTAACATTTCCTAATCATGCTCATTAAACCCATTTCATAAGCTAAAAGTTGATAAAAACCATAAACATGGTTTCATTGAAGTCATGACATTAAAAAAATCATTTAACACTAGTAACAACTCATTTTAATCATTAAACATTTTTATGAAAAGACCCATACTTAGAGTCAAGGGATAAAGAAGTTGAAGTTTGAAACCATTTTCTATCTCTTTGAAGTGACTCCTTGAATGGAAAAAGGTTCAAGGATTACTACCATACCTCAATGAGAAGAAACCCAATAAAATTTATGAATGAAACGTCAACAACCAGTCCTCCTAGCTCTTCCTATAGTTCAAGCTTCTATGGTATTTCGAGAGAGTTCTTTATTGAGAGAGGTTTTGGATATTTGAATTGAGGGGTGTTGTCAAGGTCTAGGACTTAAAACTAATATAAAACACCTGAAACCCCCTAAAATAATCATCCATGGTTCATAAAAGACTTGGGGTGAATTTACAAAACACCCCAAGCCTTGGCAGCCCGTCCAACAGCTTTTGCAGGACTACTATCCACGGACCCAAGCAACAGGGCGTCGATTGAACGACGGCCCGTGCTGCTGGGCGTTGTTTGGGACTGAGGATGGAATTGTGGGGGTTAGTCTGCCACCACTAAGGGGGATATATGCCCCCAAACAAATTCCTATCAACATTAATATGGTCCGTTGATGATGGGCGTCGATGGGACAGTGAAGTTGGCAGTTTCTGCCTAAATAATGGGGTCCTCTTCTAGGATCCCTTGTGGGTCCTAGGTGGGGTCGTACCCGAACGTTGAACCTCTAAACATAGACATATAGGTCTTAGGATCATCACACATCATTTTTAACCAAAACGAACACGTAAAACTTGCCAAAACACATAAGGAACACAAGTACATTATAAGGCACACCTTCCGAACGTCATGGATGTTCTTGGACGTTTGACCTCCAAACGTCACCAAACTTTATACACTGCCTAAGTACATCATTAAAAATCATTTTAGGACTTTAGAACCTCATCATACTCATGCTTGTCTCTAGTTTAACCTAATTCGTTTTAGGGTGTTATAGAAGTGATATTCCACAGAGAACTTTCAAGACACATTATGGTCATTATAAGTTCCTAGTTATTTCATTTGGTTTGACCAATGCGTGTGCAACATTCATGGACCTTGTGAATAGAGTATTCAAAATATATTTAGATAAAATTATTATCGTATTCATTGATGACATATTAACATATTCAAGAAATTAGAAAGACTATGCTAGTCATCTCAGAGTAGTTCTACAAACATTAAAGAATGAGGAGTTGTATGCTCAGTTCTTTAAGTGTGAATTTTTTCTTGAGTCTGTGACATTCTTAGGTTACATTTTTTTTGGTGATGAAATTAAAGTTGACATTGAGAAAATTGAGGTAGTGCAAAATTGGACTAGACCGATCTCTAACTGATATTTGGAGTTTCTTGGGTTGTTTGGATATGATAAAAGGATCGTAGAACGGTGCTCATATATTTTTCCCTATGAAAAAGTTGACAAAAACAGTAGAGTTTCATAGGTCTCAAGCATATGACAAAAGGTTTCATGAATTGAAAAAAGGTTGACTACTTCCCTAGTATTGGCCTTCCCAGAAGGTACACAAGGATTTATTGTGTATTGGTTTGGGTTGTGTGTCAATGTATAATGAAAAAGTTATAACTTATGTCTCTAGACAGCTTAAGGTTCACGATAGGAATTACCCAACCCATTACATAAAGTAGGTTGTCGTAGTATTTGCTTTGAAAATATGGTGTCATTATCGATATGGTGTTCATGTAGATTTGCTCATTGATCAGAAGAGCCTTAAGTATGTGTTTAGTCATAAAAATCTTAATCTTAGATAGTGAAGCTGGTTAGAGTTACTCAAGGAGTATAACATGAGTATTCTTTATCACCCTAGTAAGGTTAATGTTATTGTTGATGCCTTGAGTAGATAATCTATGGGTAGTACCACCCATTTTGAAGAAGATAAGAAAGATTTAGCAAAATATGTTCTTAGACTTGCACGATTAAGAATTCGACTAATGGATTCCATAGAAGGAGGATTAATGGTGATGAATGGGGTGAACCGTCAAGAGTGTCAAAAGTGAAAGAAAAGCAAGACCACAATCCTATTTTGCTAGAATTGAAGGCATATGTTCATAAGTAAAAACTAATGGCTTATAAAGGGTGAGATGGTGTATTTAGGTATCAAGGATAGATTAAAGTATGAGGAGAATCATGTTCATATTCCAGTTCGCTAAGTTCCTAGGTTGAGAACTAAAAAGGAAGCATCGGTTAATGTTCTGTGGAGAAATCAGTTTTTTGAGGAAGCTAATTGGGAGGCTGAGGAGGATATGAAGAAGATATACCCACATCTCTTCGAATCCGGAGAAGTTCCAAATTAAGGTAATAATGCTTTTCTTGGATTTTATTTAATGTTGGCATGTTTTTTTTACAGTTTTCTTGTTGGGCGTTTGAGCTAGGTGATAGATGTTACACCTTATCCTACTAAGAGTAATCTCATTCAAGGAAGAATGTTCTCAAGGAGATATATTGTACCACCCCACAACTAGAAAGACTTGAATTAGAAAGAATGTTTTTTTTAAAAATCAGGTTTAAAAATTTTGACAAAGTTAAGCTAAGTATGAGTTTAGGGTCATGTTAAAATCACTATAACTCCTAGCTTAAGACAATTTAGGTGTGCTACAAGATACCGTAGGAAAAATCTATAATTTATCTTTCCAACAACACCATGTTTTCTCAATTTGAAGTTCGTATGATGGAGATATGTTCATTTGAAGTTGGGTAGAATAGACAAGGAAAGCCAAAACCAGATTTTAGAAATATATTATGGTCTTTTCTCTATCAGATTAATCAAATTCATTTTTTATAATTAAGTTGGGGCCTAAACTGACTGGATTAAGTTTACATTTCATAAAATAAGTTAGGGTTTTGAGAGAAGAGGAAAGAAGAGGAGAAAAAGCTTAGAATTGTCGCGTCCTTAAAAATTTGATTGTAGATTTAACAAAAGGTTGATCCTTATGAGCTGTGCGAGATCACATAGCATTTGGTTCATTCACCCACGCACCAATCATGATTTTATTAAGCGAAAATTATGCTTTTCAAGTATAAAATACGAGTTCTTAATGGATTTTCTTGAAGTTTCTATTGTTTTCTTGATTGTTGAAGTTGTTGAGGAGTTATTGATTTAAATTTATGAAATAAAGTGTCATTTTGAGTAGATTCTTGCATATTTTTGTTATGTATTCGAATCTAAGTGTTTGGGGAAGAACCAATTAAATCTAGAAGGTTTAGAGTTGAAAAACGAGCAAGATAATTTTTGGTTTCCTGGCCAGGGTTCTGTGGCGCCGCGCTAGCCTAAGTGCCCCACTTTGGGTTTGATACTTTTGGGTTCTAGGGTGCTGCACCAGACATCACATTCCAACCCAGATTCTGATATTTCGTGTCTAGAGCCTTGCGCCACTCAGAGCGCCCCGAACACCATGTCTTCTATCCTTTTCCACTTCATTCCATTTAAGTTCCCTAGTAACATTCCTGTATTTTCTTGTTGATTTCTACACTCTGTGGTATGTCTACACAACATTAAATCATACATAACATGATATCATTAGACTTGAATGCATAATTTAATTCAACAAAAGTTAAGAGTCAAGTCAAGAGAAATTCATAGTCTTCCAAACGACTTTTACAAATGTTTTAACTTTATTTTAAGACTTGAGTTTTGGATTGAGTAAAGAGTAAACATGGAATTTATCTCTTCAAAATTGTATATCATGACTATGTATTCCCATAGAGTAATTTGTTTTCACATTTAAACAAGAAAGGAAACACCGGTTTCCAATAGAGTGTATGAGCTAGTTTTGAGTAAAGAACAAATGTTTTCACAATTAAGAAAGAGAGAAAAATTTGATTTCCAACAGAGCATTTGAGCTAATTTTTGATCAATTATCTCAAACAACAGAAATAAGTTAGATTTTAAGCATATGAGCTAGTATTTTTTGGGAGTAGTATTAGAATCGATATGGGGAAGAGTTTAGACAACTGCCCGCCCCCATAAACCATGTACTCATCATGGGTTTAATAAATGTCATACTTTTTAGATGATTCCTTAGTGATTTTTAGCATATACTAGTGGATGCACTTAGTGAGCTAGGTTTTATTCCCTTTGCAAGGTATAGGATGGTCCTGACACTGTGAGGCAAAACAATGTATCATCACATAGCTCTTAGGTGATGGTTGTCAATTAAAGAAACTCTCACATAAGTATTTCATATTCTTATATACACATAAGTAAATTTTATTTTTATACACATTCTAACCTTTATATAGTATCTTCACATACATACAGAGTTACTATTGTATTTCTAAATACATAGAGCTGTTATCCATGTTTTAAAAGATTTTCTTTATACTGCATTTATATAATCATTTTATATTGAAAAGAGTTAATTAAGTTAAGTTTAGCAGGTTCAACCCCTTTAAAAATTATTTCTTGTTTTAGAAGTAACCTTGCCTGCTCGTACATTCAACGTACTAATGCTAATTGGACTGCATAACTGTTAGAATGCAGATATAAGTAACCAGGATTGGCATCCAACACTTCATTGATTCTACTTAAGCTCTAGAGTTTATAGTGAGACTCATTGCTTTTTGAGGACCCCTTTTATTACTTTATAATTATTTCATTAGGACATCGTGTGTCTTGTCCCGGCGTCCATCTCAGTTGTTAGAGGCTTCATAGATAATTAGTTTGATTTTAGTTCTCGAGTGTATCCATTTCAGTTATGCTTGGGAGTTGATTTGCCACTTTGGCCAGCGAATGATTAATTATAATACATTCTCAATTATCTTTGAGTTTTCAGTTTACTTTTTAAATTATTTTATCAAGAGTAAGTCTTCCGCTGAGTAGTAAGCCAGGAAAAGGGTTCGCGGGTCAACATTGGTTCTTGAGTGTCAGTACCACCCAAGGTGTAGTCTTGAGGCGTGAAAAACTTGGTATTAGAGCACAAATTTCAAGACTCCTTGGGAGTATATGAATTTGTGTGTGTAAATTCCTAGTTATCGGTGTGAAGCGTACCACATCTTTAATTAGTAGGTTGCAACATTTAAGAACTATCTAACTTAGTTCGTACTCATTTTTGTGCTATAGAGTTTATCTCTAAATAGTGTTTTCTCAATTGTGCTTGCACGTGTCTTACAGATAATACGTCCACGAAGAGTGTCATAGGTCTTCCGTCTAGAAGGAATGTTGAACCACAGAAACAAGGAGTACCTAATGCACCACAAGTGCAACCTTAAAGAGAGGTCATAAATGTTGAATCATGTTATTCCATCTGTATATTGATCCAAGTTGTGACCAACCAAGCTAGGCAATAGAGAGAGAATCGTCAGCAAGTGGGTGATAATTCTAGAGTGTATGAGTTCTTAAGGATGAATCTTCCAAGCTTCACGGGTTCAAGTGTCATTGAGGACCAGAAAATTTTGTTGTGGAGCTTCTAAAAGTTTTTGAGTTCATGCATGTTCCTGATGCTAAACGAGTAGAACTAGATTCATATGAAATAAAGATTGTTTCTAGGATATGGTTCGACCAATGGAAAAAGAACAGGTATGAGGATGCACCAATAGTGAGTTAAGTTGTATTTGAGAGTGCTTTTCATTGGGTGTTTCTTTCTCGGTGACTTGCGAGAGGAAAAGATAAGAGATTTCTCACCCTTAAGCAATAGTTTATGAGTGTTCTTGAGTACAGTCTGAAGTTCACACAAATTTCCTGCGTCGCTCTGTATATGGGTATGATACAAGGAATATGATGACTTTATTTGTTGTTGGGTTGTCTCGTTTGTCAAGCAAGGAAAAGCAAGGAAGGCAAGGCAGCTATGCTGATAGGGGATATGGACATAGCAAGTCTAATGATCTATGTGCAACAGGTTGGGGGGGGGGGGGACAAATTGAGGGATAGAGACAATTTAAGAAACATGGTTAAGACATCAGGGAATGAGTCCGGGCAGTAAAAGAATAATGCGAACTGGTCTTTCTTCCAACAAAAACAAAAGGGAACTTCTTCATCATACACTAGTGCACTAACACCAAGGAACAAAGGAGAGTAAAATTGTAAGAATTCATTGAATTACACAGCTAGACCTGTGCATTCTCAAGGTAGTATGGCATAAGGAGGTACTAAGACTCAAGTATTTGCTAAGTGTGGTAGGATCCACTCACGGGTATGTTGTGATGGATCAATTGGTTGCTTCAAGTGTGGTTGGAATGGTAATTTTATGAGAGAGTGTCCTACGAGAAAATAGGGTAATGGTAATTAGGGCAATAGAGTCTAGTCTTCTTAACTTGTTCACAAGACAAAGTAGCATCTAGAGGAGCCATTAATTCTGGGGCAGGTGGAGGAGTAAACCATATGTATTATATTACTAGTCGATAAGAGAAAGAGGATTCTCCAGATGTTGTTACTAGTATGATCCATGTCTTTAACTTTGATGTTTATGATTTTCAATATCCAGGAGCGACTTTATCCTTTGTAACTCCCTATGGTGCGATTAATTTTTAGGTTCTACCTGAGAAACTTCTTTAGCCCTTTAGTGTTTCTACAGTTGTTAGTGTGTCTATTATAGCAGAGACTCTATTGTGATTGTACATTTTTGGTCAATCACAAGAGCACATTGCTTACTTAGTTAAGTTAGATACGGTATATTATGATGTCATTCTAGGTATGGATTGTCTTCATGTATGTTATGTCTTAGTTGATTATAGAACTCGAGTTGTTAGTTCGGCAGTGCCTAAAGGTCTTTTTTTTATACCTTAAGCATAGAAAATTAGTTTCCAAAGGGTGTGTCTATAACTTAGTCCGAGTTAATGACTCTAGTGTTGAGATACCTCCTATTCAATCAGTTCCAGTAGTCATAGATTTTCCAGAAGTCTTTCTAGGTGATCTTCGTGGAGTCCCATCCCGAGAGAGAAATAGACTTCGGTATCGACATTCTTCCGGACACTCGTCATATAACTGTTCTTCCATATAGGATGGCACAGTTGAAAGAGTTTAAAGAGTAGTTGAAAGATATCCTAGGTAAAGTTTTTATTTGAGTAGTGTCTCACCTTGGGGCGCTCCGGTCTTATTTGTGAGAAAGAAAGATGATTCTCTTATAATGTGTATAGATTACCGTCAGTTGAACAAGGTTACTATCAAAAAATAAGTATCATCTTCCTAGAATTTATTATCTCTTCGATAAACTTCAAGGTGCCACATGTTTTTCAAAAATACACCTCAAAGTAAGCTACCATCAGTTGAGAATAAGGGAATATTATATTCTAAAGACAACTTTTAGGATCCATTACGGTCATTATGATTTCCTAGTTATATCCTTTGGTGTAACCAATGCGCTTGCATCGTTCATGGACCTTGTGAATAGTGTAATGAAGCCTTATTTACATATGTTTGTTATTGTATTCATTGGTGACATACTAATCTATTCAAGGAATAGGGAAGATCATTCTAGTCATCTCAGAGTAGTTCTCCAGACGTTAAAGGATAAGTAGGTGTATGCTATGTTCTCTAAGTGTGAATTTTGTCTTTAATATGTGGCATTCTTAAGCCGCATTGTTTTCGGAGATGGAATTTAAGTTGACACTCTGAAAACAGAGGAAGTGCAAAATGGTCCTAGACCCATCTCCAACTGATATTATTATTTTCTTGGGTTTGGTTGGATATTATAAAATATTCGTGGAGGGGTTCTCATATATCCCCATTGGCCAAGTTGACTCAGGAATATAGTGAAGCTTCCATGGTCTGAAGCTTGTGAGAAAAGCTTTCAGGAATTGAAAAAGTGGTTAACTACTACCCCAGCATTGACCTTACCAAAAGGCACACATGTCTATGTTGTATATTTTCATGAGTCTAGAGTTAGTTTGGCTTGTGTGTTAGTTTGGCTTGTGTGTTAATGTATAATGGCAAAGTTATAGCTTATGCCTCCAGACAACTTATGGTTCACTAGAGGAATTACCCAACCCATGACTTAGAGTTGGTTGTTGTAGTATTTTCTTTGAAAATATGGCATCATTATCTGTATAATTTTCATGTAGATGTGTTCACCGATGAAAAGAGCCTTCAATATGTGTTTAGTCAGAAAGATCATAATCTTAGAAAGCAAATGTGGTTAGAGTTACTTAAAGATTATGACATGAGTATCACCTATGTAAGGCTAATTTCAGAGTATCATTTCCTATTTGATCCCTTTGAATTCCATATTCAAACTTGTGATAGGATCTATTCATTAAAAAGAATAGATTCAATACATTTTTTATTGTTATTGATGCCTTTAGTAGATTATATATGGGTAGTACCACCCATTTTAAGGAATAAAAGAAAGAGTTAGCAAAATATGTGCATAAACATGCACGATTAAGATTTCGACTAATGGATTCCATTGAAGGAGGAGTAGTGATGTTGAATAGGATTGAATCATCATTAGTGTCAGAAGTGAAAGAAATTCAATACAAGATTCTATTTTCCTTGAATTGAAGGAAAATGTTCATAAGCAAAAAGTAGTGGCTTCTGAATAATGGGGAGATTGTTTATTGAGGTATCAAGGATAATTTATCAAATGATGAGTTTTTTTTTTGAGATTCTCTATCGCCAAGTTCACAGGTTGAGAACTAAAGAAGTAGCCTCGGTAAAAGTTTTACGGAGAATTTATTTTTTGGAGGAAGCTATTTGGGATGCTGAGGAGGATATGAAGAAGAGATACCCACATCTCTTCGAATCCGGAAAAGTTCCAAATTAAGGTACTAATCCTTTTCATGGCTTTTATTTTATTTTTGCATGTAGTTTTTACATTTTGCTTGTTGGGTGTTTGAGCTGGGTGTTAGATGTTATGCCTTAGCCTACTAAGAGTAATCTCACTTGAGGACGAATGTTCCCAATAGGGATATATAGTATCACCCAACTACTAGAAAGACTTAGAATTAGAAAGAAACGTTTTTTTTTGGAAATAATCAAAATTGGAATGTTTGACAAAGTTAAGCTTAGTATATGTGTTGGGTCAGCTTAAAATGATTATAATTCCTAGATCATGATGATTTAGGTGTTCTAAAAGATACCTAGGAAATATCTTTGAGTTATCTTTCCAATGCCACCGAGTTTTCTCAATTTCAATTTTGTATGAGTGAGATATGTCAATTTGAAGTTGGTATGTCTAGATAATAAAAATCAAAACCGGATTTTATAAGGGTATCATGGTCTTTTGGCTACCCAATTAATTAAATTCTTTTTTGGTAATTAAATTGCGGTCTAAACTGATTAACTTCAGTTTACACTTCATAAAAATAAGTTAGGATTTTGAGAGAAGTGAAAAGAAGAGGATAAGAAGCTTAGAATCATTGTGTCCTGAATATTTTCTTCTGGATTTTGCTAAGGGTTGATCGTTACGAGGTATGTAAGATCACATAGAGTTGGATTCCTTCACCCACGCGCCAATCATGATTGTATTCAGCGACAATTATGTTTTGCAAGTATAAAAACTACGTTCTTCAAGATCTTGTTGGTGTTTCTATTGGGTTCTTGATTGTTGAAGTTGTTGAGGAGTTCTTGATTTAATTCATGAATAGATTCTTGCATATTTTTGATATGTATTTGAATCTATGTATTTTGAAAAATAACTAATTTAATCTAGAGTTTTTAGAGTTGAAAAATGAGCAAGAAAATTCGGAGATTTTTGGGCAGGGATCTGGGACACCACCCCAGCCAGAACACCGCACTTTGAGGTCTGTATTTTGGGATCTAGGGCACCACACCAGCAAGTGCACCCCAACCCAAGCTTAGATGTTTTGGGTCTGGCGCCCTGCGCCCTCAAAGCACCAGGAACGCTAAATTTTCTACCCTTTCCCACTTCTTTCCATTTGTGTTCCCTTGAAACGTACCTATGTTTTCTATTTACTTATACACTCTAAGGTACTTCTAAACAACACAAAAATCATGCATAACATGATATCATGATCCTTGAATCCATAATTCCATTCAAGAAAAGTTAAGAGTCAAGTCAAGAGAAGTTCATAGAGTTTTCCAAAAGTCTTTTTGAAATGTTTTAACTTTGTATTAATGCTTGAGTTTTGATTTGAGTAAATAGTTAAGATTAAATTTTATTTCTTCAAAAGAGTATATCGGTACTATGTATTCCAAAGAGTAAATGTTTTCACATATAAAGAAAGAAAGGAAACATTGATTTCCAATAGAGGCTATGAGCTAGTTTTTAGTAAAGAACAAATGCTTTCACAATTAAGCAAGAGTGGGAAGTTTTCTTCCCAAGAGAGCCTTTGAGCTAAGTTTTGAGCAATTGTATTAAACCACAGAATAAAGTTATGTTTTTTAACATATGAGCTAGTATCTTTTGGTAGTAGTATTTAGCACCAATATGGGGGAGAGTTTAGACAACTCCCAACCCCCATAAACTATGTAAACCATAATTGGTTGAAAAAGGGGTCCAACTTTTTAGATGATTCCTTAGTGCTTTTTAGCATAGACTAGTGAATTCACTTAGTGTGTTAGGTTTTAAGACCTTGGCAAGGTATATGACGGCCCTGGAAACGTGAGGCAAGATGTTGTATCATCACAAAGATTTGAAGTGATGTTTGTCAGTTAGAGAAACTCCCACTGAAGTATTTTGTATTCTTTTGCACACAAAAGTAAAATGTATTTTTATATACATTTGAGAGTTTATATTGTATCTTTGCATACATAGAGAGTTATTATTAGATTTCTAAATACACATAGTCGGTATCCATGTTTTAAAAGTTTTTCTTTATATTGAATTTATATTATCGTTTTATATTGAGATGAGTTAAGTTACATTGTGTTGAATGAATTATTATTCTAGCATGTTGAATTGCTTATATCTACAGCCTATGATATAATGTGATGTTGAATTATGTGTTATTTGTCCAATGTGGGTTGATACTTGAAGACTTGATCTCTACTTCCTATTGATTGTTAATGTTTGTCATTCACTGTAATCGCGATTCTAAAGAGCATGAATGTAGGATTCGTTTATGTAACCATAATTGTAGCTACTGCCGTATATTGATATTATGGATGAATTTTGGGTGTTAATACTTGATGATCAAAGAAAAGGAGTTTTGGTAGGGATAGATTTACATTCTTTTAGCCTATAGATTGATATTGTAATGTAAATTATGTGATCTCAATTCAAAGGTAGATGAAGAATGATTTACACTTGGTTATTAAGTATTTAGTTACTACCCTAGATTGGTATTAGTGGTGAATTTTGAATGTTAATCGTGATCATCAAAGTAAGGGATATTAGTAAGTGATCAATGTCTCTCTACCCTTTATTGAATTGATGATGTAGTGTACTAGGTTGTAGCATGATCTTGTAGTGACTTATACATGATTTAATTTATGATAAAGTACATCTATCTTCTTCCCTATACATGAATTGTTGATGAAAAAGGTGTATTGATCAATAATCATCAATGTTTAAGGAATTGGTAAGAATGGCTCTTCCCTTCTACTTCCCTATAGAATTGGTAGTTGATGAAGCCTTGTATGTCATTGTGTGGTATGGTCCACTTATGGTGGCGGTGTTTAATTTATTTTAAATATATATGTGATGTGATCATGGCCTTGAAGGCAATTATATTAGGAATGTGTGTTGGTGATGATCACCCAATGTGAAGCCTCATGCCTAGTCTCCTATTCTAGTTGTGATCTAGGTTGTATGACTATTGTATAAGCATGTGTATAACTACGTTAGGGATAGTTTTAGGTTCTTCCACAGGTGATTTGTGATGGTTGATGATTCCTACCTATGTAACCCTATGTGAATCTGTGAATAGCTAAGGTTAGGAGTCTTAAGTGTAATATGAAGTTAGCTTGTCTCCTATGCTAAATTGTGTTATGTGGTCTATGATCTAAGGTGCATTGTGGTCCTAAGAGGGTGGATGCCTCAATGTGTTGTTGATAGCCATTATGTGATCATGTTACCAATGTACACACACTCACACTTCATGCGTGCTTACAAGTAGTATAGGTTCATGGTGTCTAATGAAAGGTATTCTCATATGCACTTCTGTTACTACTATGCATGTAAGGTATATGTGTATGAAGCATGTTATGTATTCCCTTAACTAGGATGACTTGGTAGGTGTACTACTATGGTCAAGGGTATGGGACCTTGTCTATGTATTGCACATGTGTGCCTTGATAGGATAGTTCCTATGTTTTGTTTTCTATGTACATGAATATGAATGCATGATTATGTTAATGTAGGAACATGTGTGGTCTTAATGTGTTATGTGTAAAGGCTGATCATATATATGTTTATACACACACACAGAGGAATGATGATCTAGTCAACAGAGGGGCACTTGAAAGGTGTTCTCAGGAGTACCCTAAACTAAATAGGTGCTTGAATATGCTATGTCCATGTGAAAGGGTTTCTCACATGATTTAGGTTGATGAACTCTTATCTATGACCTATGAGATAAGCATATTAGGAGTCAATTTCATAAAGCCTATGTTTTTATAAAGTAATGTTAATAAAGGCTTTTTAATAAAAGGGAACTTAGCTTAGCAGCGAGAGAACTTGAAGTTGAGGGGTGTCCCTTCCAATTGTAGGAAGGTAGGTCACTAAGTCCTCACGAGGCGGTTATCCTCATAGAACAAAGGGCAGAGTGTGATATTTCCATAAGTGGATAACTACAGTGCCTCAATTAGCAAAAAGAGGGTTTTCACATATACCTCTAAGTTCCATTAACTATGCTTGTCACATAGGATCTAGAAAGTGATGTCACTTAGTATGCTAGCATGTGTTAATGTTCTACTTTGGCTAAGTTGAGAACCTTCCATTGGTGTAAGGCTCTACAACACCAAATTCCATGTTAGCACCCATGGTCTTAGTGTCGGTTAAGACTATAGTTTCCCTAATGTAAAATGGACAATGGAAGTAAAGAACAAGACCCTAACTAGGATAACCTAAGGGTAGTTGCTTAGTCTAGGTGGGGGTAAGGGACTTTACCTATGCGTTGCACAAGTAACTCTTGAAGGTAGTTCTAGGAAGGTGTCCTAATGTGGATGTATATGTTTATGTCTTTATGCATTGCATTGTAGTATTCCCTACTTGTTGTGATGATATGCATGGTATGAGTCCTAATGGGTCTATATGATGAGGTCTCTCCTTATGTTCATAATGTTGGTCTTATTGCCTATATGATTGAAGGTCCTACTTGATATGAATGTATTTGACTATAGTATTATGTTTGATGTGTGAAGTACATGTTATGATGATTGTGGTCTTACGATAGGTTTACTAAGTATGTGTGAGGTTATATGAAATGGTCCTATGAATGGATATGTTGACTTAAAAGGTTGTAGGTATGGTTTCCTTGTGGCCTTAAGGCGATGCTTGAGTATGGATAGTTCTATGGGACATTATCTATACATTGCACCAAGTGACACTTGTGGGTTACTTGGGAAGGTCGAGAAGTTAGAATAAGAGGAAGTGCACTGTAAAGGGAAGAAGAGTTCACTGTAAATCTATGCGAGATTACTGTAAAGTGGTCTTAAAATGTGACTTAAATGCTATGTGTGATTTTATGTGATATTATTACTATGGTATATGCCTAAATGAAATATGTAATTTGTATAATTCTTAATGTATCAAGTTTTATGAAGTTTTCACAAAAAGACATGATGCATGATTTCAAGTAAAATGTCCCTTTTTAAATGCATGTTTTTGCATGGTTGCCATACTTAGTGTATTCTTGTACTAACTCAATTCTTCTCTACCTTTATACACAAAGTGTAGGTTAAGGATGCTTCAAGTATGTCTTTAATGGTGATGAGCTTGATATGTGATTCCCAAGCTCAAGGAAAGAAATCCTTAAGTCCAAGGATTTCCTAAGTCTTACTTTACTGTAAAGTCTATTAATAATATACTTATAATTTATGTTGTAAGGGTTGTGTCCCTATTGTAATCTAATGATGTTGAGTCTAGGAAGGAAAAAAAGGACTAGAGTCTTTAACTATGTATTCGATATTTTATATATAATGAAAGTGATGTTCTAGCATATGATGTGCTATGAAAGTTTTATATTTTCCGCTAAATTTACATATGACAATGCAATGAATGATAACTATGGGCTTGTATAAGACCTCCAAGAGGTCAAGTACGCCATGTTACTTCTAGGGGATGATCCACGATCAAGACAGAATTCTTCCTCAATTTGGAGACCTAGTGTTCTTCAATGGAGGTTGAGGTTTGCGGAAGAGAGAGACTAGAGAGATGTTAGAGAGAAATGGGTTTGGGAATTGTGGGGTGTTTGGTGAGCCTAACGAGAGTTATCTATTATATACCATCTTAACTAACGTAATTAACCTTCCCCTAACTCCTAATTAAATACCTAAGCAACTAACCAATTAATTGCCTCACTTAAAATTCGCCAGTCAAAACCAGACCCTGACCTACGAGACCTTGACCTAAGGTCCGTAAGTTAGTCAACGCCCCCGTACTGCAGAACCGTCGATTAGATCAGAGACTTGGTTTTTGGGACCTTTTGGAGATTTGGCTAAATGTTGGACCACGGAACCATCAACGTCTCGTTGACAAGATGACGGCTTGTCGATTGGCTTCGTAGGTAGCCATTGTCAAACACAGCTTTTGGGGTCAAATTGAAGGGTCCTCTCCAAGGGCCTTTAGGGTAGTTCTTGGGGAGTCGTACCCTGACGTTTCAAACCTAAACAAACTCCAATACTTTTAGACACCTTTCTACAATCTCCATTAATATTTGAATCTTAAAGCACAATGAAACATGCCAAGGCACACCAACCTCTATTTCACTAGTCTCTGGACGTCATGGACGTTCTTTGATGTTTCGACTCTAACACATCCTAAATGTTTCACATACATTATTTTAGGTCTTAAAACACTGTTACAAGGACTAGTTCATCATGTGAGGCTCTAGATTAGGTCATGGACTTTCGGACTGTTACATTATCCCCCCAAGAACATTCGTCCTTGAATGACACTAAAATCTTTTGTAGGAAAAGGATAGACTTAATACTAGTAGCCCAACAAACAACATATACAAAAAACATGAGTTACAATATCAAAGGAGATTTTTACAACTCCATACAACATATAATCATGGAATTTATGCATAGCAACTCAAAACATCAATTACCACATATAAGAGCTCAACATCACAACATGAGGAACTACCTTCTCAATAACAACATGAGCTCACACAACATCAAGAGTCACGTATGCCAAAACTTCTTTCAAAACACATCAACATGCTCAATACTACTTCATGAAGGCAACAATACACCAAATACACAAATAAGTCCAAATCATAAAAGAGCATTTTCGATGAACACTAATTTAGCATAAGCCTCTTAACATATATATACGTACTTTTTAAAACAAGTAAAATTCAAATTTACTCATTATTTTCTTGATTAATAGGAACAAATAACCTTAGTTAGGAAAAAGATGAGGATAACGGGACTTCATGTCCGCCTCGGCCTCCCATGTTTCTCCTTCAATTAGGTGGTTTCTCTATAGATCTTTCACGAAGGCCACCTCTTCGTTCCTCAACTTCTTAATTTCGCAATCTAGAATTCCCATAGGAACCTCTTCATAGGAAAGGTCCTCATCCACACCAAGCCCTTCAATAGGAAGTATGGACACAAGATCACCAATGCACTTCTTAAGCATGGAGACATGGAATACCGGATGAACCAAAGCTAGTTCACTAGGTAATCTGAACTTGTATGCAACCTTTCTGACCCTTTGCAACACCTCATAGGGACCCACATATCGGGTACTTAACTTACACTTCTTGCCGAATCTCATCACTCCTTTCATAGGTGAGATCTTCAAATACACCTTATCACCCACTTCAAATTCAAGGGCTCTTCTCCTATTGTCGGCATAAGTCTTTTGCCGACTATAGGCCGCTTTTAATCTATCCCGTATAAACTAAACCTTCTCTAAGGCTTCATAGACCATGTCGGGAACAAGGAGTGAAGGGTCACAAACTTCAAACCACCTAACCGTAGATCTACACCTCCTACCATAGAGTTCTTCAAAAGGAGCCATGGAAATACTTAGATGGTAACTATTATTATTAGAAAAATCAATCAACGGTAGGTGATCGTCCCAATTCCCTTTAAAATCAATCGCACAAGTTTGTATCATATCTTCTAGGGTATTAATGGTGCTCTGATATACCATCCGTTTGAGGATGAAAAATGATGTTTATCTTTACTTGAGTACCCAACCCTCTCTGGAAATACCTACAAAAGCGCAAAGTGAATTATGCACCACTATCCGATATGATGGACAACAGAATCCCATGTAGACTTACAATCTTGTTAATGTACAGTCTAGTATATGCTTCCGCTGAAAAGTAGACTTAACGAGAATGAAGTGAGTGTATTTCTTTAGCCTATCCACAATAACCCATATTGAGTCATTTTTCCTTCGTGTCTGAGGCAAACCCACTACGAAATCCATGTTAATGTCTTCCCACTTCCAAGTAGGAACATTTATAACTTGAGTCAAACCACCCATTTTTTAATGTTCGTATTTTACTTGTTGGTAATTAGGGTACCTAGCCACAAACACCGCTATTTTCCTTTTGAAACCATCCCACCAATAGATATCTTGAAGATTGTGATATATTTGGTGGCACCCAGATGTATAGAATATCGAGAATCGTGATTTTCCTCTAAAATTCTATTTCTCAAATAATCAATATCCGGCACACACAATCTACCTTCTTACCTAAGTACACAATCCCCTTCTTGGGAGAATGACTCATTAAACTTGTCAAGGACCGACTCCTTCAACTCCATCAATATAGGGTCAAGATGTTGCTTAGACTTAGCCTCAACCACCAAAGGCCATTCAGATTTATGGAGGACCACAAGACCACCATTTGCAGAATCTTCCAACCGAACACCCAACCGAGCCAACCAATGAACATCCTTCACTAAGTTTCTTACCCTCTTTCACATGAGACACACTTCCCATGGACATTCTACTTAAAGCATCCGCAACCACATTGGCCATGCCGGGGTGGTAGAGAACACTCATGTCATAATCTTTCGAGAGTTCCAACCATCTTCTTTGTCGGAGATTCAACTTCTTTTGGGTGAACACATATTGAGGCTTTTATGGTCGGTAAATACATCCATATGGACACCATAAAGGTAATGCATCCATATTTTCAAGGCAAACACTACGACCGCTAACTCAAGTTCATGAGTTGGGTAATTATTCTCATCTACCTTGAGTTGTCTAGAGGCATATGCTACGACCTTGCCATGTTGCATAAGGACGCAACCCAGACCCACTTGGGAAGCATCACAAGATACCACAAAACCCTTGGTACCCTCCGGTAAGGTCAACACTGGAGCGGTGGTAATCCTATCTTTCAACACTTGGAAATTTCTCTCACAAGCCTCCAACCACTCAGACTTCGCACTTTTATGGGTCAAGGTAGTCAAAGGAGAAGCAATGGACGCAAACCCATCCACAAACCTCCCATAGAATCCTGCTAAACCCAAGATACTTCTAATGTCGGTTGGATTCAATGGTCTAGGCCAATTCTTAACCACCTCGGTTTTCCTCGGATCAACCTCTATACCCTTACTTGAGATGATATGACCATGGAATTCCACCTATCTCAACCAAAACTCACACTTACTATACTTGATGAATAGTTGGTCTTCCTTAAGGATTTGCAATACCACCCTCAAATGGTCCATATGTTCACCCTCATTTTCCCAATATACTAAGATATCATCGGTAAAAACAATCACAAGGGAATCTAGATAATTCTGGAACACCCCATTCATTAAGTCCATGAAAGTCGTTGGGGCATTAGTTAGACCAAAAGACATCACTAGGAACTTATAGTGAAAATACCTAGTTCAAAAGGCCGTTTTAGGTACATCCTCACCTGTCATCCTTAGTAGGTGATACCCCGATCTCAATTCAATCTTAGAAAAATAGCTAGCCCCTTGGAGTTGATCAAGCAAGTCGTTAATCCGTGGAAGAGGATACTTGTTCTTAATGGTGAGCTTATTGAGGTTACGATAATCAATGAACATCCTAACGGACCCATCCTTCTTCTTTAAAAACAATACCAGAGCACCCAAGGGGAAATACTAGGTCCTATGAAACCCTAGTCAAGTAGATCTTTGAGTTGAGGCTTAAGTTCTTCCAACTCGGCCGGAGCCATCCGGCAAGGAGGGATAGAAATAGGTTTGTATCCGGCAACAAGTCTTTTCTAAAGTCTATTTCCCGTTTGGGAGGAACTCCGCGCATGTCATCAGGAAATACTTCCGGAAAGTCCCTCACTACAGGTACTGACTCTAATGGAATAACTTCAGACTCAAGGTACTTGACCCTAAAAACATGGTAAAGACACCATTTAGAGATCATTTTATAAGCATTTAGACACGAAATAATTCAACCTCTAGGGATTGAGTTACCCCCTTTCCATTCCAAGACGGGTTCATTTGAAAATTGGAACTTGACTACCCGTGTTCTACAATCTATGGAAGCAAAACAAGTATGCAATCAATCCATCCCAATATGACATCAAAGTCAACCATATCTAGTTCTATCAAGACAACCAAAGTAACTCTATTGGGCAATGATATTTGACAACTCCTAAAGACTCTTTTAGCCAGCACGGAGTCACCCACCGGGGTTGTATCGAAAAAGGTTTCATTAGAACATCGGGTAATACATTGAACTTTCTAGCTACTAGATGGAATACAAATTATAAGGTAGCACCGGGATCTAGTAAATCATATACATTAATAGAGGACACTTGTAACATACTGGTGATGACATCGGGAGACTCTTCTTGATCACCCGTAGATCAAAGAGCATAAAAGCAATTTTTCATGTGAGCATCGGGATTGGGAGCACTTGCTTGTGCTTGAGCGTTTTCTCTCCCTTAAGCCTTCACCATAGGACAATCCCTCTTCATGTGACCACTCTTCCCACAACCATAGAAATTTTCCTTACCAACTAGAAACTTCCCTTTATGTTTTCTACCACATTTAGAACTAGAAGACTTCTCAACATAAGGACCACTAGCTTTCTCCTCCTTCGGCTTGGGTGTAGACCCTTTACATTTGTTGACCCTTGGGATCGTGGAAGGCTTTGATTGGAGATCCTTTTCTTGAACCTTGGCTTATCTTGCACCTCAAATCTATCCTTATAAGGATTTCCATCTTTGACCCTTGCCCTCTTCAATTGTCTCCCAACTTGCGTAAGTTTTTGCTCCTAAATTTGTTCGGCATGAACCATGAGACGAGAGATATCCATTCTAGGAATTAACATAGCTGACCTACATTCATTCACCACAATGTTGGATACACCCATAACAAATTTGTTCATCTTGGCTCTAGAATCCGCCACAATAGTAGGAGCATACTTGGATAGTTGAGTGAACTTGAGACTATACTCATTCACACTCTTATTCCCTTGGCGAAGATTTATGATTTTTTTTATCTTTCTCCCTTATTTCCAATCAAGTAAAGGTGTCTTAAAAGACCCCCAAGTGATCCGGCCTTCTCCAATCGGTCCCTCATCCTTCCATTGTTTATACCAAACTTGAGCCACAATCTTTGAGTTTATAGGCGGCTAGTTCCAGCTTTTCTTGAGAAGTCACACCCATTGCATCTACCACTTTGAACACCTCATATATGAACCCTTGTGGGTCTTCTTCCACTTTGGATCCAAAGAAAGTGGGAGGATTCATTCTTGTGAAATCCCTTATCCTTGACACGGCGGTGCTAACATTGGGTTAAATTACACCCGATTATCCCTAGCAACATGAGTAGCCATTACTTGAGTCAAACTTTGAATGGCCGCCCTTATATCCACATTAGACATATTACCTTTTTTAATACGAACTTGAGGGTTTTGAGGAGGTTGAGGGGGAACCGCCTCATTATCGTTCTCCTCTTGGGCCCTTCGAGCATTGTTACTTCTTGTATTCATTGCCTATAAGCACAAGAAAAAGATTAGAATAAAGGGCATATAGAGTTAAGACTCTTGAGGCACGACATAGGAATATCAAGAAGATTAGAATTTCCAAATCATCACATAGCCTCTCATTCATAAGTGTGGCGCGCTTCACACCAATGAACAAGACTCTACGTAAATGTGGTTCAATGAGACGTCAATCCTAAGATTTCTTTAACCTCGTGCTCTAATACCAAGTTTTTCATGACCAGGGAGCACCCCTAGACGTAACCGGCGTGGTCGTCCTCGGGAGAACTAAGACTATCCTCTTAACATTCATCATAACATATGATAGGTTAAAATGCGGAAGAATTAATATATATATATATATATATATATATATATATATATATATATATATATATATAGTGAGGCTTACATAGACCTCTCTACTACTACATATGTTGTTTACTTAGACTCCTCGCATATGAAGCTTACATAGGCTTCTCATTTAGATGACTTAATCGATACATAGGAATCAGTCTAATACTTTGTCTCAAATTGAACCATCTAAAATGGGTACAAATGTTTGACATAGCCAATACAAAGTAAATATGCCATTATAGGCTTACATCAATATTACAATGATAAAGGAATGAACAATGTCTTTATGACAATACAACTTCAAGGCTAGAGCATGGAGAAAGTTACATCCCCAAACATGAGGAACTACCAATACTTTGAGAAAAGATTCCAACTCTTCTTCAATCGGCCTTCTAGGAACTCAATGGCCGAAACCTACATATTTGTAGAAAACATAGAGATATGGGTTAGGCACCACTTGTACTAAGTATGGTTCCTATGCATAAAATCATGAAATGCATGAGAAAAGGAACAAATTAGTCAAAACCATGCTTAGTGTAAATTAACTATACATACACATATAAGGAGCATCATAACTCAACCCAACATATACGCAACTCAAGCAACACTTGTACAATGCCAAGAATAGAACCCCATAACCCCATCCAAAGCTAAGTATCTCATTGAGCCACCTACTTCATACATACATCCTAACTCCATATTTTTGTCATACCATACTTGATTCATAAATTCATATATAACTTGACATACATAACATTGAATCAAATTAATCATACAAGACCACTACTAAGACCCTTCCTTGGGATCCCACATGTACAATGAGTAAGAGATGTCCCATACCCTCTCTCACCCTATGTAGTAACCTTTAAGACACGTCATAATAATAATCTACATACTTGACTTATTCATCTTTTTTTCATTATTACATTAGGGAAAGGAGTGCAATAACTGACATGAGACCATGTGAGCTACATGGAATCCGGTGTTCTCCTCCCACACCAAAAAGAGAGGGTTAACACTTGCCTAAGGTGTAACTAATCAACATAGCTATCTAAGTGGATCCACTAAGCTATAGTCCTATGTGGGCACATAGTTAAGGGTCAAGGAGATTGTTACTAGAAACCTTGACTTACTAACGTGGAGGTTTCAATCTCATTTACATACCTTTTCAGTGCTAAACATTTATTCCCGTTAGTAGTCATCATACTATTTATACAAAATCAAATTAGTCCTTTCTTAGACCCCTATGTGAATATTTCATCATAGCTCATAGGTATTCACACGTGAGAACTACCCTTTCACTTTAGAAGACCACATACAAGTGAGTAAACCTTTTGCTCAACACTTAATCATAGTCATGTGAAGCTACTTTCAATCACATACTGATCATATCTTACATACTTGCATACTTCATAGTTTATTCAATAGTCTAGGGTTAAATATGAGGAATACATACTATTAACATCACAACCACATATTGCACATAGAAGCAATACAATCCAAGTAAATCATCCTTCATAATTGAATTCAAGATGAACCAACCTTCATACTTCATTGTCCTTTCAATTCCTTCACACTTCAATTACCAAAGAATACATAGACAACAAACAAAGTGAATTCAAGAACTAATACATAGACCTTACTATTATACACATTCATATAATCATCTTCTCCCAAAATTACAATAGAATTTCAAGACATAATGAGTGTAAGGAAGAATAAGTGTTCAAAGGGGAAAATCTTTATTGGTTAACAACCATTGACCAATAATACTTAGTTAAACAATGGTAAAAGACCAGAATTCATCACAATTGATTAACATTTTTTTTTTTGAAAACAGAACCCACTTCTAGATTGAAACCCTAGTTTTGGGGAAGTTGAAAATAATCTTTGGAAGGGTCTCTTCGGAAAGATGTAACGACCCGAGAGTACCCCCTAGAAGTTAAGACATTCTCAAATTGTCACACGGCGTACTTGACCTCTCGAAGGTCTTGTACAAGCCCTTAGACATCATTCATTGCATACATGTATTAAAAGTAGTGCAATTAAAACTTTTTATACAAAATATCTTAGAACATCTTTCATATTAAAAATCGTAGAAACACTAAGTCTCAACATATTTCAATCTTAGACTCAACAATACTTGGAACACGGCCCATACAATACGAATATATAAATACTTAGTCTATAACAATACTTTGAATAAAATGAATCTAAAGACGATTATGCCCTCGAGTCAAGTGAGGACATACTTCAACTTTGCTTGAACGATAACTAGATTCCAAGATTTGCTTCAAGACGATTCTCACTTCCCACCTACACCTTTAGATATAACAAAATGTATGAAATTAGTACAATCACTTGTACTAAGTATGCCTTAATGCATAAAATCATGAGAACGGACATTTATGAAAAATATTCTCTTTTTGATTAAAAGATCATTTTAAAAGTGTAAGAACCACATTTAAGTACCAAATATCACAAATAGCATCAACCATAAATCAAAACATATAGACATGATATCCTCTTACCAAAGGTGATTCTAAGTCTCACTTAAGTGAGTTATGAAGAGACCGCCCATACAATCCCTTCACACACACGTAAGAGATTCTTTAGACTACCTAAGATAAGATCATTCTCACTGCACATAAAAGCATATATATATATAACATTCTCTTCCCAAAGGTTATCAAAACACTTATTTAAGTAATGCAAGAAGAGACCGTCCATACACCCTCTCTAAGCTTACCTAAATTATCCTTAAGACTACCTAAGTTTAGATCATGTCTACTTATTCAATTTTACTTTCCCCATCAAGATACATTCTTAGGACTTCCCTAGGTAAGACATGAAGTGACCATTCCTATGCCCCCATTCATACCTTAACTAAGCAACCCTTAAACCACTCTAGGTAAGTACTTATTATTAACATACTTTCCAACTTAAGTCATTATATCTATTAGTTAATTAGGAGACATTCAACACATAAGGACATTCAAGTAATGGTCTTTGATAAGACCTAGGGACTTACTTACTAACATCTTCAAAGCCTAATCGTGCAATGTCTAGATATAGTCCCATACCACTACATAAACTTCATAGAACTTGGTAGCTAAGCATGGAATCCGGAGTCAAGCCTACTCCGATAAAGTGTCTTCTACATGCAAATGGTAGAACTTGGACACATCCCATGTAGGCACATGGTTAAGGAATATCGAGGGTTCCTTTATACTCTAGCCTCATCCTTAACTAGAGATACTACCCAAGCATACTCATTCGGTGCTAGCCTTTGTTTTCATAGATTCGTTCAATAAAGGAGTACATGAAGAGGTTCTATATCTAGTTCATAACCCAATCACATTACACCTTACCAAAGAGGGTCCACTAGGGCTACCTAAAATGGTTAAGTGGATAGCTCAATGACTTTCCTAAGGATGATTTCATTCTGTTCCATCCAATCAACCCTAAGTCCACCATTCACAAAAAAAGGATATCATTAAAGGCATTTAACTTCAAGGATATCATAACCTTCAAACTAGGTTGACGGTTCCGCATAAATGACCTTCTTAACAATCTTCAAGGCCAAATGTCAATCACACATACAAGACTAAGAAGCTTTAGATTACTAAGTCAACAACTTATATTAACATTGTACATGTATCAAGTAAGGGACACAAGTCTACCAAAGAAAGACAAACACATTACTTCAACATATCACATATAGCATATATTCTAGAAGCACATAGGTATAACCCATATCCTCTATTGGTCACCCTACTAACTATTATAGTATCATCAATATAAGTATAACAAGTATCATATAATCTATCAAAAAACGTTACACTTCAACATCAAGTAATCCACATAATGACTACACTATAGTCTACTAGAGACACACATCATCAACTAGAAGAACTCATGCTTTCACTCCACATAAACATAAGTCATCTTGACATTCATAATATCCACATAATAAAGTTATAACATGATAAATCCATAATACTTGAAATAATGACGACGAGGCCACATCGTTCATAATTCTTAAAGTAATGCCGACAAGGCCACATTAGTAACAAATATAGCACATAAGCACTGCCACCATAAGTGGACCATACCAAGCATCATCATAATCTAAGAACTAGACTACACAATATATAGAAAGTTATGTCAACATAACATCGATGCAACCTCATAACTTCAATCCATAGTCAATTCATCCAACACTATATACCAAGGCCCTTACCAATGGCCATAGTTTACAATTCAATCCAATAATTACAATATACAATGAATCAAAGATAATTCAACATAGATTTATGAATTTAGGGCAGCATACTAACAATTCTAGCATGATTCTATCATGATTTAATAGCCCTAATCAATATACGAAATAACAATAGCATTAAGACATAATCAATTCACCCATAAAGTATTCGAATCAAGAAGTGCATGGTTTGTATGGGTTCATAGAGTTTTTAGGTTCAAATCATCAAATTAACATCAATTCAATCATAATAAAATATTTCAAAACCTTTAATGCAAGAATCCATGGATAGATTACGAAATTGGACAATTCATTTTTTTGATCATCTTTAAAAATCATTGGAATTGACTCCTTCAAGAAAGACATTTCAAGGATGAATAACCATACCTTAATTGTGATGAAAAGTCCACAAAATTTATGGAGAAAACTTGAGAAAATCAGTGTTCTTCCTTGGAGCTTCAAAGTTTCATCAATGGAGGTCTTGGAGAGAAGAATGGAGAGATTTTGTTTTGAGTTGAGGGTTTTGCTTTGATTTGTGAGTTTAGGGGTATAAAAAGACTCAATAACTGTCAATAAGATATCCCCAAATTACCCAAAAGACCCCTGCACTTATTAGACATTTTAAGCAACTCAAATTTGACTTAAATATGACGCAACCAAATCTGCGAGTTTACTTTGCGTCGCGGAGGTACTTTCAAATCTTCTTTCTGGAAAATTTGAATGGTTGGTGACAGACCCGTGTGGCATGGCAAGAATTTTGCCCACTTCGTGTTAGCTGCGCGTCATGCAGCAGCTGCCAGATCCTGGCTGCTTGGCAGCTTTGATGGCTCATGTTTGGGTCCTCCTCGGGAACCCTTAGTCTGATACCCTGTGCGTATTTATCAGATGTTTCGACCCTTTACATGTCAGGATATGTGTAGGATCCATCTATACTCAATTTCACCTTCAAACCATCCCCCAAAACTCCACTACAAAACACTACGACAAAGTAGTTAAACTTTGACTAGTTTCTGGACGTCTTGGACGTTTGACCTCCAAATACTTCCAAACTTTATGTACTGTCTATAAACACTATTATTAACCATTTTAGTACATTAAAACTTCATGAAAAACATGTTAGGATCTAGTTTCACTAGCTCATTTTTAGAGGCGTTACAATCTCCCCCACTTGGACAACATTCGTCCTCGAATGACACTTGCTTCTTTTAAAACACTTTCAAGAGATAATAAACTCAAGAATAGAAGAAAATAAACATACCACACCATAAACAATACGCAATTAGAAAGAACATCAATTTCATATACTTTTAGAGATTCAAAACACAACAGGAAGTTAGAAACTAATCTACAACTCATCATGTCATAAGACTCACATTCTTCATTTCAAATAGCAAGAACTCCTTATTAATTTATTATCATGCTCTTATACATCAAATATATGTACATTACATTAATTTTCAATCAAAGAATGATTTAGTAAATTTTCCAAAAATTTTACAGTAAGCTGGAAACCATATAGTGAACTATGTAACAATTTTTCATAAATGCAACTTTTAGGCATTTAATGATGAAAGCATCATAATATAAGAGATATAACCATATACATTCAATTGAGAACATTGAAATGCACAATGCAAGGAATCAGTGAAATTCAATTCCAACAAGACTCCAAAACACAATGCAACATGCAACATGCTACTATGACATTCTTCTTCAAGCTTGAATTGAATAGGAGAGATAAGACAATCAATCAAAACTCTACTACTCACCTTACTCCCCCACTTAGAAGGAACTCATAACAACTGAAAGAAAGAAACTATAACTTACCAAAATCCTCATCATTATCTGGCTTTGATCCTATTGCCCGGAGTGCATAGAAACGATTCCTCTGTGGAGCGTCATTACCTGGAACACTTGGAGTAACTTGCTTACCTTCTTTTCCTCTAGAAGCAATAGTATATCAATCCCTCACCTTATGTCCATCCTTACCACAACCAAAGCAATTCCAAGTACCAATTAGACACTCCCCATAGTGCCTTTTCAACAAGTGACACAAGTAGGCTTACCATTTTAAGAACCACTACCTTCATCAAGTTTGACTTTAGGATCTCTAGGTTCATGTTGAGTTTGAGCCCTATTCTTGAACCTAGGTGGTTTTTGCTTATTTGGTCCACTCCTCTTCAAGTTTCTAGAAATCCTACTCAGCTTTGACTCCTCTATGGATTAAGCATACACCATGAGTCTAGACAAGTTCATATCACTATGGAGAATGGACGTTCGGCACTCTTCTTTCACAAGGTCGGCAACACTGGTCACAAACCTACTCATCTAATCCCTAGGGTTAGACACAAAGAATGGAGCATACCTAGACAACATAGTGAACTTCAAGGAATACTCCTCAACACTCATATTGCCTTGCTTGAGTTAATAAACTCCTCAACCTTCACCTCCCTCCTCTCACGGGGAAAGTACTTTCCTAAGAAAGCCTCCTTAAACTCTTCCCACTTTATAGGACCCGACTCAACCGGCCTATTATCTTTCCATTGAGTATACCACATTTGAGCAACCTCCCACAATTAGTACGAACCTAACTTTGCCTTCTCCCTAGAAGTCACCCCTATGGCACTCAACACCTTGTACACACCATCTAGAAACTCTTAAGGATCCTCTCCCACCTTAGAGTAAAGAAAGATGGGAGGATTCAACCTCACAAAGTCTTTCAATCTAGATGTCATAGTACTCTTCACAACATTCACTCCAAGTTCAATACCCCTATTCATATGGGTAGTCAAGGCTTGTGCTAAAGCAAGTAAAGCCTCTCTGATCTCCCCATTATTCATTTCCGGGGGAACCACTGGAACCTCATTACCTTGATATCCAATAGGGACTTGAACACCTTGTAGAGTAATTTGAGCACCTTGCTCAACTTGAGGAGGAACTTCCTCATCCATCCTTCCTTCTTCCAACCTTCTAGCGGCCATCCTTGTAGTACTCATCTCCTATAAACACAAGAGAAGAGATTAGGAATAGACACTTACAACCTCAACTTTATAGGCACGATAAAAGATTGATGAAGAAAGTGAAACTCTATCGTCTTATAGCCTCTCGCACATAGATGTGTCGCGACTCACACCGATGGTCAAGACTCTACTAGACGTGGCTCTATGAGACTTTTTGATTCCTAAAACCACTTTCATAACCTATGCTCTGATACCAAGTTTGTAACGACGCGAGAGTAACCCCTAGAAGTTAGGACATTCTCGAATCGTCACACGGCATACTAGACCTCTCAGAGTTCTTGTACAAGCCTTTAGACATCATTCATTGCATACACGTATGAAAAGTAGTGCGAATTAAAACTTTTCACACAAAATATCTTAGAACATCTTTCATATTAAAAACCATAGAAACACTGAGTCTCAACATATTTCAATCGTAGACTCAACAATACTTGGAACACGGCCCATACAATACGAATATATAAATACTTAGTCTATAACAATACTTTGAATAAAATGAATCTAAAGACGATTATGCCCTCGAGTCAAGTGAGGACATACTTCAACTTTGCTTGAACGATAACTAGATTCCAAGCTTTGCTTCAAGACGCTTCTCACTTTTCACCTACACCTTTAGATATAACAAAATGTATGGAATTAGTACAAACACTTGTACTAAGTATGCCTTAATGCATAAAATCATGTGAACGGACATTTATGAAAAATATTCTCTTTTTGATTAAAACATCATTTTAAAAGTGTAAGAACCACATTTAAGTACCAAACATCACAAATAGCATCAACCATAAATCAAAATATATAGACATGATATCCTCTTACCAAAGGTGATTCTAAGTCTCACTTAAGTGAGTTATGAAGAGACCGCCCATACAATCCCTTCACACACACCTAAGAGATCCTTTAGACTACCTAAGATAAGATCATTCTCACTTCACATAATAGCATATATATATATATATATATATATAACATTGTCTTCCCAAAGGTTATCAAAAGACTTACTTAAGTAATTCAAGAAGAAACTGCACATACACCTTCTCCAAGATTACCAAAATAATCCTTAAGACTACCTAAGTTTAGATCATGTCTACTTATTCAATTTTACTTTCCCCATCTAGAGTCATTCTTAGGACTTCCCTAGGTAAGACATGAAGTGATCATTCCAATGCCCCCTTCATACCTTAACTAAGCAACCCTTAAACCACTCTAGGTAAGTACTTATTCATTAACATACTTTCCAACTTAACTCATTATATTTATTAGTTCATTAGGAGACATTCAACACATAAGGACATTCAAGTAATGGTCTTG
Organism: Solanum sitiens; assembly: GCA_016801875.1. Classification (NCBI taxonomy): domain Eukaryota; kingdom Viridiplantae; phylum Streptophyta; class Magnoliopsida; order Solanales; family Solanaceae; genus Solanum; species Solanum sitiens. The sequence continues at coordinate 413,216 of JABWTJ010000648.1, read as the reverse complement.
GAGAAGACCTAGGAACTCACTTACTAACATCTTCAAAGCCTAATCGTGCAATGTCTAGATAGCATCACATACCACTACCGAAACATCATAGAACTTCTCGAATACTAGTAAGTATCTCATATGATGAGAATAGGCAATAACTGACATAGAACATGGTAGCTATTCATGGAATCCGGAGTCAACCCTACTCCGATAAAGGGTCTTCTACATGCAAATGGTAGAACTTGGACACATCCCATGTAGGCACATGGTTAAGGAATATCGAGGGTTCCTTTATACTCTAGCCTCATCCTTAACTAGAGATACTACCCAAGCATACTCATTCGGTGCTAGCCTATGTTTTCATAGATTCGTTCAATAAAGGAGTACATGAAGAGGTTCTATATCTAGTTCATAACCCAATCACATTACACCTTACCAAAGAGGGTCCACTAGGGCTACCTACAATGGTTAAGTGGATAGCTCAATGACTTTCCTAAGGATGATTTCATTCTGTTCCATCCAATCAACCCTAAGTCCACCATTCACAAAAAAAGGATATCATTAAAGGCATTTAACTTCAAGGATATCATAACCTTCAAACTAGGTTGACGGTTCCGCATAAAGGACCTTCTTAACAATCTTCAAGGTCAAATGTCAATCACACATACAAGACTAAGAAGCTTTAGATTACTAAGTCAACAACTTATATTAACATTGTACATGTATCAAGTAAGGGACACAAGTCTACCAAAGAAAGACACTCACATTACTTCAACATATCATATATAGCATATCATTCTAGAAGCACATAGGTATTACCAATATAATCTATAGGTAACTGTCACATCCCAAGACCACACCCTAGAAGTTACGGCACAATCTCGGATTGTAACATGGCGTACTCGACCGCTCGTAGGTCTCATACAAGCCACTCATATCATTCATCGCATATACATAATGAAAAGTAGTGCGGAATTAAAACTTTTCATAAAACAATATCATAGTCTTCAAAAATTCTTTTATATAAAAGTAATAGGAAATACCAAGTCTCAATATCATCATCTTAAGACACAAGAGTACTTGGGACACTGCCCATAAGAAATAGAAAACATAGTACTATTAAGTCTATTACAATACTTCAATAAGAAAAATAAAAGACATACATGCCCTCAAGTCAAATAAGGACATACTTCAACTTCACTTGAACGATCTTCCAAATCCAAGTCTTTATCCCAAAAGTTCTTCACCTACCAAGAACTATATAGATAGATTAAAGCATGGAATTAGTACAACCACATGTACTAAGTATGACTTATGCATAAAAATCATGAAAACGAACATTTATTGGAAATGTGCATCTTTTCATTTAAATATCATAATATCATCATAAGAACAACATTTATCAACTTAGAATCACATAAGAAAAACATTAAAACCAAGCATCATATTTTTAGAACTCACTTTACAGTGAGCTCAATTCACTGTACAGTGAAGTACCTCATTGTTACAGTGAATTCCTCTACTTTCGTACTAAGCATCTTCTAGCATGTAATCTTCTCACTAAAGCTATCCTAAGATTCACTTAAGTCACACAAAGAGAGACAGCCAATACAACCTCTCTAGATGTGCCTAAACGATCCTTAAATTTTCTCATAATAAGACATATACACCCCTACGATACACCAACATACAAGACATACATAATATGACAATCTCCCCTACCAAGAATATCAAAACACTTACTTAAGTAATCTTAGAAGAGAACACCCATACGCCCTCTTCAAGGCTACCTAAATAATCCTTAAGACTTCCTAAGTTTAGATCATATCAAACATATCAAGCAACTTCCCTAACTAGAGTAATTCTCAAGACTTCCATAGATAAGACATGAAGATATCATCCTCTATACCCTCTTCGCACTTTAACTAAGGAATCCTTAAGTCACATTAGATTAGGTACTCATTCATTTACATATTTTATATCAATAAGTCATTACATTACTTAGTTCATTTAAGACACATAAATCACATAAAGGACATCTAAATAATGGTCTTGGAGAAGACCTAGGGACTCTTGCTAACATCTTCAAAGCCTATTGTGCAATGTCTAGATAGCGTCCCATACCACCACCTAAACCTCATATAACTTCTCTAATGTTAATAGGTATCCCATATCATGAGAATAGGCAATAACCGACAAAGACCATGGTAGCAAAATATGGAATTCAGAGTTCTATCCTACTCCGATGAGGTTGTTCTACTTGCCAATGGTAGAACTTAGACACATCCCATGTAGGCACATGGTTAAGGAAATATGAAGGGCATGCTTTGTAATCTAGTCTCATTCTTTAAGTAGAACTACTTCCCTTACCATACTCACTCGGTACGCCTTCGTTCTCATGGATTAAATCACACTAAGGTTCATACAAAAGGGTTCCATATAAAGTTCATAACCCAATTAAATTTACCCTACAAAAGAAAGGTCCACTAGGGCTACCTCCCTAAGGCGACAAGAAGCTCATCATGACTTTACTAAGGATTGATATGATGCCATTCCAGCAAATAAACCTTAAGTCCATCATTCATTTCATGAAGGATACCATTACGGCTTTCGACTTCAAGTTTCATAACCTTACCACTAGGTTCAAGGTTTTACATAAAGGACCCTCTTATCATCATTCAAGGTCTCACCTATCATTCATTATTTCAAGACTAAGACTCTTTAGGTTCCTAAGTCAAGACATCACATATTCATATTCATACAAGCATCAAGTAAGAGACACAAGTCTATCTAAAAAAGACACAACATACTTCACTTTAGCACATATAACATACATTCTTTAGACACTTAGGAATGACCCTTATCAACATTTTGTCAACCTATTTATTACCTTAACATCATCAACATAACCATCATAGACTCATATATGAAAGTTAGGAACAACCATGTATCAACTCTAAGACTACACACTTAACACATAGTCATAGCATAACATGATTACCTAAATAGTATCAATAGAATAACACATTTTCACATATTGGTAGATATGATCATACTTCACATAATCAACTACACAAATCAACATAATGTGCCGACAAGGCCATGATAATCAATATACTTAAAATAACACCGACAAAGCCACATCAATTCACATAAAACCGCCACCATAAGTGGACCAAACCAATCACAACATAATTGAAGTCTAATTAACATTAAATAAAGTAAAATAGGGCAGCGTACCACCACTTCATCCTCAACACTTCAAGCCAATGTCAAATCTTCCAATTCAATCTCACAAGTCCCTTACCCATGGCCATGAACATCAATTCAATACATACACTATAATACTCAATGAAATCTAAGCCAATTGATTATAGTTTCAACAATCTAAGACCAATTAGATAACAATTGAATACAAATATTACATAATTAGAAAGCCCATAAGAAACTACACATAAATTCATAAATATTAGACCAATATCAAGTAACCCATAAATTAGTCAAAAACTAGGGTTCATCAATTACATGGGATCATAGGTTAATTGAGTTAATCACCTTAATAACAAAAATTCAATCACTAAACAATGATTAAAAACCATTAATGCAAGAACCCATGGTAGATCATGAAATCGGTCAATTTATCTTTTGAAAACTTTAGAAAACATCTTTGAAAGTTTGGCTCCTTGATGAAATGAGTTTCAAGGATCAAAAACCATACCTTAACAATGCTAATCCTTCAATTTGATGAAGAATCTCCACTAAAATCACCAATCCAAGCTCCTCCTTGAGTTTTAGCTTTAATGGAGTCTTGGGAAATTTCGAAGGGATTTTGGGGCTTTGATTTTGAAGAATACAATCCTCTAAGTGTGAAAGACTTATAAAAACATTTAAAATACCCAATATACCCCTTAGGAACCGCCAAACTCCTTATTTAGAAGTGGGGTGAAATTACAAGTTCACCCCTCATCTTGGCAGTGAACTGCACGCAGGGACAGCACCATTGATGGTTGCCCATCGACGGTCCGTCCCTTGACCAACGGACCATCCTGCTGGTCTGTGGTCTGCGACTGAGACTTGTCTAAGGCCTCCTCTTTCCCGGGACTAAGTGTCTTCTGACGGTTGCCCATCCATGGGGCGTAGGTCCACACACGGACTGTCCTGTCCTCTGTCGATGGTTTCAGAGACTTGGAACTGGTAGCTTAGATCCCCAGGCTAAGTACAAAACGATGGCCACCACCTATGGGTCACCAACCAGGCCACTGGCCATCGATTGCCATCCGTAGGTGGGACTTCCTTTGGTAGTTTTGGCCACCAACATGGGTCCTTTCTCAAGGACCCTTGGCTTGTCCTTGGGGATGTTTGCCCGGACGTTTCCAACCTAAATATTAGCGTATACGAGTTTAGTACCTCTCACATGAATTTCACCCAAAACGAACACGTAAAACTCAACGAAACATGCCTAGACACACAAGGTCATTTCAAGGCACATCTTCTGAACGTCATAGACGTTCTTGGACGTTTGACCTCCAAACTTCTCGAAACTTGACACACTACCTATATACATCATAATAACTCATTTAAGGACTTCAAAACATCATGAATCACACATAAACACATAGAACCACATATGAGGCACTTAGGTGACTTAGTCGTCGAACGTCTTGGTCGTCCCTTGACTGTTGACTTCCAATGCACCTAAAATCTTAGCTACTGCATCAATACAACATTATAGACCTATTTAGGACCTTAGACCATTATGAAAACAATATTAGGATCTAGTTCACCTATATCATTTTTGGGACTTTACAATCTCCGCCACTTGGACAACATTCGTCCTCCAATGACACTTGCCACTCTCCGAACACTTCTAATAATAAAGAATCAACTAACAGCATATAACCAAACCATATAACTCGCAATCAAGGAGAAAACATCAATTTTAGTCAAGAGATTCACAACACAACAAGAACTAGAATACACTTCTATAACTCATTATGCTAGAAAACTCACATAATTCATTCCAATTAGTAAAAACTCATTTTATATTCAATATTATACTCATACACATCAGTTATAACAACATTAAAACAATTTTAGACCAAAGAATCAATTAGTCACATTTTGAAAATTTTTACACTGAACAGTTTCCAGGCTACAGTGATTTAGACAATTTTTTTCAAAAATGCAATTTTAGGCAATTCATGATATAGTCATGCTAATATTAAAGGTAACATCATATAAACACCTCTTACAACATGCTCATAGATCAATAAAATACACAATGCAAGAAGTGGATGAAATTTAATTTCAACCAAACACCTAAACACCATGCACATGCAACAAACTAGCACATATATCTAGCAATACTCCTCCACTTAGAAGGAACTCATAATACAACAACAGAAAACAAGGACTTACCAACATTATCATCACTCTCATCCGGCTTCTCTCCTTTAGTCCGGAGTGCATAGAAACATCTCTTTGTTGGAACATCATCATTTGGAACACTAGGATCAACTTTCTTACCCTCTTTTCCTCTAGAAGCAATGTTAGGACAATCTCTCACCTTGTGCCCATCTTTTCCAAATCCAAAACAAATCCCGGTACCCACTAGACACTCACCATAATGTTTCTTGCCACATGTGACACATGTAGGTTTGCCATTTTGAGAACGACCTCCTTTCTCAATCTTGAACTTAGCACTCCTAGATTCTTCTTGAGTGTTAACCCTCTTTTTGGACTTAGGTTGCACTTGAGCACTTGCACCACTTCTTTTCAAGTTTCTAGACATCCTCCTAAGTTTAGACTCTTAAATAGATTGGGCATACACCATGAGTCTAGCTAAGGTCATATCATCATGTAGCATAGCCGTACGTCAGTCCTCCCTAACTAGATCGGCAACACCCGTCACAAAACGACTCATTTCATCCCTTGGATTAGACACTAGGGATGGTGCATATCTAGACAAGGTTGAGAACTTCAAAGAGTATTCCTCAACACTCATATTGCCTTGCTTGAGATTGATAAACTCCTCTACCTTAACCTCTCTCCTCTCACGGGGAAAGTACTTGCCTAGAAAAACTTCCTTAAAATCTTCACACTCAATAGGATCCGACTCCACCGTCCTATTATCCTTCCATTGAGTGTACCAAATTTTAGAAACATCCCTCAACATATACAAAGCCAACTCCGCCTTCTCCCTAGATGTAACCCCCATAGCACTCAACATCTTTTACACACCATCAATGAACTATTGGGGATCTTCATCTACCTTAGAGTCAAGAAAGATCGGAGGATTCATCCTCACAAAGTCTCTCAAACTAGAGGTCATAGTGCTCTCCACAACCCTAGGCACCATACTCAAATTCACTTGAGTAGTTACAGCTTGGTCTAAAGTAATCAAAGCCTCTCTAATCTTTTTATTAGTCAATTCCGGGGGAACCACCGGAACCTCATTACCTCCTTCCACATTAGGAACTTCATCACCTTGAGGAGACACTTGAGAACCTTGAGCACCTTTGAATCCTTGTCCATCGGGAGGAACTTGCTCAACTTGCTCAACTTGAGGAGGAACTTCCTCATTCACCCTTTCCTCTTCCAACCTTCTAGCGGCCATTCTTCTAGTATTCATCGCCTAGAAACACAAGGAAACACATTTAGAAGTTAGGGCACATGACATAGGAGTAGAAAAGAAGGGAAACTCTATCGTCCTATAGCCTCTCGCCCATAGATGTGTTGCGACTCACACCGATGCTCAAGACTCTACTAGACGTGACTTGATGAGACTTTTTGATTCCTAAGACTACTTTCACCAACCTATGCTCTGATACCAAGCTTGTCACATCCCAAGACCACACCCTAGAAGTTAGGGCACAATCTCGGATTGTGACACGGCGTACTCGACCTCTCGGAGGTCTCATACAAGCTCTCATATCATTCATCGCATATACATAATGCAAAGTAGTGCGGAATTAAAACTTTTCATAAAACAATATCATAGTCTTTAAAAACTCTTTCATATAAAAGTAATAGGAAATACTAAGTCTCAATCTCATCATCTTAAGACACAAGAGTACTTGGGACACGACTCATATTAAATAGAAAACGTAGTACTATTAAGTCTATTATAATACTTCAACAAGTTACATAAAAGACATTTATGCCCTCGAGTCAAATGTGGACATACATCAACTTCACTTGAACGATCTTGTAAATCAAAGTCTTCTTCCCAAAAGCTCTTCACCTACCAAGAACTATATAGATAGATAAAAGCATGGAATTAGTACAACCACATGTACTAAGTATGGCTTATGCATAAAAATCATGAAAACGAACATTTATTGGAAATATGCATGTTTTCATTTAAATATCATAATATCATCATAAGAACAACATTTATAAACTTAGAATCACATAAGAAAACATTAAAACCAAGCATCATATTTTTAGAACTCACTTTACAGTGAGCTCAATTCACTGTACAGTGAAGTACCTCACTGTTACAATGAATTCCTCTACTTTCGTACTAAGCATCTTCTAGAATGTAGTCTTCTCACTAAAGCTATCCTAAGATTTACTTAAGTCACACAAAGAGAGACCGCCAATACACCCTCTCTAGATGTGCCTAAACGATCCTTAAGTTTGCTCACAATTAGACACATACACCCCTATAATACACCAACATACAAGACATACATAATATGACAATCTCCACTACCAAGGATATCAAAATACTTACTTAAGTACTCCTAGAAGAGAACGCCCATACACCCTCTTCAAGGCTACCTAAATAATGCTTAACACTTCCTAAGTTTAGATCATGTCAATCATATCAAGCAACTTCCCTAAGTAGAGTCATTCTCAACACTTCCATAGATAAGACATGAAGATATGATCATACTTCACATAATCAACTACACAACTCAACATAATACTTCAAGTAGTGCCGACAAGGCCATGATCATCAATATACTTAAAATAACGCCAACATGGCCACATCAATTCACATAAAACCGCCACCATAAGTGGACCAAACCAATCACAACATAATTGAAGTCTAATTAACATTAAATAAAGTAAAATAGGTCAGCATACCACCACTTCATCCTCAAAATTTCAAGCCAATGTCAAATCATCCAATTCAATCTTATAAGGCCCTTACCCATGGCCATGAACATCAATTCAATACATAAAGTAGAATACTCAATGAAATCTAAGCCAATTCATTATAGCTTCAACAATATAAGACCAATTAGATAACAGTTGAATACAAATCTTACATCATTAGAAAGCCCATAAGAAACTTCACATAAATTAATAGACATTATACCAATATCAAGTAACTCATAAATTAGTCAAAAACTAGGGTTCATCAATTCCATGGGTTCATAGGTTAATTGAGTTAAAATCACCTTAATAACCACAATTCAATCACTAAACAATGATTAAAACCCATTAATTCAAGAACCCATGGTAGATCATGAAATAGGTCAATTCATCTTTTGAAAACTTTAGAAAACATCTTTGAAAGTTGGGCTCCTTGATGAAACGAATTTCAACGATCAAAAACCATACCTTAACAATGCTAATACTTCAATTTGATGAAGAATCTCCACTCAAATCACCAATCCAAGCTCTTCCTTGAGTTTTAGCTTTAATGGAGTGTTCGGAAATTTCTAAGGGATTTTGGGGTTTTGATTTAGAAGAATGAAATCTTCTATGTGTTAAACACATATAAACACCTTTAAAATACCCAATAGACTCCTTAGGAACCGCCAAACTCCTTATTTTGTCCACCCCTCAATATGGCAGTGTCACGACCGGAATCTAGACCTCAGACGAGACCGGCGTCGTTGACCTCTCATAGGTCGCAGACAAGCCTACATACGCCATTCTAACTTCATCTAGGTTAATTTTAGCGGAAAATTTGAACTTTTTGTTTTCTTATTTCATTCTAAACATTTTAAACTTAACATCATGGGCGTTCACAAATCAACCATCTAATATAGAGATAATCAAATGAAAGAAACAGTTCAATACTGTAATAAATGTATAATTGCCAAAATGGCACCAATACAATGTCTAAAATAAAAACGGAAAGAAACACTAGTGCAAAATGCTCCACTAGCTAAAGCCTACATCTAAGCTAGATAGTAATGGTAGACATCCTCGAAAGCATGAGGGCCTACCAAGTCCATATGAAAGCTCCACGTCCAGATAGCTGCAACGTCAACCTGTAAGCTCTAACGTCCACCTGTGCCTTCACCTAAAAATATAGAGTTGTATGGGATTAGTACACACTTGTACTAAGTATGGGTATATGCAAGCACACACCAAGGACATGCATAAGGAAGAATAGCTCTTTCCTAACAACATGATTATGGAAAGTCAAGTCAGTGGACTTGCCAAATTGGGATTAGGAAAGTTAGTGAACTTTCCAAATTTGGATTAGGAAAGTTAGTGAACTTTCCAAATTTGAATTAGGAAAGTCAGTGAGCTTTCCAAATTTAGATTAGGAAAGTCAATGATCTTTCAAAATTTGGATTAGAAAAGTCATGCTATGAGAGTAACATGCATCATCATACTTATCATATTGCACACAGCACATAACATCTTACACATAACACATATCACATAGCATATAACACATAACATCTTTTATAACATTCATTCATATGCCATGAGACCTTGGAATCATGTACTTGACATTAAGACTTTCCAAAATGAGGGCTCAACATATGGGACCTCAACTAGGGAGTCTTCATTAGAAAACACAGAGTCTGCTTTATTCATTCATACGTACTTCATTTCATTTTGTTCATAGGCTAGTGTGAACACCAGCTACACCTAGGATGTAGTTTAAGACTTTCATCGGCTTTGTTGTGCAATGATCAAGAATAACCTAGTGTCATTACTTGAGTCTAGCTCACCTCTTGATTATCCTATCCTAACACCTTTGGTATCATTCATTTCAGTATGTGCATCATTTGATGCTGGCCTCATTCATTCATTGGGAACTTTAACTTTAACCGACATATATCATGTGAGCATCATAAAATCCAGTGTCTCCCCCACACCGAAAAGAGGTGGAATCACCGGCCAAGGTGACCCAAAGCATGCTAGCGTACATGGGAATTTAACCCCGCCAGATACCTATATTGGTTGTATAGGTTCGAAGACTAGGAGATATAAGGAGACCCATACCCGGCATGACGGACAGTCTCATCTCATGAGAGTTACGTGAACCTCCGCCCTTCCCAAAAGAAGGCATCACCACTCATAGCTACTCTATCAGTGCTCAGTATAAAGTTCCATTACATTCAACTCATACGTCATGGAAGCTGGCTTCTAGTATGAGGACATCATAGCTCAATAGATGATTTCTCATTTCATCATTAGTATTAAGTGTGTTAATCTCAATACTTTCTTTATAGTGTTCATAGAGACTGGTCTCTTCATTAACTTTACACTCTCATAGGTGAGTACGTTTTGGTAACATTTTCCTAGGCTCATTTGAGATTGTTATCATCTTTTACATTAGCCTCATATCATGTTGTCACCACATTCATTAACATTAGCACAATTGCTCTTCATAATTACTCACCCCATTTTACATGAATGTTCATTTCATCATATGCCAATGCACTTGGCTATTTGTGTATTTCATACTCTTACTTAACCCTTCTAGGGTTTCATCATTTCATTACGTAATAATCATTTCATCGTATGCCAATGCACTTGGCCATTTAGTGTGTTTTACACTCGTACTTAACCCTTTTAGGGTTGCTTCATTTCTTTACATACATCTTAGGTTCACTTATTTTTAAACGTATGCTAGACTTGTGGGTCTATACATACTAGCCATGAGGCTTCATTCATAGTTCGTTAAGTGACTCATATCTTCCTAAGATTATGTAGTACAAGACTTATGCTTCTTGTACATATGTCAAGATCTCAATTTCGATCTAAGTAGGTGGCATTATTCTTGAACATTGAATTCACGTATGATTTATGTATCAATACGGAAATTTGGGCAAGGGAAACCCAAGTTCGAATCCCTTGGACAATACTTACATTTTTCCTTGATTTTATTTTTAATCCACATGACATTGAGACCCTAGATCGAGCCCCAACATCAACATTCTCTCTTTATTTTTCTCCTTGGATTCTCCTCTTATTTGGCCGAAGGGTTGTGGGGTCGACCCCCACATCCCCTTTTATTTTTTCATTTAATTCTTCTTGTCCAATTCGCATAAACCATGAAGTTGTGGGATCAAACCCCCACAGCCTCTCTTTATTTTCTCCAATTTCGCAGCCTACCTAGAGGTCGTGGGTTCAATTCCCACGCCTCACAATTCTTTTATTTTCATTTTTCCTTTCTCCTTGAACATTACTACAGCTTACTGAGGGACGTAGGATCAATTCCCCACGACCCCCTAGTTTTAAAGATTTTTCTATCCTTCTCCTATGCTCCTAATTCGCTACTGACTAACGGGTTGTGGGATCGATTCCCCACAACCCACTTTTTTTTTAATTTAATTACTACAGGCGTTGAGGGGCGTGGGATCGATTCCCCACGACCCCCCCTTATCTTTTTATTAGATGCTGTATTCGCTGAGGGGCATGGGAACGATTCCCCACGACCCCATATATATTTTTTTTAATTAAGAAGGGTCTTCCGTGTTGTGGGATCGAAACCCCACAACAACAATTAATTTTTTTCCTTTTTGCCTGGCGAAATTCGATGATCACTGCTCCAGTTTGAGCCGCCTAACACCCTTTTTTTTTGTTTATTTGTTAGGTAAGCTTTAGTTAGGTCCTGGGTTCGATCCCTGCAGGCCTCACTTTTTTTTTTAATTTTTTTGACGTCCAAAATTTCCAGATTCTTTCTAAAGCCTATTTCCAGGTTATGGAAATTTATTCCACGATTTTTCTACACCTTTTTCATCAAATTACACATTAGTTCTTAGGGAAATTTCATGGTTCATTTATAACATTTTAGGCGTATTTTCATGGATTCGTTTAGCCAAGAATTTCTCCCTCAATCCAGCCACATAACATTTCATATGAACATCACGACTTACCTCAGTTTATACACGTAAAAATACAACCATAATACATTAAACTTTTTGGAGCATTACACAGAGAACCTCATTCACTGTAACATACTTGCACACACACACACACTTGCACATAATTTCGAATACATGGTTGTCTTTCATAGGATTTCAAGTACACAAACATAATCATATTCATCACGAAAACATAACATACACCTACATCAACCAGCAATCATACCCAACCTACGATTCATTGGGAGCTAGTGACATGGGCATGCAAAAGGGGAAACAATCCTAGTTTTCGAATGAATAATATGAACCTTAAGGGGTCTCTTGGGAAAGGGACCAAGAGAGAAGAAAACCCATACCTTTTTGACGTTAAACCCTTGACTTTCTGCCCAAAAACATCACCCAAGAACACGTCTAATCCTCCTCAATATCAACTCCACTCGAATGACAACCTCCCTTAGCCTATTGTGCGATTAACGTTTGTTTTCTTGTGATTTCGTGTGAGTTCTTCAAGTGTGAAGAACTTGGTTTATTTTTCTACTTTTGTATCATACTTTGGCAGAGAATTTTCGTGTGAAAGAAGAAGAGAGATTGAGCGTGAGAATGGAGAGATAAACGTGAGAGGGAGTTGGAGTTATAGGAGGCTTAGGAGTCTAGTTTTAGGACTTAGTCAATAGGTTTTTTTTTATTTAATAAAGTCTGATTTTTATTTTATTTTAAATCAACTAATGAATAATAATAATTAATTAATTACATTAATTCAATAGCTTAAATAAAAATCACATTAATTCATTGCTTCCACCTAGGTTCGAACCCGGGTGGAGCAAGACTTCACTTCAAGAGCCCAATTTCGGCCCTCTCTCCCCAAATTGCCCCTCCACCTTATTAATTAACTAATTAATTACATATTTCGGGTAATTACGGTACTACCCTTAGCCAGGAAAAAGACCATTTTACCCCTAGACCCTTCAAACCTAAGATTTCCCCTTTTTAAGTCCGGTAAAGACTCATTCGAGTAAATCTTCGTATTCGAGAGCCTTACATGGTTTGAACCAACCTTTCCAAGCTCAACTAACTCCCCAAGTTAGTTGGCGTAGCTGTAGCAAGGTTTTCGAGGTCTGGTTCTACGCGCATCAATCCGTGTGAACCCTGGTCTAATCGTAGGAATTCTAGACACATTAAGCATCACTTATCTTATCCATTTTAGGGTTATTACATTATACCCCCCTTAGGAACATTCGTCCCCGAATGACACTACTACTATCTAGCGCAATGTCAGTCAGATCATAACATAATCACTATGCACAGTCAAGCAATAGCAAAAAAAATGGAGAGATAAGGAAACTTAGACTTAAGAATAGGGAGTCTAACCTGAAGAGCTGAAATGATAAGGGTAGCGAGATCTCATGGCGGCCTCAGCCTCCCATGTAGCACCCTCAACAAGATGATTTCTCCACAATACCTTCACTGTGGCAATTTCCTTGTTCCTCAGCCGCTTGATCTGTCTGTCTAAGATCTGAACAGGTAACTCCTCATAGGACAAGTCTTCATTGACCCCCAAACCTTCCACAGGTAGAATCGATGTTGGATAACCTAGGCACTTCTTTAACATGGATACATGAAAGACTGGATGGATAGAATCTAGCTCCGCAGGCAATGCCAACTCATAGGCCACCTCACCCACACGCTGTAGGATCTCGTATGGCCCAACATACCTTGACTCAACTTCCCCTTCCTGCCAAACCTCATCACCCCCTTCATAGGTGATATCTTCAGATAGACCTGGTCACCAACATCAAACTCTAAGGGCCATTTTTTGTTATCTGCATATAATATTTGCCGACTATAAGTAGTAGCCAACCTGTCCCTAATCACTCTGACCTTCTCTAAGGCCTCATAAATGATCTCTGGACCCAAAATGGATGACTCTCCAACCTCGAACCACCCAACTGGAGATCTACATCTCCTACCGTACAGTGCCTCAAACGGTGCCATCCCAATGCTGGAGTGATAGCTATTATTATACGAGAACTCTATCAAAGATAGATGGTCATCCCAGCTACCCCTGAAGTCAATCAGACACGCTCTGAACATGTCCTCCAATGTCTGAATGGTGCGCTCTGCCTGCCCATCAGTTTGAGGATGAAAGGCATTACTAAGCTTTACCTGCGTGCCCAAGCTCTTCTGGAATGATCTCCAGAAATGTGAAGTAAACTGAGCTCCTCTATCTGAAATGATAGACAAAGGAATCCCATGCCATCTCATAATCTCATCAATGTAGAGTCTCGCATAATTTTCGGCTCTGTAAGTAGACTTCACAGGGATAAAGTGGGCAGACTTAGTCATCCTGTCCACAATAACCCATATGGAGTCATGTCGTCTCCTAGTCCTCGGAAGACCAACCACGAAGTCCATATTAATGGCCTCCCACTTCCAAGTCGGAACCTCAATAATCTGAGTAAGACCGCCAGGCTTAAGATGTTCTGCCTTAACCTGCTGACAATTAGGACACTTGGCCACATATTCTGCAATGTCCTTCTTTATGCCGTCCCACCAATAAATCTGCTTAAGATCATTATATATCTTGGTGGAACCTGGATGTATGGAATATCTGGAACCATGGTCCTCTGCAACAATCCTGGTTCGTAAATCATCCACATTTGGTACACACAGTCTGTCCTGATACCTAAGTATGCCATCACCTCCCAAAGCGAAAGACTCATTCATATTTATCAACACTCAGTCCTTCAGCTCCATCAACACAGGATCGAGATGCTGACCCTTCTTGACTTCAACTACCAAGGATGATTCATAACTAGGATGAACTGAAACACCCCCACTAGTAGAGTCAACCAATCGCACACCTAGTCTGGCCAGTCTGTGTACATCTTTCGCCAACTCCTTCTTCTCATCCTCAACGTTGGTTGTACTTCCCATGCTCATCCTTCTCAAAGCATTAGCTACAACATTAGCCTTACCTGGATGGTAGTGAACATTCATGTCATAATCCTTCAACAGCTCCAACCATCTCCGCTGACGTAGATTCAACTCCCTCTGTGTGAACACGTACTGGAGACTCTTGTGGTCTGTGAATACATCCACATCACTCCATATAAGTAGTGCCTCCACAGCTTCAGTGCAAACACCACAGCTGCCAACTCCAGGTCATGAGTGGGATAATTCTTCTCATGAACTTTGAGTTGTCTGGACGCATAGGCTATCACCTTACCAACCTGCATAAGAACACAACCCAAACCAACCATAGATGCATCACAGTAAACAGTGTAATTCTCACCACACTTAGGCAAAGTAAGCACCGGGGCTGAAGTGAGTCTGTCCTTGAGCTCCTGGAAACTCTTCTCACAAGTCTCCGTCCATTCAAACTTGGCTTTCTTCTTAGTCAAAGCTGTCAGTGGGGCAGCAATGGAAGAAAAGCCCTCCACAAACCTGCGGTAGTAACCAGCCGATCCCAGAAAGCTACGGATGTCAGTGGGAGTAAGAGGCTTTGGCCAGTTCTTCACAGCCTCAGTCTTCTTGGGATCCACCTCCACGCCCTGATCGAACACGACATCACCCAGAAAGTTCACTGATCTAAGCCAGAATTCACACTTGCTGAATTTGGCATACAGCTGATGTTGTATAAGTACCTGCAAGGTTAGTCTCAAATGTTGTTCATGCTCTTCCTTGGTCCTAGAGTAGATGAGGATGTCATCAATGAATACTATGATGAAAGAATCAAGGTATTCACGAAAGACTCGGTTCATGAGGTCCATAAATGCAGTTGGTGCATTAGTTAGACCAAATGACATGACTATGAACTCATAATGACCATAACGGGTACGAAAGGTTGTCTTTGGGATATCTCCATCCCTAACCCTAAGCTGATGATACCCTGAACGAAGATCAATCTTAGAGAAGAAACTAGACCCTTGGAGCTGATCGAACAAATCATCTATCCTGGGAAATGGATACTTATTCTTTATAGTGACTTTGTTGAGCTGCCGATAATCGATACACATTCTAAGGGTTCCATCCTTCTTTTTCACAAACAACACTAGAGCGCCCCAAGGGGATATGCTCGGCTGAATGAAACCCTTATCAGTGAGATCTTTTAACTGCAGCTTCAACTCTTTGAGTTCAGCTGGAGCCATTCTGTAAAGAGGAATTGAAATTGGTTTAGTATCGGGTTCTAAGTTGATACAAAAGTCAATATCTCGAGGGGAAGGGACTCCAGGCAAATCATTAGGAAATACATCTAGGAACTCATTCACTACAGGCACTGAGTCTATGGAAGGAATGTCATGATCTAAATCATTAACACTCACAAGATGACACAATAACCCCTTGGACATCATTTTATTGGCCTTAAGGTTCGAAATCAAGGGATTAGGACGACTTGAGTTGTACCCCTCCTAGACTAGCTCCTCTTCATCAGGGAAATGAAATCTCACCACTCTACTACGACAATCTAAACAAGCATAACAACTGTGAAGCCAGTCCATGCCAAGAATAACATCAAAATCATGCATGGGTAACTCAACCAAATCTGCATACATAGTTTTACCAATTACAACTATTGGGCAATCCTTGTATACTCTATTAGTTCTTACATTTTCTCCTAAAGGTGTACTAACCACTATATGATCATGCAGAACTTCAGGCAATATCTCAAAAGTGAGAGCAAGCAAAGGATTACAAAGGAAAGCGTAGACCCTAGATCAAGTAAAGCATAAACAGAAGTTGAGAATACTTGCAGCATACCTGTGACCACATCAGCGGACTTCTCCTGCTCCTCCCTGCCCTTCAGGGCATAGAATCTATTCCTCTTAGGAGGCTCGGCTGCTGCTGCACCCAGTGTATCAGGCCCAAGCTGAGCATTACCTCCAGCCTGACCTCTGTTCTGTGGGCAGTCTCTAACCATGTGCCCACTCTTACCGCAACCGAAGCAGGCATTAGTTCCCTGTCTGCACTCTCTACTGTAGCACGACTATACTTAGCACAGTTCTTTTTGGGACGCTGCATCTCACCTCCATTTCCCTTCTTGGGCTCAGGTCTGCCTCCTCTAGGTGTTGTACTCCTTTGAGAATTAGAGTTCCCAGAAATCAGTTGCCCCTTCTTGAACTTGGGCTGCTCACGGACGCCAAAATTGTTTGTGTGGCCTCCATGGGTGGGACCTGCCTGATCTTGAGGCTTAGGCCTCCTAGCATCACAAACGCCCCTCTTTTTTTGGCTGTCCTCTACCTGCTGGACATGCACCATCAACCTTGAGAGGTCCATATTATCATGGAGCATCGCAAATCGACACTCCTCCTCCAAATCTCCATTGATTCCTGTGAGGAACCTGCTCATCTCATCCCTGCTGTTAGATACAAGGGAAGTAGCATACCTGTATAATTTAACAAACTTTAGTACTCATCTCATCCTTGCTGTTAGATACTAAGGAAAGTAGCATACCTGGATAATTTAACAAACTTCAGGGAATACTCCCTGACTGTCATAGATCCCTGCTTAAGGTCGATAAACTCCTCAACCATTGCCTCCCTCATCTCCCTCGGAAAGAATCTCTCCACGAAGGCTGTCTTAAACAGCTCCCAAGTGACTGGAACTCCTCCCAAAGCTCGACTATCCTGCCACATCTTGCACCAAGTTTGTGCAACATCCTTGAGTTGATAGGAAGCCAGCTCGGCCTTCTCAATATCTGTGGCCCCCATAGCCACCAAAATCTTATGCACCTCGTCCACAAACTCCTGGGGGTCCTCCAAAGTCTTTAGACCCTGTGAAAATAGGAGGATTCATCCTCGTGAAGTCTCTCAGCCTGTCAGCCATGCTACGAATCGGTGGGTTCTCCCTCTGAACATCCTGCCGATTGACCTGGGTAGTCTTAGCCTGGGCCTGCATAGTGATGGCCTGGGCCATCTGGGCCAGATATGCCCGCACCTCCGCATCAGTCAACCCAGCTGGGTTAACTGTCATAGCCACTCCTTCAGCTGGAGCCTGGGGTGGAACCTGATTGCCCCAAGCAGATGCACCTCCTCACTTCGACCAATGGTTCACCTAGTATTCATTCTCTGAAAAAAAACAAAAAAGATTTATGTTAGACACGCTCATAACACCAGACGAGACCGGCGTCGTTGACCTCTCACAGGTCGCAGGCAAGCCTACATACGTCATTCTTACTTTATCTAGGTTAATTTTAGCGGAAAATTTGAACTTTTTGTTTTCTTATTTCATGCTAAACATTTTAAACTTAACATCATGGGCGTTCACAAATCAACCATCTAATATAGAGATATCAAATGAAAGAAATAGTTCAATACTGTAATAAATGTATAATTGCCAAAATGGCACCAATACAATGTCTGAAATAAAAATGGAAAGAAACACTAGTTGAACATGCTCCACTATCTAAAGCCTACATCTAAGCTAGATAGTAACGGTAGACATCCTCGAAAGCATGAGGGCCTACCAAGTCCGGATGAAAGCTCCACGTCCGGATAGCTGCAACGTCAACCTATAAGCTCTAGCGTCCACCTGTGCCTTCACCTAAAAATATAGAGTTCTATGGGATTAGTACACACTTGTAATAAGTATGGGTATATTCAAGCACACACCAAGGACATGCATGAGGAAGAATAGCTCTTTCCTAGCAACATGATTATCAAAAGTCAAGTCAGTGGACTTGCCAAATTGGGATTACGAAAGTTATTGAACTTTCCAAATTTGGATTAGGAAAGTTAATGAACTTTCCAAATTTGATTAGGAAATTCAGTGAGCCTTCAAAATTTGGATTAGGAAAGTCAGTGAGCTTTCGAAATTTGGATTAGGAAAGTCTTGCTATGAGAGTAACATGCATCATCATACTTATCATATTGCACACATCACATAACATCTTACACATAACACATATCACATAGCATATAGCACATGACATCTTTTATAACATTCATTGATATGCCATGAGACCTTGGAATCATGGACTTGACATTAAGAATTTCCAAAATGAGGGCTCAACATATGGGACCTCAACTAGGGAGTCTTCATTAGCAAACACAGAGTCTGCTTTATTCATTCATACGTACTTCATTTCATTTCGTTCATAGGCTAGTATGAACACCAGCTATACCTAGGATGTAGTTTAAGACTTTCATCGGTTTTGCTGTGCAATGATCAAGAATAACCTAGTGTCATTACTTGAGTCTAGCTCACCTCTTGATTATCCTATCCTAAAACCTTTGGTATCATTCATTTCATTATGTGCATCATTTGAGGCTGGCCTCATTCATTCATTGGGAACTTTAACTTTAACCGACATAGATCATGTGAGCATCATGAAATCCAGTGTCTCCCCCACGCCGAAAAGAGGTGGAATCACCGGCCAAGGTGACCCAAAACATGCTAGAGTACATGGGAATTGAACCCCGCCAGATCCCTATATTGGCAGTATAGGTTCAAAGACTAGGCGATATAAGGAGACCCATACCCGGCATGACGGACAGTCTCATCTCATTAGAGTTACGTGAACCCTTCCCAAAAGAAGGAATCACCACTCATAGCTAGTCTATCGGTGTTCAGTATAAAGTTCTAGTACATTCAACTCATACGTCATGGAAGCTGGCTTCTAGTATGAGGACATCATAGCTCAATAGATTATTTCTCATCTCATCATTAGTATTAAGTGTGTTAATCTCAATACTTTCTTTATAGTGTTCATAAAGACTGGTCTCTTCATTAACTTTACACTCTCACAGGTGAGTACGTTTTGGTAACATTTACCTAGGCTCATTTGAGATTGATCTCATCTTTTACATTAGCCTCATATCATGTTGTCACCACATTCATTAACATTAGCACAATTGCTCTTCATAATTACTCACCCCATTTTACGTGAATGTTCATTTCATCATATGCCAATGCACTTGGCCATTTGTGTGTTTCACACTCATACTTAACCCTTCTAGGGTTTCATCATTTCATTACACAATAATCATTTCATCTTATGCCAATGCACTTAGCCATTTAGTGTGTTTTACACTCGTACTTAACCCTTCTAGGGTTACTTCATTTCTTTACATACATCTTTGGTTCACTTATTTTTAAACGTATGCTAGACTTATGGGTCTATACATACTAGCCATGAGGCTTCATTCATAGTTGATTAAGTGACTCATATCTTCCTAAGATTATGTAGTACAAGACTTATGCATCTTGTACGTCTACCAAGATCTCGATTTCGATCTAAGTAGGTGGCATTATTCTTGAACATTTAATTCACGTATGATTTATGTATCAATACAAAAATTTGGGCAAGGGAAACCCAACTTCGAATCCCTTGGACAATACTTACATTTTTCCTTGATTTTATTTTTAATCCACCTTACATTGGGACCCTAGATCGAGCCCCAACATCAACATTCTCTCTTTATTTTTCTCCTTGGATTCTCCTCTTATTTGGCCGAAGTGTTGTGGGATCTAACCCCGAAAGCCCCTTTTATTTTTTCATTTAATTCTTCTTGTCCAATTCGCAGAGACCATGAGGTTGTGGGATCAAACCCCCAACAGCCTCTCTTTATTTTTCTTCAATTTCGCAGCCTACCTAGAGGTCGTGGGTTCAATTCCCACGCCTCACAATTCTTTTATTTTCATTTTTCCTTTCACCTTGAACATTGCTACAGCTTACTGAGGGGCGTGGGATCGATTCCCCATGACCTCATAGTTTGTAAAGAATTTTTCTATCCTTCTCCTATACTCCTAATTCGCTACTGACCAAGGGGTTGTGGGATCGATCCCCCACAGGCCCCTTTTTTTTAAATTTAATTACTACAGGCATTGAGGGGCGTGGGATCGATTCCCCACGACCCCTTTTCTTTTTATTAGTTGCTGCATTCGCTATCGATTCCCCACGACCCCATATATTTTTTTTAACAAGGGTCTTTCGTGTTGTGGGATCGAAACACCACAACAGCAATAAATTTTATTCCTTTTTGTCTGGAAAAATTCGCTGATCACTGCCCCATTTCGAGCCCCGCCTAACACCCTTTTTTTTTGTTTATTTGTTAGGTAAGCTTTAGTGAGGTCCTGGGTTCGATCCCTGCAGGCCTCACTTATTTTTTTTTAAAATTTTTTGACGTCCAAAATTTCCAGATTCTTTCTAAAGCCTATTTCCAGGTTCTGGAAATTTATTCCACAATTTTCTACACCTTTTTCATCAAATTACACATTAGTTCTTAGGGAAATTTCATGGTTCATTTATAACGTTTTAGGTGCATTTTCATGGATTCATTTAGCCTAGAATTTCTCCCTCAATCCAGCCACATAACATTTCGTATGAACATCACGACTTACCTCAGTTTATACACGTAAAAATACAACCATAATACATTAAACTTTTTGAAGCATTACACAGAGAACCTCTTTTACAGTAACATACTTGCACACACACACTTGCACATAATTTCGAATACATGGTTGTCTTTCATACGATTTCAAGTACACAAACATAATCATATTCATCACGAAAACATAACATACACCTACATCTACCAGCAATCATACCCAACCTACGATTCATTGGGAGCTAGTGACAGGGGCATGCAAAAGGGGAAACAATCCTAGTTTTCGAATGAATAATATGAACCTTAAGGGGTCTCTTGGGAAAGGGACCAAGAGAGAAGAAAACCCATACCTTTTTGACTTAAAACCCTTGACTTTCTGCCAAAAAACTTCACCCAAGAACACGTCTAAGCCTACTCAATATCAACTCCACTCGAATGACAACCTCCCTTAGCCTATTGTGCGATTAATGTTTGTTTTCTTGTGATTTCGTGTGAGTTCTTCAAGTGTGAAGAACTTGGTTCATTTTTCTAATTTTGTATCTTACTTTGGCAGAGAATTTTCGTGCGAAAGAGGAAGAGAGATTGAGCGTGATAATGGAGCGATAAACGTGAGAGAGAGTTGGAGTTATAGGAGGCTTAGGAGTCTAGTTTTAGGACTTAGTCAATAGGGTTTTTATTTATTTAATAAAATCTAATATTATTTTATTTTAAATCAGCTAATGAATAATAATTTTTATTTAATTACATTAATTCAATAGCTTAAATAAAAATCACATTAATTCATTGCTTCCACCTAGGTTCGAACCCGGGTGGAGAAAGAATTCACTTCAAGAGCCCAATTTCGGACGTCTCTCCCCAAATTGCCCCTCCACCTTATTAATTAACTAATTAATTATATATTTAGGATAATTACGATACTACCCTTATCCAGGAAAAAGACCATTTTACCCCTAGACCCTTCAAACCTAAGATTTCCCCTTTTTAAGTCCGGAAAAGACTCCTTCGAGGAAATATTCGTATTCAAGAGCCCTACATGGTTGGACCCAACCTTTCCAAGCTCAAATAACTCCCCAAGTTAGTTGGCTTTGATGTAGCAAGGGTTACGAGTTCTGGTTCTACGCACATCAATCTGTGTGAACCCTGGTCTAATCGTAGGCATTCTAGACACATTAAGCATTACTTATCTTATCCATTTTTAGGGTTGTTGCAGGCAGTGAACTGCACGCAGGGACAACACCATCGACGGTTGATCATCAATGGTCCGTCCCTTGACCAACGGACCGTCCTGCTGGTCCGCGGTCTGGGACTGAGACTTGTATAAGGCCTCCTCTTTCCCGGAACTAAATATCCACCGATGGTTGCCCATCGACGGGGCGTAGGTCCACACACGGGTCGTCCTGTCCTCCATCGATGGGTTCAGAGACTTGGAACTGGTAGCTTAGCTCCCCAGGCTAAGTACCAAATGACTCCCACCACCTACGGGACGTCGACCAGGCCACTGGCCGTTGATTGCCATCCGTAGGTGGGACTGCCTTGGGCAGTTTTGGCCACCAACATGGGTCCTTCCTCAAGGACCCTTGGTTGGTCCTTGGGGATGTTTGCCCGGACGTTTCCAACCCAAACATGACCGTATACAATATTAGGACCTCCCAAATGAATTGCACCTAAAACGAACACGTAAAACTCAACGAAACATGCCTAGACACACAAGGTAATTTCAAGGAACATCTTACGAACGTCATGGACGTTCTTGGACGTTTGACCTCTAAACTTCTCGAAACTTGACACACTACCTATATACATCATAATAAATCATTTAAGGACTTCACAACATAATGAATCACACATAAACAGATAGAACCATATATGAGGCACTTAGGTGACTTAGTCGTCGAACTTCTTGGTCGTCCCTTGACTTTTGACTTCCAATGCACCTAAACTCTTAGCGAATGCCTCAATACAACATTATATACCTATTTAGGACCTTAGTCCATTATGACAACAATGTTAGGCTCTAGTTCACCTATCACATTTTTGGGACCTTACAGTCACCCTACTCACTACTATAGTATCATCAATATAAGTATAACAAGTATCATATAATCTATCAACAAACATCATACTTCAATATCAAGTAATCTACATAATGAATACACTATAGTCTACTAGAGACACACATCATCAACTAGAAGAACTCATGCTTTGACTCCACAAAAACATATAAGTCATCTTGACATTCATAATATTCACATAATCAAGTTATAACAAGATAAATCCATAATACTTGAAGTAATGTCGACGAGGCCACATCATTTACAATTCATAAAGTAATGCCGACAAGGCCATGTAAGAAATATAGCACATAATCACCGCCACCATAAGTGGACCATACCATGAATCATCATCATCTAAGAACTAGATTACATAATATAGAGAAATATAAGTGAACATACCATCGATCCAACCTCACAACTTCAATCCATAGCCAATATATCCAACACAATATACCAAGCCCTTACCAATGGCCATAGATAACAATTCAATCCAATAATTACAATATACAATGAATCAAAGCTAATTCAATATAGATTTATGAATTTAGGGCAGCATACTAATAGTTATAGAATGATTCTATCATATTTCAATAGCCCTAATCAATCTACACAATAATTCAATAGCATTAAGACATAATCAATTAACCCATAAAGTAGTCAAATCTATTTGTGCATGGTTTGAAAACCCCCAGGACGCTTTTCAAACGTTTTGAATTTAAGAAAGCCGAAATTAGGGTTGTTCCCAATGAATCGAATGTTCATCTCCCTAGTTCTCCCTATTTCTGATTCTAGTAGTATGTATAATGTAAATCTCGAGCATGTTGTTTGTAGGTGGTGATAGCTGATTATTATGTGTAGGTTTCTATGATTTATAATGTCGAATGAGACCTATAGGTTAGATTCGTATGATTAGAGTATTATTTACATGAGATAAGATATGTTGTAATGCCTAACTGTGTTCGAGAAGATGAAATTGTTATAAGTCATTTATGAAATTTAGTTTATTGTTGAAAGGAATGAAGGTTTCGATTTTTGTGTGTGTTTAAAGTAGATATGTTTGAAAGTGTTTGGAATGCAATGTTTCCAAGAAGAAATAAGAATGAGAATGAAAGCTAGTTAATAAATCTTCAATGCCAAATCAACGTACTGATTTTTTTTATAGGCTAATCAAAGGCTAAAAGTTGGCTTGTTTAAAATGATAAGATTACTATAGTATATACATGAAGTTAATTGACTTGGCTAGTGACAGTATCAAAGTTTGATTTACGCCAATAAATTGGCCAGCATTATTATTTCCAAAAATATGTAACAGAATGGCCAATGATTAAGTCATACCAATCTTAATTCAATGAACTCATAACATAGGGTATGCCAATTATTGGGACAAATCCCAACATACCCTATCTAAATGAACTTGTAAATATAGTAGCACATTGAATAAATCCTTATAACATCCACAAAGAATGGTACAAGACTATCAATTAATATTAAACAAGATAAGGTGAGTAATGAAATAACTAAAAGCTTATGAGTTATGTAATTGACCAAGAATGGGGTGTTAAACTAAGTGAGACAAGTCTCACTTGCACCTAAACAATTATGTCAAAGATACTCACATAAGAAGGTGTTAGAAATCGTGAGACAAGTCTCACTCACACCATGATGATAATGTAATATTTAAGTTTACATTCATCAAGTAAAGAAAGTATTGAAAAGTCATCCATTGAGCTACGTATACCTCATACTAGAAGCAATCTTCCACAATGTATGAGTCAACTCTAAAAGTTGTAAAAGTATAATAAATATGAGCTCAACACCGATAGACTAGTAATGAGCTTGTGCAAGCACATGTAAGCCTCATGAAACGAGACTACCACCAAGGTGGATCAGGGTCTCCAAAGTCTCCTAGTCATTGAACTATGTCGCCAGCATAGGTTACTAGCTAGTGGATTCCACCTAAGAAAGCTAGGCAGTATTCGGTTTCACTATGGCCGGTGAACTACCTCTTTCCGGTGTGGGTAAGACACTGGATTTCAAAATATCACACATGATCTATGTCGGTTAATGCTCAAGATTTCAGTAAGAAAGTAAGAAACAAATAAAGAAAGAAGTAGGAAGATGAGGGGTGTTCGGATAGGATGACCAAAAGGTGAGGTTAGACTAAGTAATGATGTGAGCCATTCTTATTCATTGCACAGAAAGATCCCAATGGAAGTCATAAAAGAATATCCTAAGTCAACCTAGCATGTTCGAAGTGAACGTGAGATCAAAGAAGAAGAAATGTAAGTTCAAAGTGAACTAAGTAAGCAAAAGCATAAGAAGGTCAAATCATCAGAGTTTGATAAGAATGAAGTCTTAACAGTTATTGGTTTATGCCAATATTGGAGTATGAATATATGCCCCAAGATCTATATTTTATGCAAATAATCAAAGAATGGGAATAGACAATAATGATTGGCTTATAAAGACTTCATGCCCAATTTAACGAGAATGGAAAGAATAACTTGTAAGTAGGGTAGTCAAATCATTTCTTAAGTCTTTTGGATTACTTACTTGATTCATTGTAGGTATGGGACTACAATGAATCATTGAACTCGTAAGTAAAATATAGGATCAAAGGAGATCATTGAACTACACAACAAAAGGAAGAAAATACTGAAAAATAAACTAACGCTGGAGAGGGATCTCTCGGCCTAAGGGGGAGCAAAAATATTAATTTTTGCTTGAGTTGTTCTAAAATTATGTTCATGATTCCAAGGTCTTATGTTCATATATAAAATGAGTTGTGTGCTTTAAATGCCTGAAAATATGTCATATTCATAGCATGATTCATAAATAACGAATTAGGAAAGTGAAGTGACTTCACTTTACAAAAATGGCATGTTGCTATAGGAAGAGCTTTCCTTGATCATGCATAGTCCTTATGTGTTTATGTGCAAACACCCATACTTAGTACAAGTGTGTACTAACCCATATACAATTACTATTTTTATAGGTGCACGTCCTTTAACAAGATTGAAGATCGTTCGAAGCTGTTTGGACTAGTACCTCCAGACTTTGGTAGGTCCTCTTGAGTTCGAGGATGCCTACGCTTTACTTATAGCTTTAGTACATTAGACATAGCTAGTATATGTTGTCCCTTGCGTTTCTTTTCAAAACATTTGGTCAAGCTTTTGTATTAAGGCCGGTTCGGCAACTATTACTATTATTATGAATTCTTTGCTTCAATTGTTCAATCTGTTAACAGATGGTTGGTTAGTTTGAGCTGTTAGTATATCACTCTTATGCAGTTATATGACGTCTAAGTACACTTCGGTAAAGTTTTAAATTTTCCGCTAAATTTAAATGTATGATTGTGATGAAAGCTAAGAAGAGGCTTGTCTGCGACCTCTGAGAGGTTAACGACACCGGTCTCATATGGGATCTAGTATCCGGGTGTGACAAACTTGGTATCATAGCATGAGGTTAAATTACCTAGGAACTAAGGCTCAAAACAACCACGTTGCACAGTTTCTAGCTTATGGTTGTGAAGTGCACCACAACCATGACTTAGAGACTTAGTGATGTTAAGAATCTTCCCTTATTCTACTCTTTATCGTGCTGTGTAGAGTTTTGACATTTTGTGTCATTCTAGCATCTAACTTCCTTCTTGTGTGTGCGTATAGAAAAATGAACACAAGAAGAAACGTAGGCAGGAGAGTTGGAGAAGCAACTGATGGGGGAAACCAAGCTCCTCCTCAAGCCCCACCTGTTGGTGTGCAAGTGTTTGTCAACCCAGCTGCGTTGACGGATGGATAAGTGAGAGCAACACTGGTTCAGATGGCCCAACCCATCACTACTCAGGCACAGGTTATCGTAGCCCAGGCCACTTGAGAGGGTGCTCCCTGGGAGAACCCACATGCTAGCACCATGGCTAGAAGACTGAGAGATTTCACCAGGATGAATCCTCCAGTCTACTTCGGGTCAAGAACCAATGAGGATCCCCAAGATTTTGTGGACGAGGTCCACAAGATTCTCTGTGCTATGGGTGTTAATGAAAAGGATAAGGCTGAGTTGGCTGCATATCATCTTAAGGATGTGGCTCAGGTATGGTACAAGATGTGGGTAGATGGCCGAGCACCAGGAGAAGTCCCCATCACTTGGGACATTCTCAAGACTGCATTCCTGGAGAGGTTCTTTACCAGAGAGCAGATAGAGGCTAAGGTTTAAGAGTTTATCAACCTACGTCAGGGATATGTCAGTCAAGGAATACTCCCTGAAGTTTGTTAAACTTTCCTAATATGCTTCTTTCCTGGTGTCCAGTAGCAGGGATGAGATGAGCAGGTTTGTGACTGGTGTATCGGAGGATTTGGAGGAGGAATGTATGGCAGCCATGTTGCATGATAACATGGACCTTTCTAGGTTGATGGTACATGCACATCAGGTGGAGGAGAGTCATCGGAGGAAGATAGTTCGAGAAGGCAAGAAACCTAGGCCCTCGGATCAGGCTAGTTCTAGCATTTGTAAGAGTTTGTTTGGAGTCCAGGACAAGACCAAGTTCAAGAAGGGGCACCAACACTCAGGTAATCCTACTCCTTCAAGGAACACTAATGCCAAAGGGGGAAAGTCTGGCCCCAAGAAGGGCAATGATAGAAATGCCCAATGTGACAGAAAGTAGTGTGGTAAGTGTGGTCGTTTTCATGGAGGTGAGTGCATGGTAGGTTCTAATGACTACAATGGGTGCGTCAAGAGTGGCCATATTGTCAGGGACTGCCCACATGTGAAGAATCAGTCCAAGGTAGATATGCAGCCTCGGCCTAATCCTACTGCAGCAGCCGAGCCTCCCAAGAGGAAAAGGTTCTATGCTTTGAAAGGTAGATAGGAGCAGGAGAAGTTAGCTGATATGGTCACATGTACCTTGCATGTCTTTTCTTTTCCTGTTTATGCATTGTTAGTGTCACGACCCGAAAGCACCCCCTAAAAGTTAGGGAAAACCCTCGAATCATGACCGGGCGTACTTGACCCCTTTGGGGTCTCGTACAAGCCCTCTAACTAGCATTCATAACATAAAGCATGAAAACTAGTGTGGAATTAAAACTTTTCACGATAAGAATAAGAAAAGGAGTCTTTTAATAAATACTTGGAAATCTTATCGTCAAAAGCCAACTAAAATACACAACTTGGAATCTTAGGGACACGGCCCTTTACAATAAAAGTAAATACATTTTTAAGTCTTAATTAAGAAACTAAGAAACATAAAACTATGTCCTCGAATATATGAGGACATACCCAATTCTTGATAGATAGAATTCCCAAGCTTCAACTCCGATCCTACAAAAAGTCTTCCAACCTATACTCATAAGGTATATAAAAGTATGGGGTTAGTACAACAATGTACTAAGTATGGCATATGCAAAAACATACGAAAAGGGACATTTTAGTAAAAATAACTTTTCATGCAATTAAAGCAATATTCATGAATCTAGAAACAAACCAACATAAGAATCGACAATCAACACTTTATGGCAACTTTACCAAAACTTAGAGAAATCAAAAGGAACATTTCAATGAACTTACTAAACTTACAATGACAATTGAATAAAGCATCACAGTGAATATATTGGATTCTTACAATGAAGACCTTATAGTGAATGGCACGGTCCAAGTCATATGAACTCTTTTTCCTTTGAAGTTGCCCTAACCCAAGGTTATCCTAAGACTCCCTAAAGTGA
This sequence comes from Solanum sitiens, assembly GCA_016801875.1. NCBI lineage: Eukaryota > Viridiplantae > Streptophyta > Magnoliopsida > Solanales > Solanaceae > Solanum > Solanum sitiens. The sequence continues at coordinate 384,069 of JABWTJ010000648.1, read as the reverse complement.
GCTAAGAAGGGATTTTCATTACACCTCCCTTCAAAGCACACCAAAGCGACCCTTAAAACTACCAAATCTTAGGCTTACTTCGTTGGAAATCAAATCCACGCCCTTGGCTAACATATGCAAAACACTCATGGAAATATAGGTCATACCAAGTGCAATGTGAGAGTAGCATCCCATACTCCCACTCCCACTTAGTACTCCTAATGGATTCCATTTACTCAAGTACTCCACAATAATCCTCCATAACACTACACCATAGTACTTATTCACACGGACTTCATGAAGGTACTCTTCTCCCATATTAGGTATAGGTCACACCAAGTGCAATGTGAGAATATCATCCCATACTACTACTCCCACTCAATGTTCCTACTCGGTAACTAATGTGGATTGATCACTTCACGACATACATACACAAATTCAACAATATACAAGATAATTAGTTTCAAATCAATTCTTTGTGGGAGTTAGCTTAACCGACAAAGACCATGAGAGCTAGTCATGGAATCCCGATATTAACCCCTATCGGATGAGGGATCCTTACTTGCCTAGTGTAAGGTCATGCTTCTTAGCGTTTACATGGCTTTTCCAATAGGTACACCTATGCGGGCACATAGTTAAGGGATAAGGAGATTGCTACTAAGTAACTCACTCTCTACTAACGAGGAGTACTTATCTCAAGAGGTACTTTGGATTACAACATCTCAACTCACGAAGTGCAATCCACCTCCCCTTCATATCCTCTCGGTTCTAGGCATAACTCCCCACGGATTTATCAACATAATAGTCTATCTTAGAAAGCTCACTAGGAATGGAGAGGTTGCCACTAGACACTACATCTCAACTCACGAAGTGTGTCCACCTCAAGATTCCCCTTTTTGCTCAACTTGGCATAATACAAATCTTAAAAGAGTGTGTGTGTGTGTACATGTGCACACCTTGGATTTAAGCATCGCTTCATTATCATCAAGTTCTACACATACTTTAACCTTAATTCATCAAGTTACACACTCTACATGCTTCTCATAATCATACACTTCATTTAGACATAAACTAGGTCAAACATGCAATTCAAGCTACATCAAACACAATACAAGACCCATTTCCCATATATCTTCATTTCACATATTAGACCTTCAAGATCACATACTCAAAACATACTAAGTAACATCAAGTTCATCAATTAGCACCGCCACCCATAAGGTGGATCATACCACTCAAATAGCAATTCATAATAAGAAATATACAATGAGAGCAACTCATCAACAAATCAAACCATCATCACCCATAATCAATTTATCAATATTTCACCATATTAAAGCCCTTAGGGCAGTAGCTACACCGACATGACAAATACAAGAAGACCCAAGTTCATACCCTACTCAAATCATGCTCACATAACCCATTTTAAAGCCAAAAGTTTAAGTATGCATATACAAGAGTTTAATGGAGTTTTTAACATCAAAATCATCAATTCAAACCAAGATAAATACATTTAAACCATTAGAACTTAAATACAAGAAGACCCATACTAGAAATCAAAGTTAGAAGAAGTTTGAGTTTAGAAACCCTTTTTGAAAACCATTTTGGGAAGTTGGCTTCTTGAATGAAAAGATATTCAAGAATGGATACCATACCTCACTAAGCAAGCCAAATCCAAGAGTTTTTGATGAAGAGACACGTCCAACCAGCCCTCCTATCTTTCCTTGACTTCTAGCTTCCAATGGAGTCTTGGAGAGAGTTTCTTTAGAGAGAGAGAGTGAATTTAGAAGTGAGGGGGTCTTGTCTAGGTCTAGGGTTTAAAACTCATTTAATATACCCAGAAATCCCTTAACAAACCGTCCAAACTCTTATTTAGACGTGGGGTGAATTTACAAGTTCACCCCTAACTTGGCAGAAAAATCTGCGTACAGGGACAGACTTGCGACGACCTGCTTGTGACGGGGCATCACGGGTGCAACGACCCGTCCTGACCATCCATTGCAAACTTCAGAGGCTTCCCAAGGGTCCCCTCCACACCCTTGAACAAGTCCCCCACGACGGAACCTTGTGACGGGGCGTCACAGCCATGACTGGCCGTTGACTGCTCCGTCGCCAAGGCTTCCTGGGACAGCCTGCTTACCAGGTTTTGGGTCCTTCCTCAAGGACCCTTCGATGGTCCTTGGGGATAATTTCCCGGACGTTTCCAACAAAAATATGATCATCTATAAGTTTAACACCTCTCACACTAATTTCATACAAAACGAACACATAAAACTCAACAAAACTCGTCTAGACGTACAAGGTTGACTCAAGGCATATCTTTCGAATGCCTTGGACGTTCTTGGTCGTTTGACCTCCAAACTTCACGAAACTTTGCACACTGCCTAAGGACACTAAACTAACTCAGTTTAACTTATAATCAACTCAAGAAACAATCATGAGGCTCTAGTTCACCTTAGTTCATTTTGGTGCGTTATATTCTCCCCCACTTGGAATAACATTCGCCCTCGAATGACACTTAAATTTTAAAGAACAACAAGGACTCTTTTAGCATCATATAATTCACTTATATCATGATCAAAACACCAACCATCAAAGCATCAATTATAAAGGAACATCATTTCACACTTTCAACACTTATCAACATAGACAACTTTTGCCAAACTTCACAAAGTCAAAACTCAACCTTAAACTTCTTTTATGGAGGAACTAACTTCTCCAACATTAAACATGCTCATATACAACAATTTTTCACATATTAAACTTCAATTAAGGCAAGGCAAATTTTTCTCAAATTGCAAATATTTCACTGTGAACATTCACTGTAACACTGTCAAACATACAAAACTTTCAAAATTCCAGTCTTTGAGCAATTTATCAAGATGACATGATTATATGAACTATAAAACCATATAAACTCATCTCATAACACAAAAGCAACAATAACAAAGAGTTGAGACTTACCGAAACCATCAATCCGGATTAACTATCCTTTCTAGCCCCCATCCCATAGGAAGGGTTCTTCTTGGGAGCATTAGGATATAGGGAAGCTTGATTGACATATCTCCCCCTTGATTTAAGGTTTGGGAAGTCTCTCATCTTGTGGCCTTTATTACCACATGCAAAACAACCATCCGATCCGGCAAGACATTTACCCCCATGTTGCTTGCCACAAGTAGGGCACCTAGCCCTATCATAGGAATGACCACCACCTTGAGAAAGTTGATTTGGAGCCCTATCCTTGTTTCCCATAGAAGAATCTTGGGGATAAAACCTCTTCTTAGGCCTTTGGTGACTAGAATCATCTGACCTAGGTCTCTTGCCCTCTTGCCTTATCTCCCTAATTTTTTACTCCTCAATTTGTTGTGCATAAACCATGAGCCTAGAGATATCCATGTCATTAAGAAGCATAGCCGTACGACACTCTTTTTCCACCAAGCTACACACGCCCATCACAAACTTGTTCATCCTAGCCCTAGGGTTGGCTACCATGGTTGGGGCATACTTAGAGAGTTGGGTGAATTTGAGAGAGTACTCTTGCACACTCATTCCCCCTTGACGGAGGTTCATGAATTCTACCATCCTCTTCTCCCTCCACTCTAAAGGAAAGAATCTATCTAGGAAAGCCTCTTTAAATTCCTCCCAATCAACCGGTCCTCTTTCTAAGGGTCTATCACCCCTCCATTGCTCATACCACACTTGAGCAACATCCTTAAGTTGGTAAGCGGCGAATTCCGCTTTCTCCCTAGGGGTCACACCCATAGCATCTACCACCTTGAAAACCTCATCTATGAAGACTTGTGGATCTTCATCCACCTTAGTTCCATGAAAAGTAGGAGGGTTCATCCTCATGAAATCCCGAATCCTAGAAGCGGGAGTACTAGCATTTGGTTAGGGCCTATCTTCTAGGTTAGCTTGGCCCACAAAGTGATTGTTGACAACTTGAGCTTGAGCCGTCATGAGTTGGGTGAAGTTCATTAGGGCAGCCCTCAACTCCGCATTAGTCATATCACCCTCAACAAAAGGAGCTTGAGGCATAGGAGGCACTTGAGCTCCTTGAGGTTCCGGAGGCACTTGAGGTTCTTGAAGAGGAACATCCTCATTTTCCTCCCCTAAGCCAACAATAGGAACTTGGTCTACACGGGGAAGGACTCTCTCATTTGGTACACCTCCCTCCTCCCTTCTAGCGGTCGATCTCCTCGTATTCATATCCTAATAACACAAAAAGAAGAGGTTGAGAATAGACACCTTATATACTCAACTCTAAGGCACGATACTAGAATAGAGAAGAAAGTGAAACTTCTAGCATCCTATAGCCTCTTGTCCATGGATGTGTCGCGACTCACACCAATGACCATGATACTACTAGATGTGGCTTGTGAGACTTTTAGACCTTAAACTATTTCCCCAAACCTTACGCTCTGATACCAAGTCTGTCACGACCCGAAAGCACCCCCTAAAAGTTAGGGAAAACCCTGGAATCATGACCAGGCGTACTTGACCCCTTTGGGGTCTCCTACAAGCCCTCTAACTAGTATTCATAACATAAAGCATGAAAAGTAGTGCGGAATTAAAACTTTTCACTATAATAATAATAAAAGGAGTCTTTTAATAAATACTTGGAAATCTTATCGCCAAAAGCCAACTTAAATACACAACTTGGAATCTTAGGGACACGGACCTTTACAATAAAAGTAAATACATTTTTAAGTCTTAATTAAGAAACTAAGAAACTTAAAACTATGTCCTCGAATATATGAGGACATACCCAATTCTTGATAGATAGAATTCCCAAGCTTCAACTCCGATCCTACAAAAAGTCTTCCAACCTATACTCATAAGGTATATAAAAGTATGGGGTTAGTACAACAATGTACTAAGTATGGCATATGAAAAAACATACGAAAAGGGACATTTTAGTAAAAATAACTTTTCATGCAATTAAAGCAATATTCATGAATCTAGAAACAAACCAACATAAGAATCGACAATCAACACTTGATGGCAACTTTACCAAAACTTAGAGAAATCAAAAGGAACATTTCAATGAACTTACTAAACTTACAATGACAATTGAATAAAGCATCACAGTGAATATATTGGATTCTTACAATGAAGACCTTACAGTGAATGGCACGGTCCAAGTCATATGAAATCTTTTTCCTTTGAAGTTGCCCTAACCCAAGGTTATCCTAAGACTCCCTAAAGTGAGCTAAGAAGGGATTTTCATTACACCTCCCTTCAAAGCACACCAAAGCGACCCTTAAGACTACCAAATCTTAGGCTTACTTCGTTGAAAATCAAATCCACGGCCTTGGATAACATATGCAAACACTTATGGAAATATAGGTCATACCAAGTGCAATGTGAGAGTAGCATCCCATACTACCACCCCCACTTAGTACTCCTAATGGATTCCATTTACTCAAGTACTCCACAATAATTCTCCATAACACTACACCATAGTACTTATTCACACAGACTTCATAAAGGTACTCTTCTCCCATAGTAGGTATAGGTCACACCAAGTGCAATGTGAGAATAGCATCCCATACTACTACTCCCACTCAATGCTCCTACACGGTAACTAATGTGGATTGAGCACTTCACGACATACATACACACATTCAACAATATACAAGATAATTAGTTTCAAATCAATTCTTTGTGGGAATTAGCTTAACCGACAAAGACCATGAGAGCTAGACATGGAATCCCGATATTAACCCCTATCGGATGAGGGATCCTTACTTGCCTAGTGTAAGGTCATGCTTCTTAGCGTTTACATGGCTTTTCCAATAGCTACACCTATGCGGGCACATAGTTAAGGGATAAGGAGATTGCTACTATGTAACTCACTCTCTACTAATGAGGAGTACTCATCTCAAGAGGTACTTTGGATTACAACATCTCAACTCACGAAGTGCAATCCACCTCCCCTTTATATCCTCTCGGTGCTAGGCATAACTCCCCACGGATTTCTCAACATACTAGTCTATCTTAGAAAGCTCACTAGGAATGGAGAGGTTGCTACTAGACACTACATCTCAACTCACGAAGTGTGTCCACCTCAAGATTCCCTTTTTTGCTCAACTTGGCATAATACAAATCTTAAAAGAGTGTGTGTGTGTACATGTGCACACCTTGAATTTAAGCATCGCTTCATTATCATCAAGTTCTACACATACTTTAACCTTAATTTATCAAGTTACACACTCTACATGCTTCTCATAATCATACACTTCATTTAGACATAAACTAGGTCAAACATGCAATTCAAGCTACATCAAACACAATACAAGACCCATTTCCCATATATCTTCATTTCACATATTAGACCTTCAAGATCACATACTCAAAACATACTAAGTAACATCAAGTTCATCAATTAGCACCTCCACCCATAAGGTGGACCATACCACTCAAATAGCAATTCATAATAAGAAATATACAATGAGAGCAACTCATCAACAAATCAAACCATCATCACCCATAATCAATTTATCAATATTTCACCATATTAAAGCCCTTAGGGCAGTAGCTACACCGACATGACAAATACAAGAAGACCCAAGTTCATACCCTACTCAAATCATGCTCACATAACCCATTTTCAAGCCAAAAGTTGAAGTATGCATATACAAGAGTTTCATGGAGTTTTTGACATCAAAATCATCAATTCAAACCAAGATAAATACATTTAAACCATTAGAACTTAAATACAAGAAGACCCATACTAGAAATCAAAGTTAGAAGAAGTTTGAGTTTAGAAACCCTTTTTGAAAACCATTTTGGGAAGTTGGCTTCTTGAATGAAAAGATATTCAAGAATGGATACCATACCTCACTAAGCAAGACAAATACAAGAGTTTTTGATGAAGAGACACGTCCAACCAGCCCTCCTATCCTTCCTTGACTTCTAGCTTCCAATGGAGTCTTGGAGAGAGTTTCTTTAGAGAGAGAGAGTTGAATTTAGAAGTGAGGGGGTCTTGTCTAGGTCTAGGGTGTAAAACTCATTTAATATACCCAAAATACCTTAACAAACCGTCCAAACTCTTATTTAGACGTGGGGTGAATTTACAAGTTCACCCCTAACTTGGCAGAAAAATCTGCGTACAGGGACAGACTTGCGACGACCTGCTTGTGACGGGGCTTCACGGGTGCAACGGCCTGTCCTGACCATCCGTTGCAAACTTCAGAGGCTTCCCAAGGGTCCCCTACACACCCTTGAACAAGTCCCCCACTACGGAACCTTTTGACAGGGCGTCACAGCCATGACTGGTCGTCGACTGCTCCGTCGCCAAGGCTGCCTGGGACAGCCTGCTTACCAGATTTTGGGTCCTTCCTCAAGGACCCGTCGATGGTCCTTGGGGATAATTTTGCCAGAATTTTCCAACACAAATATGATTATCTATAAGTTTAACACCTCTCACATTAATTTCATCCAAAACAAACACATAAAACTCAACGAAACTCGTCTAGACGTACAAGGTTGACTCAAGGCATATCTTTCGAATGCCTTGGACGTTCTTGGTCGTTTGACCTCCAAACTTCACGAAACTTTGCACACTGCCTAAGGACACTAAACTAACTCAGTTTAACTTAAAATCAACTCAATAAACAATCATGAGGCTCTAGTTCACCTTAGTTCATTTTGGGGCGTTATAGTTAGATCGAGGATCCACCTTGTCTTTTGTTACTCTTTTAGTAGCTAGTAAATTTGACTTGCTTCCTGAGATGTTGCATGAACCTTTTCTAGTTATTACTCCAATAGGAGACATCATTAGAGCTGAAAGAGTATATAGATATTGCCCAATAACTGTTCTTGATAGATTTACCTATGCTGACCTAATAGAATTAACCATGCTTGACTTTGCTATAATTTTGGGTATGGATTAGCTCCATAAATGCTATGCTACCATATATTATCGAAACAGGGTAGTAAGGTTTCAGTTTCCTAATGAGTTAGAGCTTGAATGGGAAGGGCGTAGTTCAAATCCAGCAGGCCAAATAGTTTCCCATCTTAAAGCCAATAAGATGTTATCTAAGGGGTATTTATACCACTTAGTCAGAGTCAATGACTTAGAACATGAAGTTCTTTCCATAGACTCTGTGTCCATAGTGAATGAGTTTCAAGATGTATTTTCGGTGGATTTACCAGGAATCCCTCTTGAACGCGAAATTGACTTTGGTGTTGACTTAGATCCCAACACCAAACAAATTTCCATACCTCCCTATAGAATGGCTCCAGCTGAACTGAAAGAGTTGAAGTTGAAGTCAAAAGATCTACTTGTAAGGGCTTCATCCAGCCGAGCATATCCCCATGAGGTGCTCCAGTGTTGTTCGTTAAGAAAAAGGATGGAACCCTTAGAATGTGTATCGATTATTGGCAAATCAACAAAGTCACTATAAAGAACAAATACCCTCTTTCCGTAATTGATGATCTATTTGATCAGCTCTAAGGTTCAGGTTTCTTTTCTAAAATAGATCTCCGGTCAGGGTATCACTACCTTAGAGTGAGACAAGAGGATATTCCTAAGACTGCCTTTCATACTAGGTATGGTCATTACGAGTTTCTTGTCATGTCATTTGGTCTCATTAACGCACTAGTCGTGTTCATGGACCTTATAAATAGGGTCTTCCGTGAATACCTTGATTCTTTTGTCATAGTATTCATAGATGACATCCTCATATACTCTAAGACCAGAGAAGAGCATGAACAACATTTGAGAATGACATTGCAAGTACTCAGGGAACATCAGTTGTATGCAAAATTTAGCAAATATGAGTTTTGGCTGTGATCAGTGACCTTCCTTGGTCATGTTGTGTCCGACAAGGGTGTAGAGGTTGATTCGAAAAATATTGAGTCAGAGAGCTGGCCGAGACCCCTCACTCCTACAGACACCGGAGTTTCTTGGGTTTGGCTGGTTACTATCGCAGGTTTGTTGAGGGTTTTTCGTCTATTGCTGCTCCATTGACAGCTTTAACAAAGAAGAAGGTGATGTTTGAGTGGTCTGAAACTTGTGAAAAGAGCTTCCAAGAGCTCAAAGACCGACTCACTTCAGCCCAGTTCTCACATTGCCGAGGAGTGGTCAAGGGTATGTGGTGTACTGTGATGCTTCCCGAGAGGTTAGGGTTGTGTTCTTCTGAAGCATGGCAAGGTGATTGAATATGCATCAAGACAGTTGAAAATCCACAAGAAGAATTACCCTACCCATGATCTTGAGTTAGCTGGTGTGGTATTTGCATTAAAACTTTGGAGACATTACTTATATGGTGTACATGTTGATGTATTTACTGACCATAAAACTCTTCAGTATGTTTTTACACAGAGAGAATTGAATCTTTGTCAGAGAAGATGGCTAGATCTGCTCAAGGATTATGACATGAGTTTCCACTATCACCCAGGTAAGGCCAATGTAGTGGTCAATGCTTTGAACCGATTGAGCATGGGCAGTGTGTCTCATATTGATGATGAGAAGAAAGAGCTGGTTAAAGAGGTATACCAATTGGCTAGGTTAGGTGTACGACTGGTAGATACACTAAGTGGGGGTGTTTCAGTTCATTCCAGTTCTGATACTCATTTGTTGTAGATGTTAAAGCTAAGTAACATCTCGACCCAGTACTCATGGAGTTGAAAGACTCAGTGTTCAGTAAGCTGAATGAATCATTCTCCCTAGGGAGGAATGGTGTGCTTATATACCAGGGCAGATTGTGTGTGCCCAATATTGATAATCTGAGACCTAATATTATTGTAGAGGCTCATGGCTCCAGGTATTCCATTCATCCAGGTTCCACCAAGATGTATCATGATCTCAAGGAGATCTATTGGTGGAAAGGTATGAAGTGAGATATTTCTAAGTTTGTGGAGGAGTGCCCCAATTGCCAACAGGTTAAGGCCAAACACCTTAAGCCTGGAGGTTCACCCAGTCGATTGAGATCCCAACATGGAAGTGGGAGGCTATTAATATGGACTTTGTGGTTGGTCTGCCCAGGACCATGAAACTGCATGATTGCATTTGGGTCATTGTTGACCGGATGACTAAGTCTGCTCACTTCATTACTGTGAAGTCTACTTACAGGGCCGAAGATAATGCCAAGCTGTATATTTACGAGATAGTGAGGTGGCATGGGATCCCTTTATCTATTATTTCGGATAGGGGATCCCATTTCACTTCTCACTTTTGGAGACCTTTCCAAAAGATCTTGGGTACACAGGTGAAGCTCAGTACTGCTTTTCATCCTTAGACGGATGGATAAGCAGAGCGTACCATTCAGACCGTTGAAGACTTGCTGAGAGCATGTGTTATTGACTTCAAGGAGAGTTGGGATAGTCACTTGACACTGATTAAGTTCTCTTATAATAATAGCTACCATTCTAGTATTGGGATGGCACCTTTTAAAGCACTGTATGGCAGAAGATGTAGGTCCCCAGTTGGGTGGTTTGAGGTAGGAGAGTCTTCCATACTTTGACCTGAGATCATACATGAGGCTATGGAAAAGGTGAGAATGATCAGGGATAGATTGGCTACTACTTACAGTCGTCAAAAATCCTATGCTGATAACAGGAAGAGGGCTCTTGAATTCGAGGTAGGTGATCAAGTCAACCTGAAGATATCACCCATTAAAGGGGTGATGAGGTTTGGTAAGAAAGGTAAGTTGAGTCCGAGGTATATAGGTCCTTATGAGGTCTTACAGCGAGTAGGGAATGTTGCCTATGAACTGAAGTTACCAAATGACTTGGCTTCTGTTCACCCAGTGTTTCATATTTCGATGCTTAAGAAGTGTCTAGGTGATCCAGCATCCATCCTGCCTGTTGAGGGGTTAGGAGTCGATGAGAACCTTTCTTATGAAGATGTTCCACTTGAAATTTTAGATCGCCAAGTGAAGCAGCTGAGGAACAAGGAGGTTGCCACCGTAAAGGTGTTATGGAGGAACCACCTTATTGAGGGAGCAACATGGGAGGCTGAGGCCGACATGAGATCCCGTTACCCTCACTTGCTCAGTTCTTGAGGTTAGATATACTCTTCCTAAGTCTGATTTTGTTATGAAACTCTAAATTTTAGTGCATTAGTCGTTTTGGTGTTTTAAGTCCATAACTGTGTGTTTATACTTGCACTATATGAGTTAATATGAGTTCATGCTTGCATTCATATTGCTGTTTTTGTATAGCGTTGACATGATTTTTGTGTCGCATGGGTTGTGATGTGCATTTAGTTAAAGTGGGATTGAGAAGGAAGTTCCTCAATCTCAGATATGAAGATTCAGATAAGCTCTGAGTGATGTGCATCATCCAGAGTAAATTGTGAATCAGATATTCACAAAGAGTAAAGTTTCAAGTATGTTGATGTGTTTTTCGAAAATACCCTCTTTGATTCAAAATGATGTGTAGTGTCATTCAGGGACGAATGTTGCTAAGGGGTGGATAATATAACATTCCAGAAAATGTACTTGTTTAATTAATAGTCTATTAGGTTTTAAGAATATGTATTGGGGTACATAGGCATCCCAATGCCCAATATTGAGTAATATTGGGCATGTTAGAGAATATTAGCTTAAGGGTGTTAGCCAATTTCTATGTATTAACAAGTAACTTAAAATACACTTTGATGTTCAAATGCTCCTATCCAAGCTTGTTTAGGAATTGTACCTGCAATGAAGACCCTAAGCTAAAAAATTTAATTTCATCGCTTACACACATTAGGTACGAGGCATCCAAGTGTCAAGCCTAGGTATCATAACACATGATCATTTTAAAATGATCATGTAGATTAAGCAGTGCCCAAGGACCTAGTGAGGATACTTGGGACAAGAAGTGAACTTTCCAAGTGAAACTACAGAGTGCACGGTTAGGAAAGTGCATGGCAACACATGTGCAAGCACATGTTCTACCGGCCAAGGGACCAAGCGACAAGCCCAACCGATTCGGTTAGGGTGGTTAGGGGGCAGGCGCGCGTCGGGTCAAACCACGTGGGGCCGAGCTTCCTAACCAATCCTAGGCTCTAACTAACTACATAAATAACCTAGGACTAACTAAAATGAACTAACTAGTGTGCCCGACATCCTAGGACCTAGTCGGGTGACACTAGCCGAGTAGCTAACTAAAGAAACATCCTAGTACCTAACCTAGGATGGTCCAAAGGGGTTAGTTATGGTCCTAGCGACTTAGGGGTACTTTAGTAATTACCCTAGTTCACTTTATTAATTAAATTAGCAACTTAATTAAATAATTTAAATTCATGGTCAAACCGAGACCCTTAGCAATTTTCAGAATTTGGCTAAGTCAAATGCTCTCCTATTTTTAGTCATTTTAGGAGGGGCATTTTGGTAATTAGCTAATTGATTTATTTAATTAAGTTATTTATCCTAAGTTTAATTAGTCAATATTCAGTTCCTAAGACTTAGACTCACATTTAACAAGTAGAAACCTACGACTGAAAAACACTGAGCAAACGTAAGAAAAACCTTAGGCGATTTCAAGGAAATTCTTCAAGAATTTTCGTGCAAAGTACAGGGTGATCTTTGTAGATTCAATTCTACAGTAAGGTATGGGTTTTCTCTCTTGGATTCATTTCCCCAGGAGGCTTTTCAAACGTTTTGAATTAAAGAAAGCCGAAACTAGGGTTGTTCCCAATGAATCGAATGTTCATCTCCCTAGTTCTCCCTATTTCCAATTCTAGTAGTATGTATAATGTAAATCTCGAGCATGTTGTTGGTATGTGGTGCTAACTGATCATTATGTGTAGGTTTCTGTAATTTATAATGTCGAATGAGACCTATAGGTTAGATCCGTATGATTAGAGTATTATTTACATGAGATAAGATATGTTGTAATGCCTAATTGTGTTCGAGAAGATGAAATTGTTATAAGTCGTTTATGAAATTCAGTTTATGTTGAAAGGAATGAAGGTTTCGATTTTTGTGTGTGTTTACAGTAGATATGTTTGAAAGTGTTTGGAACGAAATGTTTCCAAGAATAAATAAGAATGAGAATCAAAGCTTGTTAATGAATCTTCAATGCCAAATCAACGTACTGAAATTTTTTTATAGGCTAATCAAAGGCTAAAAGTTGGCTTACTTAAAATGATAAGATTACTATAGTATATACATGAAGTTAATTGACTTGGCTAGTGATAATATCAAAGTTTGATTTAGGCCAATAAAATTGGCCAGCAATATTATTTCCAAAAATATGTAATAGAATTGGCCAATGATTAAGTCATACCAATCTTAATTCAATGAACTCATAACATAGTGTATGCCAATCAATGGGACAAGTCCCAACATACCCTATCTAAATGAACTTGTGAATATAGTAGCACATTGAATAAATCCTTATAACTTTCACAAAGAATGGTACAAGACTATCAATTAACATTGGACAAGATAAGGTGAGTAATGAAATAACTAAAAGCTTATGAGTTATGTAATTCACCGAGAATGGGGTGTTAAAGGAAGTGAGACATGTCTCACTTGCACCAAAACAATTATGTCAAAGATACTCACATAAGAGGGTGTTAGAAATCGTGAGACAAGTCTCACTCACACCATGATGATAATGTAAGATTTAAGTTCACATTCACCAAGTAAAGAAAGGGATTAGAAGTCATCCATTGAGCTAGTATACCTCATACTAGAAGCAATCTTCCACAATGTATGAGTCAACTCTAAAAGTTGTAAAGTATAATAAATATGAGCTAAGCACTGATAGACTAGTAATGAGCTTGTGCAAGCACATGTAAGCCTCATGAGACCAGACTACCACCAAGGTGGATCAGGGTCTCCAAAGTCTCCTAGTCATTGAACTATGTCGCCAGCATAGGTTACTAGCTAGTGGATTCCACCTAAGAAAGCTAGGCAGTATTCGGTTTCACTTTGGCCAGTGAACCACCTCTTTTCGGTGTGGGGAATACACTGTATTTCATGTTAGATCACATGATATATGTCGGTTAATGCTCAAGATTTCAGTAAGCAAGTAAGTAATAAAGAAAAAAGTAGGAAGATGAGGGGTGTTCGATAGGATGACCAAAGGTTGAGGTTAGACTAAGTAATGATGTGAGTCATTCTTAGTCATTAGACAGAAAGATCCCAATGAAAGTCTTAAAATAATATCCTAAGTCAACCTAGCATGTTCAAAGTGAACGTGAGATAAAAGAAGAACAAATATAAGTTCAAAGTGAACTAAGTAAGCAAATGCATAAGAATGTCAAATTATCAGAGTTTGATAAGAATGAAGTCTTAATAGTTATTGGTTTATGCCAATATTGGAGTATGAGTATATGCCCCAAGATCTATATGTTATGCAAATAATCAAAGAATGGTCAGAGCCAATAAAGATTGAATTATAAAGACTTCATGCCCAATTTAACAAGAATGGAAAGAATAACTTGTAAGTAGGGTAGTCAAATCATTTCTTTAGTCTTTTGGATTACTTACTTGATTCATTGTAGGTATGGGACTACAATGAATCATTGCACTCGTAAGTAAAATATAGGATCAAAGGAGATCATTGAACTACACAACAAAAAGAAGAAAAGACTGAAAAATAAACTAAGGCTGGGAGAGGGAGCTCTCGACCTAAGGGGGAGCAAAAATATTAATTTTTACTTGAGTTGTTCTAAAATTATGTTCATGATTCCAAGGTCTTATGTTCATATATAAAATGAGTTGTGTGCTTTAAATGCCTGAAAATATGTCATATTCATAGCATGATTCATAAATAACGAATTAGGAAAGTGAAGTGACTTCACTTTACAAAAATGGCATGTTGCTATTGGAAGAGCTTTCCTTGATCATGCCTAGTACTTATGTGTTTATGTGCATACACACTTAATTAGTACAAGTGTGTACTAACCCATATACAATTACTATTTTTATAGGTGCATGTCCTTGAAGAAGATTGAAGATCGTTCGAAGCTGTTTGGACTAGTACCTCCAGAGTTTGGTAGGTCCTCTTGAGTTCGAGGATGCCTACTCTTTACTTCTAGCACTAGTGGATGTTGTCCCTAACGTTTCTTTTCAAAACATTTGTTCAAGCTTTTATATTAAGGCTGGTTTGGCAACTATTACTATTATTATTAATTCTTCGCTTCAATTGTTCAATCCGTTAATACATGGTTGCTTAGTTTAAGCTGTTAGTATATCACTCTTATGCAGTTATATGAAGTCTAAGTACACTTCAGTAAACTTTTAAATTTTCTGCTAAATTTAACTTTATGATTGTGATGAAAGCTAAGAAGAGGCTTATCTGCGACCTCTGAGAGGTTAACGACGCCGGTCTCATCTGGGATCTAGGATACGGGTGTGATAATAAGTACTTATTAATTTAACATGCTTCCTAACTTAATTCATTACATTCATTAATTCATTTAATAGACATTCATCCCATAAGGACATTCAAGTAATGGTCTTGGAAAAGACCTAGGGACTCACTCACTAACCTCTTCAAAGCCTATTGTGCAATGTCTAGATAGTGTCCCAAACCACAGCTAAACTTCATAGAACTTCTCCAATACTAGTAGGTATCCAATATGATGAGAATAGGCAATAACCGACATAGACCATGGTAGCTAGGCTTGGAATCCGGAGTTGTAACCTACTCTGATGGAGGGTGTTCTACTTGCCAATGGTAAAACTTGGACACATCTCATGTAGGCACATGGTTAAGGAATATGAAGGGTTTCTTTGCACTCTAGCCTCATTCTTTAACTAGAGATACTTCTCTTACCATACTCTCTCGGTGCTAGCCTTTTCTCATAGAGTAGTTTCACATTAAGGATCACATGAAGAGGTTCCATATCTCGTTCATAACCCAATCACATTCACCCTACAAAAGAGGTCCCCTAGGGCTGCCTTTCAATGGAGAAGAGGGTAGCTTAATGACTTTACTAAGGATCATTTCATGCCAATCTATCCAACCAACCTTAAGTCCACCATTCATACAACAAGGATACCATTGTGGCTTTCGATTTCAAGGATCATAACCTTACCACTAGGTTGAAGGTTCCACATAAAGGACCTTCTTAGTAACATTCAAGGTTTCATGTCATTCTTACATACAAGACTAATAGGCTTTAGCATCCTAAGTCAATGCATCTCATATTAACATTCATACATGTATCAAGTAAGGGACATAAGTCTACTACACAAGACACACGAAGACTTCACTTTATCACAAATATCATATCATTCTAGAAGCACATAGGAATAAACATCATCATCTCTAGTTCACCCTATTAACTACTACACTATCATCAATATAACCATCATAGACTCATATAGTCAAGTAGGAAGAATCATGCATCAACTCTAAGACTACACACATAAGTACATAGTTTGTCTAACATGATCACCTAACAACATCAATAGAAGAACACATACTTTCACCTTAATCACAAGTAGATGAATATAATCATACTTCACATAAATCAACTAAACAAATCATCATAATATATCAAGTAATTGCCAACAAGGCCATGATCATCAAAATACATAAATTAACGCCGACGAGGCCACATCATTCACAAGTAAAGCACATAGCACCGCCACCATAAATGTACCATGCCAATCACAACATAATTCAAGACCTACAATACATAAAATAAAGATAATTAGGGCAGCGTACCACCAATCCATTCTCACCACTTCAATCCATAGCTAAATCATCCATTACAATACCAAAAATGCCCTTACCCATAGCCATGATCATCAATTCAACCCAAAATCATAATACTCAATTAATCTAGGTCAATTCACTATAGATTTATCAATATAATACAGCCTATACATTAATTCAATACAATTATTACATCATTCAATAGCCAATAGGAAACTACACTAGAATTCATAAGCATTAAGACAATATCAAGTCAACCACAAAGTAGTCAAAAACTAGGGTTCATGAATTACATGGGTTCATAGGTTAATTGTGTTCAAATCATCTAATTATAAATAATTCGATCAATATATAATGATTCAAAACCTTTAATTCAAAAACCCATGGATAGATCATAAAATTGGACGAATTCATCTTTAGAAATCTCTTTGAATTTTGGGATCCTTCATGAAGAGAGTTTCAAGGATAAAAAATCATACCTCAATGAAGCTAAATCACGAAATTGATAAAGAATCACCAATCAAATCTCAAATCCAAGGTCTTCCTTGAGTTTTTGGCTCCAATGGAGTTCTAGAGAATTTCTTTGAAATTTTGGGGGTTTCATTTGGAAGAATGAATTCATCTAGGCATTTAGGACTTATAAACTCACTTAAAATACCTAAAATACCCCTAAGTAACCTCCCAAACTATTATTTGGACATGGGGTGAATTTACCAATTAACCCCTTCACATTACAATGAACCTGCGCAATTACACAGACCATCGACGCCTGCCCATCGACGGACCATTTGTCCACAAACGGACCGTCTTGGCTGGTCGTCGTTTGGTTAAGAGACTGTACAGTGGGTGCTTAATATCCCTAGGCTAAATATTGACCAACGGCCACCAACGACGGGGCGTCGACCAGCCTACTGGCTGTCGATTGCCTTAGTCGATAGGGGCTGCCCTAGACAACCTTGTCCTCAAATGAAGGTCCTTCCTCAAGGACCCTTGGTTGGTCCTTGGGGATGGATGCCCGGACCTTTCCAACCCTAATATTATTTTAGACGAGTTTAGGACCTCTCACATCAATTTCACCCAAAACAAACACGTAAAACTCGACGAAGCATGCTAAGACACACAAGGTCGTTTCAAGACAAACTTTTCGAACGTCATGGATGTTCTTGGACGTTTGTCCTCCAAACTTCTTGAAACCTTACATACTGCCTATAAACACTATAATAACTCATATAAGGACCTAATAAGGTAATAACACATACATAAGCATATAAAAACATGCATGAGGCACACAGGTGACTAGTCGTCGAACGTCTTAGTCGTCCCTTGACGTTTGACTTCCAAATAACCTAATACTCTAGACATTGTCTCATTACCACATTATAAACCATTTAAGGACCTTAGACTCTCAAGACAAACATGTTAGGCTCTAGTTTCACCTAAGTCATTTGAGAGGTTTTACATGTGTGTATTAAGATTATGTCCTTGAAGGCATTGAAGGTGTAGTAAAGAGATGTCATAATGTATATGCATGAGATATCTTATGAAGTTGAAAATGTGGGTCCTGAAAATGGTAGGTCTCAATGAAGTATAATGTACATATGAAGCATGATAGTGTGAAAATTATGATGATTGTAGTACGATTATGTTTAGATGTCAAAGTTATGAATATAGTGGTTATGTGTAACGTTCCGGAAAATCATATGTCTAATGAAGAGCCCAGTATACCCTTAGGATAGCCTATTAGGGGTACATAGGCACCTCAATTCCCAATATTGAGAAATATTGGGCATAGTGTAGAAAAATTGGCTAAGAGATATTAGCCAATTTTCTATGTACGAATATGAGATATACTTTTTGGGTTGTCATACCCCAATCCAAGATTGATGTTTAAGAAATGTACCTGCAATGAAGACCCTAAGCTAATAAAATATATGTCGTCCAACTCATAAAAGGTATGAGGCATCCAAGTGTCAAGCCTAGATACCATTCCACATGACCATCTATAATGATCATGTAAGTTAAGTAGGGCCCAAGGACTTGGTGAGGGTCCTTGGGACAATAAGTGAGCATTCCCAAATGAGCCATCAAGATAAGTTAGTTAGGAAAGTGCAACAAACCCATGTGCAAGCACATGGGCTAACCGGCCGAGAGGGGGACCACGTGACATCCAACCACTTTCGATTAGGTGGTTAGGGACATGCGTGCACGGGTTCGGCCATGTGGGGACCACTCTCCTAACCAACTCTACATCCTAACTAACCTAACCAACTAGATAGATAACCTAGGATCAATAAAAAATAACCAGCCAATGGACCCGACAACCTAAGACCTAGTCGGGTGGCACCTAACTAACTTAACTAACTTAGGGACAACCTAGTACCTAACGTAGGATGGTCCAAAGTTGTTAGTTGTGGTCCTATTGTCTTAGGGGTGTTTTGGTAATTTCCCTAGATCCCAAAATTAATTAAATTAAGGATTTAATTAATTAATTAAAAGTCAAAATATTGACCGAAACAAGGGTCAATGCCGATTTCCAGATTTCGGTCAAAGTCAACATTTTCCTATGTTTAGTAAACATAGGAAGGGCATTTTGGTAATTTACTAATCAGTTGGTTAATTTACTAAAATAGCCCTAGTTCAATTAGTCAAATTCAGTTCCTAAACCTAAACTCACGATCAAACACTCAGAGAAAGACAACGCTATAACAAACGAACGAAAGAGGCAGAAAGTTCATACACGTTCTAGGCGATTTCAAGGTTTCTCCAAGTTTTCGTTCAAGGTGGTCTTCGTAGATTAAGTTCTACATAATTTATGGGTTTCTCTCCTGGACTTATTCCTCCAAGAGAACTTTCTTTCCAACGATTCAAAGATCTTGAAAACTAGGGTTGTTCCCGTGTTCTCGTCGAACTCCTTTGTCCCTAGTATCCTTTTCGATTCAATGTTTAATAGGTTAGAGATCATGTTGTTGGTATGTGGTGCTGGCTGTTCTTAACATGTATTTTTCTTGAATGATGAACATCGAATGAACCTATGAACTTGTAGTCGTGTAAAGATTAATATTATAATGTAAATCAAGAACCGATGATATGCTAAGTTACGTCCGTGATTTGTTAAGTGATTTATGTGTCTTGGCCGAATATTGACTTTCTGTCTTTGTGATGTTATGAAGATTTTAAGTTCATCGAATATTAATATGATGTTGTCCAAGAGGTTTAAAAACGTTATCACTAAAATCCATAAGCTATGTTTGGCTTAAAAGACATCCTATGAAATCACATCTTGAATGAATTGAATATCTTATGCCAAGAAATTGGCGAACACTACTTGGTCAAAACGAATGCATGCTAATGGCTAGGAGCTATGTAAATAACTGAAAGATTGGCTAAAGTTTCATACACATTCAATTTAAATATGAACATACGTAAAATTGGCTTATGCCAATAAAAATGATTTGCTAGTATAACATCCCAAATGTTGAGGCTAATACTAATCATATGCCAATCTTATGTAGTTAGAATATCAAATGATATTATAAGCACTTCTAAAGTAATTCAATGAATCTATAACCAAGGGCATGCCATTCATTGGGACAACTCCCAACATGCTCTAAAAGAATGAACTATGAACACATGAAACTCATTGAATGAAGTGCTCATCGTCCATAAACGATGATATGAAGCTACTACACTAAAGTAAAGAAGTAACGTGAGTTATAACATAATTAAAGGGGTATAAACTAAAGAAGTGACCAGAATGAGGTGTTAAAGAAAGTGAGACAAGTCTTACTTACACCTAAGGTACTATGTTAAAAGAATACTCACGAATGAGGGTGTTAATATATGTGAGACTAGTCTTATTAACACCTAAGGATGATATGTAAGGACAATTCACATCTCATTAATGTAAAGTATTGATGAGATGTAAGGACAATTCACATCTCATCAATGTAAAGTAAGGATGATATGTAAGGACAATTCACATTTCATCAATGTAAAGTAAGGATGTTATGTAAGGACAATTCACATTTCATCAATGTAAAGTAAGGATGACAAGTCATCAAAAGAGTAAGTAAATCTCAATCTAAAAGCAAGCTTCCATAATGTTTGAGTCAACACTAAAAGATAAAGAAGATAATGAAAGTGAGTACAACACCGATAGACTAGTTATGAGCATGTGCTTGCACGTGTAAGTCTCATGCGACGAGGATACCACCGAGGTGGATAAGTAGTCTCACTAAGTCGCTAGTCTTCTAACTATGTCTTGCCAACATAGGAACTAGCCAGTGGTTTCCACCTAAGCGATCTAGGCATGTACGATTTCACCTTGGCCGGTGATTCCACCCCTTTTCGGTGTGGGGCAGACACAGGATTTCATGTTTAGCTCTTGTGATCTGTGTCGGTTAATGCTCACGATATGTTCTTCGTTCACTATAGCCGTAAGCCACTCCTTTTCGTTGTGGACTGAACACTTGAGATGGATTCGCCTTAGCCGGGGATCACCCCTTTCCATGTGTGGGGCAGACACTGGATTCCATGAGTAGCTCACATGGTCTAAGATTCATTTTTACCGATAAATCACCCTTTTCGGTGTGCGGCAGACACTGGATTTCATGTTAGCTCGCATGATTTATTCCCTATGATTTTCTCTATGAAAGTGAGAATTAATGATGATGATGGAACTCATGTTCAAAGTGAGCAATGCTGAAGAGATTAAGAATGTCAATTGCCAATGTCACACTCATGAAAGTTTTAGCAAATAATGGGCAAAGCCAAATAAGATTGGCTTATAATGACTTTTTATATGATGCCAAGAAGGGAAGTAGGAATATCATGATAATTAAATGACTTATAACTTCCATAACATGAAAGTAATGAAACAGATGGCATAGCCAATAAAGTTGGCTTATGAAATGTTTCTGCATACATAGAGTAAAGAATGACTCACTATAAGGTAGGGAAATCATTCCTTAGTCCTTGGATTACTTACGTCGATTCATTGTGGGTATGGGACTACAATGAATTATTAATGTCCCGAGATCCGATACAACGAAAGAATCATTGCACTTGTAAGTAAAACATATGACTAAAGGAATTATTGAACTACACAACAAGAAGAAGAAAAAGACTGAAAATAAAACTAAGTGTGAGAATGGGAGCTCTCGGGTTGGGGGTTGATCAAAATTTCAAATCTTCGCCCGAGTGGTTCTAAAATTATGTTAATGATACTAATGTCTTGTAATCATATAGCAGCAACTAAATTAGTAATAGATTTGGCCTCTATTTCCTCTTCTCTCGTATTTGTCCATCTTTTTTCCACCACAAGCAGATTTGCCGCATGGATTGCTGGACGCCCGGTTCTAGACAAAGGGGGGTTACCACCGCTTCGCGCCTTTACTTATGAACTAGAACCATCCCACAGATCATCTTTCCAAACCTGACGATTTTCACATATTATTTAGAATCTTCGTGTGCGCTTTTCGCCTGGCTTCTTTGCGTAAAGAGCCCGCCAGCAGCAGAGGGGGTTCGATTCCCCTTATACGCGATGTGGCGAAAAAGACTGCGCGCAGGGACAGTACCAAGGATATCAGGGTTAGATAGCTTTTTTTCTCTGGCATTCTAAAATCGTTCATTTCGGGTCACAGAAAGGAGCAATCCAACCCGTAGGATTTCCTTTTCCTCTATTTGGCAAAGCAAAGGGAGATATGGATCCTACACTTGTTTATAGTTGGAAATTCCAACTCGAAGGCCCTAGTACTACTGACTTTGCACCAGATTAAATTGAAGCCTTTTTTTGGCTGACTTGCACTGATAGACCCCTATTGTATTGGAATTAGGCGATATCTCAGTGAACGTATTGGAACCCGGCTTTCATGCTTGATGGCTTCTGATGAACGTGAAGGAAAGGGGGAAGCGACTCGTTCCTTCCTTGCGGAGGCGTACAACTCTTCCTAGGTTCTTTAATAGCAGTATCACTACCAAAGACAACTCGGACGAGGAAAGAAGGGGATTTTGATCGAGATGGGGCCCCATTCTCTCTGACCGAGGCGCTAGATCTTCTATCTATTCGATTGACCCTAAAGCACTGAAGAAGATCCTTCTCCTTCCCTTTTTTCGGTCCCTCAAGAGAATAAAATGAGAACCTTCCTCTACTGGAGAAAATGAAAAAAGGAGCTCTCCTAACCTAAGCAAGCGCTCTCTTCAACCTGCTCATGGCTAGATCGATCGGTTTCGGGTCAAATAGGAAGAACTAGAAGATTCCACCTCTGGAAAGCAGGGAATACAGATATGCCATGCTAGGATGAGCTAGGCTTCGAGTTTCGAATTCTCCTCACGCTTTTTCCATCACGATTTTCTCTTCGAGAACACTCGCCTCGTCGATTCTTCCCCTCGTTCTTTTTATCTTGGACATTGAGATGTTCATGCTCGGATTGAATCGCCGAAGCAGGGCTAAGACGAATAAGGAAAGAAAGAACCCGCGGCTCCCCTTTTTGAATACCCCCCTCACTCCCCCCGGAGTGAGTTCTTTTCTGCGGGATTTAGGGATTCTCTTTATTCTATTCTATTTCTGGAAAAAAAAAAGGAACTCAGAGAATAGGGGTATACAAGTGAACCACCTAGAATCGATCCATGGCCGCTAAACTAAAGAAAGGAGTCCTTTACCAAGTAAGCTAGGCAACCTTACCCGCCTCAACCGATCTTAGCTCGGACATGCCAACAGCCAATACTTACTCTTTTCCCTGGGACAGCTAATAAAAACTAATACGGCCCCTTCTCAAAGAGACTGCCCTTAGGACTCAATCCGGGCTCAGTGACCGGAATGAATGGCTTTCTCCTGTATCCTCATGGATCCAACTATTAGGTTCGTGGGTTTGTGGTCCGTGCCTAAAGCAACTCTTTTCCATTCACGAACGTTTAAGAAGTCATCTCCTGATTCGTTGATCTATTGAGCTAAGGCAGCTCTGCATATAGTGTTTTAGAATCATACTTCATCGCCGCCCGGTCCTTTCGTGAAAGAGGTCTCGAGGAGAGGTACGAAGTCACTCGACTGAAAGGAGAGGAAGAAAAACCAAGCTCTGTCAGTCAGACCTCCTCAGAAGTACAATGGGAGACTTGCTCCATAGAACCCCCCCAGAGACTTTCGTCCCCAGTATTCTCTATGGGCAGAGTTGTGTGCTTTGAAAGCATTAAAATACATCATATTCATACCACAATTCACAACTAACGAATTAAGAAAGTATAATGACTAGACTTTCCAGAAATGGCATGTTGCTTAGGAAGAACTTTCAATTATCATGCATAGATTTATGTGTATGTGTGCATACAACCATACTTAGTACAAGTGGTGTACTAACCCCCTACTATTTACTTTTTTTATAGGTGCAGGTCAGAGGGCTGATTGACGTCACTTGCAGCGGTTTGGACTTCAGCGTTTTCTCCAGACCATTTAGTAGGTCCTCTTGATTTCGAGGATGCTACACGCATTAGTCCTGTTTTAGATATAGACATAGCTAGTAAATGTTGTTCCTACTGTTTCTTTCACATTTCATTTCGAACCTTTTGATGTAAGGCCATTTTTGCAACTTAATATATTCTATTCATCGGTTGTTTTGAAATGTTCTTGATATTAGATGGTTGTCTATTGATGTTGAGCTTAGTATATAACGTTTAACACGTAATGACTATATGAAGTCTAATTAAACTTCATACATATAAAAAGTTTTACATTTTTCGTAAATTTAACTAGATGAATGTGATGAATGCAAGTTGAGGTTTGTCTGCGACCTCGAGAGGTCAACGACGCTGGTAGCGATTTGGATTCAAGAATCCGGGTCATTACAAACTTGGTATCAGAGCATGAGGTTAAATTACCTATGATCTAAAGTTCAACACAACCATGTAACGTAGTTTCTAGCTTATGGTTGTGAAGCGCGCCACAATCATGACTTAGAGACTACGCGATGATAGGAAATTCTCCCTTCTTGTACTCTTTATCGTTCCATGTAAAGTTGTGACATTTTATGTTATTTTGAGGATCTAACTCTCTTCTTGTGTATACGTGTAGAAAATGAACACAAGAAGGAATGCCGCGAGAAGAGTTGAGGAAGCAGCTGCTGTAGGGAATCAAGCTCCTCCTCAAGCCCCAGCTACAGCTGAAAAAGTGTCTGTCAACCCATATGGGCTGACAGATGGTGAAGTGAGGAATGCTTTGCTGCATATGGCACAGGCTATCACGATTCAGGCTCAATCCATCACGACTCAAGCCGCGAGAGAAGGAGCTCCAGAGAGAACTCGCATGCTAGTACCATGGATAGCAGGGTGAGGGACTTCACCAGGATGAATCCCCCCGTGTACTACGGGTCCAAGGACAGTGAGGATCCTCAGGAGTTCGTAGATGAGGTCCACAAGATTCTGTGTGCCATGGGAGTTGATGAGGAGGCAAAGGCTGAGTTGACTACATATCAACTCAAGGATGTGGCACAGGTTTGGTATCGGATGTGGGCTGATGGCTCAGCTAGAGGAGATGTTCCCATCACTTGGAATGTTCTCAAGACTGCTTTTCTGGAGAGGTTCTTCCCAACGGAACAGAGAGAAGCCAAGGTTGAAGAGTTCATCAACCTAAGACAAGGAGGTATGTCTGTCAAGGAGTATTCCTTGAAATTTGTGAAATTGTCAAAGTATGCTTCTTCTCTGGTGGCAAATAGCAGATTGATGTCACTTGAAGCGGTTTGGACTTCAGCGTTTTCTCCAGAACATTTGGTAGGCCCTCTTGATTTTGAGGATGCTACACGCATTAGTCTAGCTTTAGATATAGACATAGCTAGTGGATGTTGTCCCTAGCGTTTCTTTCATATTTCATTTCAAACCTTTTGATGTAAGGCCATTTTGGCAACTTAATATATTCTATTCATCGTTTGTTTTGAAATGTTCTTGATATTAGATGGTTGTCTATTGGTGTTGAGCTTAGTATATAACGTTTAACACGTAATGACTATATGAAGTCTAAGTAAACTTCATACATATAAAGAGTTTTAAATTTTCCGCAAATTTAACTAGATGAATGTGATGAATGCAAGATGAGACTTGTCTGCGATCTCTGAGAGGTCAACGACGCCGGTGGCAATTCGGATTCAAGAATCCGGGTCGTTACATTATGAGAAGAGTGTTTTCACATATACTCACACACACACACATTGAATGAATGAATGAAGTTAATAAATGAAAATGGGGGATTCTAGGGTGTCACAATCGGGGAGTACCCCCTAGAAGTAACATGGCGTACTTGACCTTTTGGAGGTCTTATACAAGCCCATAGTTATCATTCATCGCATTGTCATAGGTAAATTTAGCAGAAAATTTAAAACTTTCATAGCACATCATATGATAGAACATCACTTACAATATATATATATATATATATATATATATATATATATAATATCATATTTATATAGTTAAAGACTCTAGTCTCTTTTTGACATCCTAGACTCAACATCATTAGAGTATAATAGGGACAGAGCCCTTTCAACATAAATCATAACTAAGCTATTACAAGACTTTACTTAAAACAATAACATAGGAATTCCTTGAACTTAAGGATTCCTTTCTTGATCTTGGAATCACATATCAAGCTCCTCACAATTAAAGACATCCTTTAAGCATCCATAACCTACACTTTGTGTAAAAAGGTAGAAAAGAATAGTGTTAGTACAAGAATGCACTAAGTATTGCAACCATGCAAAAACATGCATTTAAAAGGGACATTTTTCTTGAAATCATGCATCATGTCTTTTTGTGAAAACATCATAAAACTTGATACATTAAGCATTATACAACTTACATACTTCATTCAGGCATATACCATAGTCATAATATCATATAAAATCACACATAGCATTTAAGTCACATTTTGACCCATTTTACACTAACTACAACCTCTTTACAGTGAGCTATTTTCTCTTTACAGTGAACTTCTTCTTATTCTAACTTCTTGAATTTCACAAGTAACCCTCTATTGAAACTTGGTGCAATGTATAGATAATGTCCCATAACACTATCTGTCACGACCGTAATCTAGACCCCAGACGAGACCGGCGTCGTTGACCTCTCAGAGGTCGCAGACAAGCCTATTTACGTCATTCTTACTTCATCTAGGTTAATTTTAGCGGAAAATTTAAAACTTTTTGTTTCTTATCATGCATAAAGGTCATTCTACTTACATTCTTAATGTTCACAATCAACCATCTAACATTAAGATTATCAACTGAAAGAAATAGTTCAATACTGCATTAAAAGTATAATTGCCAAAATGGCACTAATACAATGTCTGAAATAAAAATGAAAAGAAACACTAGTGGAACATACTCCACTAGCTAAAGCCTACATCTAAGCTAGATAGTAACGGTAGACATCCTCGAAAGCATGAGGGCCTACCAAGTCCGGATGAAAGCTCCACGTTCGAATAGCTGCAACATCAACCTGTAAGCTCTAGCGTCCACCTGTGCCTGCACCTAAAAATATAGAATTGTATGGGATTAGTACACACTTGTACTAAGTATGGGTATATGAAAGCACACACCAAGGACATGCATGAGTAAGAATAGCTCTTTCCTAACAACATGATTATGGAAAGTCAAGTCAGTGGACTTGCCAAATTGGGATTAGGAAAGTTAGTGAGCTTTCCAAATTTGGATTAGGAAAGTCACTGGGCTTTCCAAATTTGGATTAGGAAAGTCATGCCATGAGAGTAACATGCATCATCATACTTATCATATTGTACACAGCACATAACATCTTAAACATAGCATATATCATATTGCATATAGCACATAACATCTTTCGTATCATTCATTCATATGCCATGAGACCTTGGAATCATGGACTTGACATTAAGACTTCCCAAAATGAGGGATCAACATATGGGACCTCAACTAGGGAGTCTTCTTTAGAATTCACAGAGTCTGCTTCATTCATTCATACGTACTTCGTTTCATTCTTTCATAAGCTAGTGTAAACACCAGCTATACCTAGGATGTAGTTTAAGACTCTCATCGGGTTTGTTGTGCAATGATCAAGAATAACCTAGTGTCATTGCTTGAGTCTTGCTCACCTCTTGATTATCCTATCCTAACACCTTTGGTATCGTTCATTTCATTATGTGCATCATTTGAGGCTGGCCTCATTCATTCAATGGGAACTTTAACTTTAACCGACATAGATCATGTGAGCATCATGAAATCCAGTGTCTCCCCTACACCGAAAAGAGGTGGAATCACAAGCCAAAGTGACCCAAAATATGCTAGCGTACATGGGAATTGAACCCCGCCAGATCCCTATATTGGCAGTATAGGTTCGAAGACTAGGAGATATAAGGAGACCCATACCCGGCGTGCCGGACAGTCTCATCTAATGAGAGTTACGTGAACCTCCGACCTTCTCGAAAGAAGGCATCACCGATCATAGATAGTCTATCGGTGCTCAGTATAAAGTTCCATTTCATTCAACTCATACGTCATGGAAGTTGGCTTCTAGTATGAGGACATCATAGCTCAATAGATGATTCTCATCATTAGTATTAAGTATACATTATTCTCAATACTTTCATTAGAGTGTTCATAGAGACTGGTCTCTTCATTAACTTTACACCCTAATAGGTGAGTACGTTTTGGTAACATTTACTTAGGCTCATTTTAGATTGCTCTCATCTTTCACATTAGCCTCTTATCATGTTGTCACCACATTCATTAACATTAGCATATTTGCTCTTCATATTTA
Source organism: Solanum sitiens (assembly GCA_016801875.1). NCBI lineage: Eukaryota > Viridiplantae > Streptophyta > Magnoliopsida > Solanales > Solanaceae > Solanum > Solanum sitiens. The sequence goes on along the minus strand of JABWTJ010000648.1, from coordinate 355,704 downwards.
CTCACCCCAATTTTACGTGAATGTTCATTTCATCATATGCCAATGCACTTGGCCATTTGTGTGTTTCACACTCTTACTTAACCCTTCTAGGGTTTCATCATTTCATTAAGTAATATTCATTTCATCGTATACTAATACACTTGGCCATTTAGTGTGTTTTATACTCGTACTTAACCCTTCTAGGTTTACATCATTTCATTTATATCTTAGGTTCACTTATTTTTAAATGTATGTTAGACTTATGGGTCTATACATACAAGCCATGATGCTTCCTTCATAGTTCGTTTAAGTGATTCATATCTTCCTAAGATTATATGGTACAAGACTTATGCATCTTGTAAGTATGCCAAGATTTCGATTTCGATCTATGTAGGCAACATTATTTTTGAACATTTATTCACGTATGACTTATGTATCAATACGGAATTTGGGCAAGGGAAACCGGTTTCGAATCCCTTGGACAACACTTACATTTTTCATTTAGTTTATATTGGTCCACACGACCCAAGATCGAGAACCAACACCTTCATTTTATTTTTCCCTTAGTTTTTCTCTTCATTTTTCGCTCAATGGGATTGAGAGGATGTGGGATCAAACCCCCACAACCTCATTTCATTTTAATTTCTTTTCTTTAAACTCTCTCTTCCTTGGCCGAGGGGTTGTGGGATCGAACCCCCACAACCCCTTATATTTTTTTTCTTTCTTATTCCTTGCCTTTTTCGAGTAGACCATGAGGTTGTGGGATCAAACCCCCACAACCTCTCTTTATTTTTCTTTTAATTCTCCTCTACTGCCTAGAGGTCGTGGGTTCAATTCCCAATTCCCACGCCTCACATTTCATTTCTTTTCATTTTCTCTTAACTCTCCTTTACTACCTAGAGGTCGTGGGTTCAATTCCCACGCCACACATTTCTTTTCTTTACATTTTTTTTATTCTCCTTTACTGCCTAGAGGTCGTGGGTTCGATTCCCACGCCTCACATTCCTTTTCTTTTTATTTTTCCTTTCTCCTTTATTGCCTAGAGGTCGTGGGTTCGATTCCCAAGCCTCACATTTCTTTTTTTTTCATTCTCTTTTAACTCTCCTTTACTGCCTAGAGGTCGTGGGTTCGATTCTCACGCCTCACATTTCTTTTCTTTAATCATAGCTTTCTTATAGTGAGGTCTTAGGTTCAATCCCAACTGACCTCACATGTTTTAAACATTATTTTCAAACTCTCCTAAACCTTAACATTAGCCGAAACTAAACCATCAAAATGCTGGAAATTTTAATCACATTTTGCATCCTACTTTCTTCAATATTTATACGTAAATTCATAGGGTAGTTCGTAGATCATTTAATATGTTCTTAGGTGCATTTTTCATGGGTTCGTTTAGCCAAGAAATTATCATTCAAATCAGCCACATTTCAACTCATATGAACATCACGATTTACATCAACATGTGTACATGAAATATAAAGAACTATCATGCCATTTCAAGTCCTAAACCATGAACAATAGCCACAGCAACACACACAAACACACGTAGCTACATTTTTGGAAAACATCAACATAAGTCACATAATTCCAAACATACATATAAACACATAATCATCACAAAAACACGTTTCATCCCTAGTTTTTGTACCAACAAACATAACCAACCTATGATTTAATGGGAGCTAGTGATAGGGACATGCAACGGGAAACAACCCTAGTTTTCGGAATTGATTCGTCTGAACCTTAGGGGTCTCTTGGTAAAGGTACCAAGAGAGAAGAGAACCCATACCTTTTTGACATTCAAACCTCGACTTTCTGCCCAAAGAACTCCTCCAAACACACGTCCAACACCAAAAGTTCAACACCAAACTCGACGGAAAACCTTCTCTTTTCCTACTTGATTGATTAGTTGTTTGTTTATAATTTTTCGTTGTGAGTTCTTCAAGTGTTAAGAAATTTGGTTTACCTACTGTTTTTTTATGTTATTTAGCATAGAGAATCGTGAGTGAGAGTGATAGAGATGTGAGAGAGAGATGAGCGTGAGAGGAGAGAGTTAGCTTAGACTTAGGAGTCTAGTTTAGGACTTAGTCAAATAAGGTTTTTATTAAATATTAAAAATCTAATTTCCCTTTTAATTTAATCAGCTAATAAATAATAAATATTAATTAAATACATTAATTTATCAACTTAAATAAAAACAACTTTAATTCATTGCTTCCACCTAGGCTCGAACCCGGGTGGAGCAAGACTTCACTTCAAGAGCCAATTTTCGGCCCTCTCTCCCCAAATTGACCCTCCACCTTATTAATTAAATAATTAATTATATATTTAGGGTAATTAAGATACTACCCTTAGCCTGGAAAAGACCATTTTACCCCTAGACCCTCCAAAACTATGATTTTCCCTTTTTATGTCCGGTAAAGACTCATTCGAGTAAATCTTCGTATTCGAGAGCCCTACATGGTTGGACCCAACCTTTACAAGCTCAACTAACTCCCCAAGTTAGTTGGCTTGGCTGTAGCAAGGGTTCAGAGGTCTGGTTCTACGCGCGTCAATCCGTGTGAACCCAGTCTAATCGTAGGCATTCTAGACACATTAAGCATTACTTAGCATATCCATTTTTAGGGTTGTTACATTATCCCCCCCCCCCCAGGGAACATTCGTCCCCGAATGACACTACTCTTTACTAACAATAAGTAAGTCATCTATAGAATGTATGCATACATAGGTAATTCAATAATCCCCATTGGTGAATATCTGATTCACATATTAACATGATGGTGCACATCCTTGAAACCTACTAGTAGCTTCACATTAATAGACTAAGGAACTCTTTCCTAAACTAGTCTCATCAAAGCATACAACATAAGTAAACATATAAGTCATACAAATCAGCAACCAACATGATGACTCAAACATATTAATCTCATACTAGTGCATAAACACCATACACAGTCAAATACATAAAAGACTAATTAAGGCTACGCACCCGAGACTTCACCAGAGGTGCCTTCCCCCGCACCCCTAGACTTGAGTGTGAAGAATCGTTGCCTCCTTGGAGCCTCTTCACTTGGACCATTAGGCTGAACTCTCTCCTTCCCTTGTTCTTGACTTCTCATATTCGGACAATTCTTCACCATGTGACCCAGTTTGCCACAACTGTAACAAGCGTTAGTGCCCATCATACACTCTCCTCCATGCAGTTTGCCACACTTCCTGCAAGGTGGCCTCTCCTAAGGTGTATCTAGTTCATTGTTTCTCTTAACTATGGACTCGGAATCCCCATTATAGCGCCCCTTGGATGAACTTGACTCCCCTTGGTGGGAGAGTCCCTTCTTAAACCTGGGCTTATCCCTGATTTCAGTACTACTCTTCCTTGAAAAATTCTTCTCAACTTGCCTTGACATGTTCCCTGCCCTAGTATGCTTCCTCTTCCTGCATTCCTCCACCTGTTGGACATGGACCATTAGCCTGGAAAGGCCCATGCTGGCATGCAGCATAGCTGCCCTACACTCCTCCTCGAGATTCTCAGTAATCTTAGATTCAGTGTAAATGGGAGAATTCATTCTCGTGAAGTCCCTTAACCTGCTAGCCATGGTGCTGGCATGTGGGTTCTTCCTGGGAACTAACTATGTCTGAAAATAGCCTCTAAACTGGACTAGAAATACTGGGACAAGCCCCAGCTAAATCTAGCAAAAACTGAAACTAAAAGACTAAATACTGAAGAGAAACTCATGAGTCTTGTCCTCGGAGAATGAGGACTCACCACTGAATCTGCTGATCTGGAGATCGGGAAATCGATCTATGCGTGATCTGGATGCTGAGAGCCTGAACCTACATCACGAGACGATGTAGCGCACGTATGCGTCAGTACTTGAAAGGTACTGAGCATGTAGGATAGAGTAAAGCTGAAATAAAACATAACTGAACAAGCACAAAAGCAAGTATAATAATCTGAACATGATATACTGAATTTTTGAGCTAACTGAATGCAATGACCAATTTATAACATGCTAAAACTGAATACTGAATATACTGATAAATGGTCATGCAGAGAATCTGACTGAACTGTGGGAGCTACTAATAACCGATAATAAAACCACATGAGCTAAATGTGGAGTCCGATGTATACGCCCCATCGAGAGGACCCAATATACCCTGCCAAAGGTATAAAGGCATGCTGGCGTGATCACTAAACTGATTGCCCACAGAGGGGACTTACAACCTACTTGGCTAGTAGTTCTGGGACTATTGGGTACGCTAAACCCTAGTCCAACTCTGTATTATGCTACTCCCAATGAATTCTGTAAATTAACTGATAATGTATGAGTTTCTGTAAATACTGGATAGCTCAAAACTGAACATGGAAACTGAGAATGCAACAATTAATCTGGTAATTATGCATTCATAACTGAGGCATGTATATCTGAAGTGTCTGAAATATCTGACCTAGCATGTGTAATTCAAGGACTAAAGAAATAGAAAGCTAGGGTTCTGAAATTCATGCGATAATTAGAGTAATAGAATGATAATCTGATTTGGAACATATATTTAATAAATTCATGAAGTTCTATCAATGTTCTAGAAACCCTAGGTTTAATCATGATAAGAAAATCAAGAATCTGACTGAAAACTAGGGACCCAATGGGTGAAAGGAACCCACTAGTGAAATCCCACATACCTGGTGATGAAATCCACGGAAAAATAATTAAGTTTCTGGGCTGGAACTGCTGGAGCTTGTGGCGTTCTTGAACTAGGGTTCTTGAGCTTTTTTTTTCTCCTCTCTTGCTTCTAATTTTCTAGGTTTTGATTTAATGATTTGACTTTGATATGTTTTAATTATGTTTCTAGGCTTAAACTGACTAAAATCTGATGATTTAGGGTCAAAACGACGTAACTTATGGTTTAAACGGAGTGGGAAAGGTCAAAAAGACCCCTGGGAAAGTTGCTGTCGGGCCACACGACGGCCAGCACTGACGGTCCGTCGTGTTCCCGACGCCCCGTCGTTGGATCCGTCGTGAGGGCCTGTTCGACAGGCCTTTACTAAAATGGGCATAACGTTTTACTCGGAGGTCTGATTTTAGCAAGGTCGGTGGCTATGGAAATATAATTCAATTATATATCTGTGGGTAGGTCATGAGAGACATAATTCTTTTTGTGATAAGAGTTATGATCATTTTAAGTTGACCCAACTGCATTTCCCCTTAACTGTCTGCAATTGTTTTTCCTGAAAACTAATTTTTGGTCTGTTTTGGCTACCGGGTGTTACATTATCTCCCCCTTGGAAACATTCGTCCTCGAATGAAGACTAAACTATCTGAAATGGAGGGAGAGAGCTGCAAACCCCACTACTAAACACTGAGAACTGAGTTTCTGACTGAATTGAGTTCTGAGTACATGCAATTACGCTGAAAATGCAAGTACAAACTGAGGGAACATGATTCTAATGAATGACTGTAAAACTGAAGAGGAACTATTACCTCAAGCTGGAGTAGAATCGGAAGGAAAAAGGTAAGGATACTTGGCTTTCATGGCTGCTTCTGCTTCCCAAGTAGCTCCCTCTACGGACTGACTCCTCCACAAAACCTTGACTGAAGAGACTTCTTTGTTTCTCAACCTTCTAACCTGACGGTCAAGAATCTCAACTGGTACATCCTCATAAGAAAGACTATCTTTCACCTCCACACTCTCTAATGGCACTATAGAGGCTGGATCACCCACACACTTCTTCAAGAGTGAGATGTGGAAGACCGGATGCACTGCTACTAATTCTGCTGGCAACTCTAACTCATATGCCACCTTGCCAACCCTTTTCAATATCTTGTAAGGTCCTACATATCTTGGACTGAGCTTCCCTTTCTTTCCAAATCTCATCACCCCTTTCATAGGTGAGACTTTCAGAAAAACCCAATCATCAACTTGGAACTCTAGCTCCCTTCTCCTTACATCTGCATAAGATTTCTGACGACTTGGGGCTGTCTTAAGTCTATCTCTAATGAGTTGAACTTTCTCCATAGCATAAAGGACTGAATCTGGCCCTATCAAAGCTGCTTCACCTACTTCAAACCAACCAACAGGAGATCTACATCTACGCCCATATAAAGCCTCATAAGGGGCCATCTGAATGCTGGAATGGTAGCTATTATTGTAGGCAAACTCAATAAGAGGAAGGTGATCATCCCAACTACCTTTGAAATCGATCACACAAGCTCTGAACATATCCTCTAAGGTCTGAATGGTACGCTCTGCCTGCCCATCTGTCTGTGGATGAAATGTTGTACTAAGGTTAACTTGAGTACCAAGACCTTTTTGAAATGACTTCTAGAAATGAGAGGTAAACTGAGGACCTCTATCTGAGATGATAGACAAAGGAACCCCATACAACCTCACAATTTCATTAAGGTAAAGTTTAGCATAGTCCTCTGCCAAATATGTAGTCTTGACCGCCAAAAAGCGAGAAGACTTAGTCATCCTATCGACTATCACCCAAATTGAGTCATGCTGTCTGCGAGTACAATGTAACCCTGTGATGAAATCCATATTGATCACATCCCACTTCCAAGTAGGAATATCGATCTCTTGAGTCATACCTCCTAGTTTCTGATGTTCTACCTTTACTTGCTGGCAATTGGGGCACTTACTCACAAAGTCTGCTATATCCCTCTTCATGCCATTCCACCAATAGACTTCACGCAGATCGCGGTACATCTTAGTGACACCTGATGAATAGAATACCTGGAGTTATGAGCTTCTGCAAGAATATGCTTCCTCAACTCTCCCACATCAGGAACACACAATCTACCTTGGTAGCGAAGTACACCATCTCCCCCTTGGGAGAAAACCTCAACTCTCTGATTGTTGACTGCACCCTTTAGTTTAAGCAAGATCGGATCACTCTCTTGCTTTTCCTTAACCTCCACTACCAAAGACGATTCTGCCCCATTCTGAACTGTTACACCGCTGTCTGATATGCTCATAAGGCGAACTCCCAAGCGAGCAAGCCTGTGAACATCCTTCACTAGCTCCTTTCTTTTTTCCTCAACATGGGCTACACTACCCATAGATAATCTACTAAGAGCATCGGCCACTACATTCGCCTTTCTAGGATGATAATGCACACTCATATCATAATCCTTAAGGAAACTCAAGCCATCTCCTCTGGCGAAGATTCAACTCTTTCTGGGTGAACACATACTGAAGGCTCTTATGATCGGTGAACACATCTACATGAACACCATACAAGTAGTGTCTCCATATCTTGAGTGCAAACACCACTGCTGCAAGCTCGAGGTCATGAGTTGGATAGTTCTTCTCATGCACCTTAAGCTGTCTAGAGGCATAAGATATAACCTTATCTCTTTGCATCAACACACAACCAAGGCCAACTCTGGATGCATCGCAATAGATCACATAACCATCTGATCCCTCTGGTAGAGTCAAGACAGGAGCTGTAGTCAATCTAGTTTTCAATTCTGCGAAGCTTTTCTCACAATCATCTGACCATTGGAACTTGACCATCTTCTGAGTCAACCTAGTAAATGGTGAGGCTATGGATGAAAATCCTTCCACGAACCTCCTGTAATAACCTGCTAGACCTAAAAAACTTCTGATATCTGTAGCAGAGGTAGGTCTGGGACATTGTTTCACTGCTTCTATCTTCTGTGAATCTACGCGGATCCCTTCGCTAGATACAATGTGACCAAGAAAAGCAACGGATTGCAACCAAAACTCATATTTGCTAAACTTAGCGAATAACTGGCGATCCTTGAGAGTCTGTAGAACAATTCTCAAATGACTTGCATGTTCTTCCTCACTCCTAGAGCAAATGAGGATATCATCAATAAAGACGATAACGAACAAGTCCAAGTACTGTTTGAACACTCTGTTCATCAAATCCATGAAAGCTGCAGGAGCATTGGTTAGTCCAAACAACATAACTACAAATTAATAATGACCATACCGAGTTTTGAAGGCTATTTTCGGAATGTCACTATCTCTGACTCTGAGCTGATGATAACACGATCTGAGGTCTACCTTTGAGAAATGACTAGCACCCTGAAGTTGGTCAAACAAGTCATTAATCGTGGGGATGGGATACTTATTCTTGATTGTGACCTTGTTCAACTTTCTATAGTCAATGCACATTCTGAGAGAACCATCTTTCTTCTTTACGAACAATACTGGTGCACCCCATGGTGAAATACTAGGTCTGATGAAACCCTTATCTAGAAGGTCTTTCAACTGCTCTTTCAATTTCTTAAGCTCTGCTGGATCCATTCTGTAAGGAGGAATAGAAATAGGCTGGGTATCTGGAAGGAGATCAATTCCAAAGTCAATTTCCCTTTCGGGAGGGATTCCGGGAAGATCTTTTGGAAATACTTCTGGAAATTCACAGACTACTGGAACTGACTCAAGAGTTGGGGTTTCAAGGCTAGAATCCTTAACCCGAACTAGATGATAGATATAACCCTTAGATATCATCTTTCTGGCCTTAAGGTAAGAAATAAATCGACCCATAGGCGCTAGGCTACTACCCTTCCATTCTAAGATTGGTTCGTCTGGAAACTGAAAACGAACAATCCTAGTTCTACAATCGACTGAGGCATAACATGAGTGTAACCAATCCATGCCTAGAATGACATCGAAGTCTACCATTTCTAACTCTACTAGATCTGCTGAGGTGACTTTCTGAGAGACTGTGACAGGGCAATTTCTGTATACCCTTCTAGCTATAATTGGGTCACCAACTGAGTAAAGACTTAGAAAGGTTCTGAGAGAGATTCTGGACTGACACTGAATCGAACTGCTATACTGAGTTACAAAAGACAAAGTCATGTCCGTTGTCTGAGTGAACCATATGTGAGTCACATCCTTGAGTTGGTAGGATACCAATCTCACCTATCACTACCAGTTACTGACATCACACCAAATAATTTCTTGACCTCGTCAATGAACTTCTACGGGTCCTTACCAACTTGCGACCCTGAAAACTTAGGTGGATTCATCCTAATGAAATCACAAACTCTGGCTGCCACTAATCGATCATTTCTATTAGTAGGAACTCGAACCTACTGATTGTTCTTGTTGTTCATACTCTGAGCCAAAAACTGAATTGACATTTTGAAACACTGAATTTGAACTTCCTTATCTGGTACTAGAGGAACTGCGTTAGCATTGCGTGCATTAGCATTCCATGCCTAAGCTCTACGAGAATGCATGATCTTAACGCATAACGATGGATTAGAAAGAAGATCATACCAACGCACGATAAGAATATCAAGAAAGTGATGTTTTCCTAAAACACTTCATAGCCTCCCTCTCATTAGATGTGGTGCACTTCACACCCATGAAAAGGACCCTACTTAGTGCGGCTTTTTCAGACATCCTAGGACTCTTGAACCTAGTGCTCTGATACCAAGTTTTGTCACGCCCCGAGCTACCCCCGAGACGCGGACACGGAACCTAGGACCGCAAGTGATCCCAAGCTAACCCTACTGGCATGATCATGAGCATACTAAAGAATAATAAACTGATGCGGAAGCTAAATCATAATTTAATCTGAAAAGATGGGAAATACCCATATGCTAAAACTGAGATATATGAAAAACTGATGAGTTTAATACAAAGAAATATTAACTCACTACTAAGCTGAACTAACTATGTCTGAAAATAGCCTCTAAACTGGACTAGAAATACTGGGACAAGCCCCAGCTAAATCTAGCAAAAACTGAAACTAAAAGACTAAATACTGAAGAGAAACTCATAAGTCTTGTCCTCGGAGAATGAGAACTCACCACTGAATCTGCTGATCTGGAGATTGGGAAATCGATCTATGCGTGATCTGGATACTGAGAACCTGAACCTACATCACGAGATGATGTAGCGCACGTATGCGTCAGTACTTGAAAGGTACTGAGCATGTAGGATAGAGTAAAGCTGAAATAAAACATAACTGAACAAGCACAAAAGCAAGTATAATAATCTGAACATGATATACTGAATTTCTGAGCTAACTGAATGCAATGACCAATTTATAACATGCTAAAGCTGAATACTGAATATACTGATAAATGGTCATGCAGAGAGTCTGACTGAACTGTGGGAGCTACTAATAACCGATAATAAAACCACATGAGCTAAATGTGGAGTCCGATGTATACGCCCCATCGAGAGGACCAAATATACCCTGCCAAAGGTATAAAGGCATGCTGGCGTGATCACTAAACTGATTGCCCACAGAGGGGACTTACAACCTATTTGGCTAGTAGTTCTGGGACTATTGGGTACGCTAAACCCTAGTCCAACTCGGTATTATGCTACTCCCAATGAATTCTGTAAATTAATTGATTATGTCTGAGTTTCTGTAAATACTGGATAGCTCGAAACTAAACATGCAAACTGAGAATGCAACAATTAATCTGGTAATTATGCATTTATAACTGAAGCATGTATATCTGAAGTGTCTGAAATATCTGACCTAGCATGTATAATTCAAGGACTAAAGAAATACAAAGCTAGGATTCTGAAATTCATGCGATAATCTGAGTAATAGAATGATAATCTGATTTGGAACATATATTTAATAAATTCATGAAGTTCTATCAAAGTTCTAGAAACCCTAGGTTTAATCATGATAAGAAAATCAAGAATCTGACTGAAAACTAGGGACCCAATGGGTGAAAGGAACCCACTAGTGAAATCCCACATACCTGGTGATGAAATCCACGGAAAAATAATTAAGTTTCTGGGCTGGAACTGCTGGAGCTTGTGGCGTTCTTGAACTAGGGTTCTTGAGCTTTTTTTTTCTCCTCTCTTGCTTCTAATTTTCTAGGTTTTGATTTAATGATTTGACTTTGATATGTTTTAATTATGTTTCTAGGCTTAAACTGACTAAAATCTAATGATTTAGGGTCAAAACGACGTAACTTATGGTTTAAACGGAGTGGGAAAGGTCAAAAAGACCCCTGGGAAGGTTGCTGTCGGGCCACACGACGGCCAGGACTGACGGTCCGTCGTGTTCCCGACGCCCCGTCGTTGGATCCGTCGTGAGGGCCTGTTCGACAGGCCTTTACTAAAATGGGCATAACATTTTACTCGGAGGTCTGATTTTAGCAAGGTCGGTGGATATGGAAAGATAATTCAATTATCTATCTGTGGGTAGGTCATGAGAGACATAATTCTTTTTGTGATAAGAGTTATGATCATTTTAAGTTGACCCAACTGCATTTCCCCTTAACTGTCTGCAATTCTTTTTCCTGAAAACTAATTTTTGGTCTGTTTTGGCTACGGGGTGTTACAACCTTGTTGCTACGCATTCGTTTCTCCTCGTAATCACCTTTCTGAATCTGAAGAGTTTATGTTATATACGCTTTTAACACCAAGAAACAGACATTAGAGAAAGCACGATAAGATCAGAAGAAGGGAATTTTCCTACGCATCATGTAGTCTCTAATTCAGGATAGTGGTGCAGTTCACTACCATGACTTAGAAACTACTCAATGTGGTTGATGTGAACTTATTATCCTCAGAATTTAACCTAGTGCTCTGATACCAACTTTGTCACGACCGGAATCTAGACCCCAGATGAGACCGGCGTCGTTGACCTCTCAGAGGTCGCAGACAAGCCTACTTACGTCATTCTTACTTCATTTAGGTTAATTTTAGCGGAAAATTTGAAACTTTTTGTTTCTTATCATGCATAAAGGTCATTCTACTTACATTCTTAATGTTCACAATCAACCATCTAACATTAAGATTATCAATTGAAAGAAATAGTTCAATACTGCATTAAAAGTATAATTGCCAAAATGGCACCAATACAATGTCTGAAATAAAAACGGAAAGAAACACTAGTGGAACATACTCCACTAGCCAAAGCCTACATCTTAGCTAGATAGTAACGGTAGACATCCTCGAAAGCATGAGGGCCTACCAAGTTCGGATGAAAGCTCCACGTCCGGATAGCTGCAACGTCAACCTGTAAGCTCTAGCGTCCACCTGTGCCTGCACCTAAAAATATAGAATTGTATGGGATTAGTACACACTTGTACTAAGTATGGGTATATGAAAGCGCACACCAAGGACATGCATGAGTAAGAATAGCTCTTTCCTAACAACATGATTATGGAAAGTCAAGTCAGTGGACTTGCCAAATTGGGATTAGGAATGTTAGTGAGCTTTCCAAATTTGGATTAGGAAAGTCAGTGGGCTTTCAAAATTTGGATTAGGAAAGTCATTGCCATGAGAGTAACATGCATCATCATACTTATCATATTGCACACAACACATTACATCTTACACATAGCACATATCATATTGCATATAACACATAACATCTTTCATATCATTCATTCATATGCCATGAGACCTTGGAATCATGGACTTGACATTAAGACTTCCCAAAATGAGGGCTAAACATATGGGACCTCAACTAGGGAGTCTTCTTTAGCAATCACAGAGTCTTCTTCATTCATTCATACATACTTCGTTTCATTCTTTCATAAGCTAGTGTAAACACCAGCTATACCTAGGATGTAGTTTAAGACTCTCATCGGGTTTGTTGTGCAATGATCAAGAATAACCTAGTCTCATTACTTGAGTCTAGCTCACCTCTTGATTATCTTATCCTAACACCTTTGGTATCATTCATTTCATTATGTGCATCATTTGAGGCTGGCCTCATTCATTCAATGGGAACTTTAACTTTAACCGACATAGATCATGTGAGCATCATGAAATCCAGTGTCTCCCCCACACCGAAAAGACGTGGAATCACCGGCCAAAGTGACCCAAAATATGCTAGCGTACATGGGAATTGAACCCCGCCAGATCCCTATATTGGCAGTATAGGTTCGAAGACTAGGAAATATAAGGAGACTCATACCCGGCATGCCGGACAGTCTCATCTCATGAGAGTTACGTGAAACTCCGCCCTTCCCGAAAGAAGGCATCACCGCTCATAACTAGTCTATCGGTGCTCAGCATAAAGTTCCATTTCATTCAACTTATATGTCATGGAAGCTGGCTTCTAGTATGAGAACATCATAGCTCAATTGATGATTTCTCATCTCATCATTAGTATTAAGTATACATTATTCTCAATACTTTCATTAGAGTGTTCATAGAGACTGGTCTCTTCATTAACTTTACACTCTCATAGGTGAGTACGGTTTAGTAACATTTACTTAGGATCATTTGAGATTGCTCTCATCTTTCACATTAGCCTCTTATCATGTTGTCACCACATTCATTAACATTAGTATATTTGCTCTTCATATTTACTCACCCCATTTTACGTGAATGTTCATATCATCATATGCCAATACACTTGGCCATTTGTGTGTTTCAAACTCTTACTTAACCCTTCTAGGGTTTCATCATTTCATTACATAATATTCATTTCATCGTATTCCAATACACTTGTCCATTTAGTGTGTTTTACACTCGTACTTAACCCTTCTAGGTTTACATCATTTCATTACATATATCTTAGGTTCACTTATTTTTAAACGTATGTTAGACTTATGGGTCTATACATACAAGCCATGAGGCTTCCTTCATAGTTCGTTTAAGTGATTCATATCTTCCTAAGATTATGTGGTACAAGACTTATGCATCTTATAAGTATGCCAAGATTTCGATTTCGATCTATGTAGGCAACATTATTTTTGAACATTTATTCACGTATGACTTATGTATCAATACGGAATTTGGGCAAGGGAAACTGGTTCCGAATCCCTTGGACAACACTTACATTTTTCATTTAGTTTATATTGGTCCACACGGCTTGGGGACCCAAGATCGATCCCCAACACCTTCATTTTATTTTTCCCTTAGTTTTTCTCTTCATTATTCGCTCAATGGGATAGAGAGGATGTGGGATCGAACCCCCACAACCTCATTTCCTTTTAATTTCTTTTCTTTAAACTCTCTCTTCCTTGGCCGAGGGGTTGTGGGATTGAACCCCCACAGCCCCTTATATTTTTTTTTATTTCTTATTCCTTGCCTTTTTCGAGTAGACCGTGAGGTTGTGGGATCAAACCCCCACAGCCTCTCTTTATTTTTCTTTTAATTCTCCTCTACTGCCTAGAGGTCGTGGGTTCAATTCTCACGCCTCACATTTCCTTTCTTTTCATTTTCTCTTAACTCTCCTTTACTGCCTAGAGGTCGTGGGTTCAATTCCCACGCCACACATTTCTTTTCTTTTCATTTTTTTTATTCTCCTTTACTGCCTAGAGGTCTTGGGTTCGATTCACACGCCTCACATTCCTTTTCTTTTCATTTTTCCTTTCTCCTTTACTGCCTAGAGGTCGTGGGTTAGATTCCCACGCCTCACATTTCTTTTCTTTTCATTCTCTTTTAACTCTCCTTTACTGCCTAGAGGTCGTGGGTTCGATCCCCATGCCTCACATTTCTTTTCTTTAACCATAGCTTTCTTATAGTGAGGTCTTGGGTTCAATCCCAACTGACCTCACATGTTTTAAACATTATTTTCAAACTCTCCTAAACCTCAACATTAGCCGAAACTAAACCATCAAAATGCTGGAAATTTTAATCAGATTTTGCAGCCTACGTTTTTCAATATTTATACGTTAATTCATAGGGTAGTTCGTAGATCATTTAATACGTTCTTAGGTGCATTTTTCATGGATTCGTTTAGCCAAGAAATTATCATTCAAATCAGCCACATTTCAACTCATATGAACATCACGATTTACATCAATATGTGTACATGAAATATAAAGAACTATCATGCCATTTCAAGTCCTAAACCATGAACAATAGCCACAGCAACACACACAAACACACGTAGTTACATTATTGGAAAACATCAACATAAGTCACATAATTCCGAACATACATATAAACACATAATCATCACGAAAGCACGTTTCATCCCTAGTTTTCCACCAGCAAACATAACCAACCTATGATTTAATGGGAGCTAGTGACAGGGACATGCAACGGGGAACAACCCTAGTTTTTGGAATTGATTCGTATGAACCTTAGGGGTCTCTTGGGAAAGGGACCAAGAGAGAAGAGAACCCATACCTTTTTGACGTTCAAACCTCAACTTTTTGCCCAAAGAACTCCTCCAAACACACGTCCAACACCAAAATTTCAACACCAAACTCGACGGAAAACCTTCACTTTGCCTACGTGATTAATTAGTTGTTTGTTTATAATTTTTCGTTGTGAGTTCTTCAAGTGTGAAGAACTTTGGTTTACCTACTGTTTTTTTAAGTTATTTTGCAGAGAGAATCGTGTGTGAGAGTGATAGAGATGTGAGAGAGAGATGAGCGTGAGAGGAGAGAGTTAGCTTAGGCTTAGGAGTCTAGTTTAGGACTTAGTCAAATAAGGTTTTTATTAAATATTAAAAATCTGATTTCCCTTTTAATTTAATCAGCTAATAACTAATAAATATGAATTAAATACATTAATTTATCAACTTAAATAAAAACAAATTTAATTCATTGCTTCCACCTAGGCTTGAACCCAGGTGGAGCAAGACTTCACTTCAAGAGCCAATTTTCGGCCCTCTCTCCCCAAATTGCCCCTACACCGTATTAATTAAATAATTAATTATATATTTAGGGTAATTAAGATACTACCCTTAGCCTGAAAAAAGACCATTTTACCCCTAGACCCTCCAAAACTATGATTTTCCCTTTTTATGTCCGGTAAAGACTCATTCGAGTAAATCTTTGTATTCGAGAGCCCTACATGGTTGGACCCAACCTTTCCAAGCTCAACTAACTCGCCAATTTAGTTGGCTTGGCTGTAGCAAGGGTTCAGAGGTCTGGTTCTACACGCATCAATCCGTGTGAACCCAGTCTACTTGTAGGCATTCTAGACATATTAAGCATTACTTAGCATATCCATTTTTAGGGTTGTTACACTATCCATACTCAAGCATCACCTTAAGGCCACAAGGAAACCATACCTACAACCTTTCGACTCAACACATACATCTATAGGATCATTTCATATAACAAGGCACATGCCTCACATTACACTTAACATAAGACTTTATTCGACTACATGTAACCCAAGTAGGACCTTCATTCATACATCGAATAAGACAAACATTATGCACATAAGTAGAGATCTCATCATATAGACCCAATAGTACTCATTCCATGCATATCATCACAACAAGTAGGGAATACTACAATGCCATTCATAAATACATAAACATATACATATACTTTAGGACACCTTCCTTGAACTCCCTTCAAGAGTTACTTGTGCAATGCATAGGTGAAGTCCCATACCCCCACCTACACTAAGCAACTTCCCTTAGGTTATCCTAGTTAGGGTCTAGTTCTTTACTTCCATTGTCCATTTTACTTTAGGGAAACAATAGCCTTAACCGACACTAAGACCATGGGTGCCAACATGGAATTTGGTGTTGTAGATCCTTACATCAAGGGAAGCTGCTCTACCTAGCCAAGGTAGAACATTAACACATGCTAGTGTACTAACTGATATCACTTGCTAGATCCTATGGGGAAAGCATAGTTTATGGAACTTGGAGGTACATGTGGAAACCCTATTTATGCCAAATGAGGCATTTTAGTCAACCACTTTATGGAAATATCACTCTAAGCCCTCTGGGCTATGAGGCTAACCACCTCGTTAGGACTATGGTGAACCTACCTTCCTACAATAGGAAGGGACACCCCTCATCTTCAAGTTCTCTCGGTGCTAAGCTAAGTTCCCTTTATTGAAAAGCCTTTATTAACATTACTTTATAAAATTAGGCTTAGGAGAGTTAACCCCTCATATGCTTAGATTATAGGTCATAGATGAGAGTTCATAAACCTAAGTCACGTCAAAAGTCCTTTCACATGGACATAGCATATTCAAGCACTATCTAGTTTAGGGTACACTTGAGAACACCTTTCAAGGACCCTCTATTGACTAGATCATCAAACATGTGTGTGTGTATACATATATGTCATATTCGGGGAGCGCCCCCCAAGAAGTAACCGGCGTCGTCGTCCTCTTTGAGGACTAAGACTATCATCTTACCTTGCATCATTACATTCATAGGTTAAGAATGCGGAAGTTTTAAAAACTTTTTCATTACTTCTACATTGAGGTTTACATAGACCTCTACATACACATAATACTTATATAGAGTATACATAGGCCCTTCGTATATGAAGATTACTTAGTCTTCTACTTTTATTGCATATAGATATATAAGATATAACATAGTCTCAAATGAGTGTTTCATCTCATAACCATCTATCAAGAGTACAACAATTTGGAACTAGCCCAAACATCATTGTTATAACGCCACATATACGCTATACAATGTTTAGTACTCAACTAAAAAGGAAAGAACATAAGAGTCTTAAAACTAGAACAACTTCATAAGATTGATAGTGGCATTGCCCTCGGAAAGTGAGGACCTACCGAACTTGGATGATTGAGAATTCCAAGTCTTCTTCAAAGTCGTCTCAAAGCCCTTCAACAACCGGAACCTAAAATGTTTGGTAAAAGGGGAGAAAATGGGGTTAGTACACCACTTGTACTAAGTATGAGACCATATGCACACATTTCATGAAATTATGCTAAAAAGGTACATTTCATTAAAACATGCTACTTTACATTTAGAAAGTCGTATGCACATTCAAAAAGACCATACCAATCAATAAGACATATTCATTAAGTCAAAGCATGTACATCAGAAGACCAACAATACTAAGTCTAGTAAAGCCAACATGCATATCACATAATTGAACACTTAGTCAAGACCACTCTATCATCAAGTTATAATAGCAACAAGCATAGATAAGATTTCATTACAACATGACCATAGCAAGACAATTACCCATGAACCCTCATTAAGTCAACAAGTTCAATGACCAAGAAAATCCCATAACCTTACTCAATAAAGTAACCCAACAGGAATCATGACCAACATTTAACTTCTCATAGCATATCATTAAGAGTACATATCATCATAATTTAACAATAAAGACCAACACATATTTAAACCAATGAGCATATAGTATCAACAATGTGAAAGATCATCATATACATATCATGTACCATTATAATTATATACAAATATAAGAACATCCTCCTAAGGCTTCCTTCAAGGCTAACTAGTGCAATGTTTAGGTAGAGTCACATACCCCTACCTAGACTAAGCTAAACCCCTTAGGTTATCCTAGTTAGAGTTCATTCCTTTAGTTCATTTTACCTTTCGGGAACATCTTGCCTTAACCGACATAGACAACATGAGCTAATGTGGAATCCGGTGTCATGGAACCCTACACCGAAGGAAGGTGGACTACTTTCAAAGGTAGTACCAAAACATGAACGTAGCAACTACGTGGATCCACTAGCTAATATACCTATGGGGGAAACATAGTTCAAGAACTAGGAGAAATAGTTGGGACCCTCTTTATGCTACATGAATTATAGTCTCCAATCTCAAGAGTACATTAGTGATCCTACCTTCCTTATGTGGGAAGGGACACTCCTCACTCTAGTTCATCGGTGCTAAGCTAGAGTCCCTTTTGAAATGTCTTTAATGTATTTATTAATCATCATTGTTAATGTAGGTCATAGGGTCTATCCCTTATATAATCATCATCATCATAGCTCGATATGAATTGTATGAGTATAGTCCTTTCATTACAATTCATATAAGTGAGGTTAGCACATTTACATAGTCACATCATAATAAGGCACATTGGTAAGTTATCACCATCCTTATATCATTTAAATCTTATCCATAACCTCACAAACCATAGTCAAGACATTTAAATTAAACATCATATCAACCCTATAAATCCTAATACAAGATATACTTCAATGTAACATCATCACTCAATCTCAAGTAACCACAATTGAAGTAAAGAATAGAGATCACAAGACTTACCAATTCTCCTTCAAAATCCATCATCAAGGTCTTACCATCAACCCTTAACTACGCCCATAAGGGTATAATACCATCACGTAATACTTATCAACATGATAATGAAGTCAATTCATCACTACATCAAAATCCTCTACTAGTTCATAGCATAAGACAAGAGACTTAGGTCAAAGTCAAAATCTAAATCAATTACTCAAGAACTAGCATGATAGTACTATAATTAATCTTAAAAATATTCATAATTGATACAATAAAATCATCTAGTAGTAATTCAACCAATAACCAAGTTAGTTGAACCAACATTACACAATTCATATCAAGATCACAACCTAGGATTAAGGGGAATAGGTCATCTTCTACAAACTACACAAATCCATCAAGAAATAACATAATTGAGTTAAAATACATGTTAAGCTATTCATAATATCCAAAATAAATCATAAACAAAGTATTTCAAAAGATCAACTTCGAGATTGGAAAAGACCCACTTGAATTTCGTACTTTTGAAATCAATTTGATGGAACTCTTTGGGGAAAGAAGTTCCAAATGTGAAAGGAATCCCATACTTTAGTGTTTGATGAATATTGATGGAGAAACTTTGGTGATTTCAGCCCTAGAACCCCTTGAATTTGACCTTCTATGGTGTTTTTCAACTTGGGAGATAGAAAGAAGAGAGAAGGAAAAGAGTTTGGGTTTTGGGAATTATGAGAGCTTAGGGTAGTCTAATTAGATTAGGGTCTTTATATAGGGTGTTAATTAACTTAATTAGGATTCCCTAAACCCCTAAAAAATAAATTAACCACCTATTTAATTAAATTAACCCAACTAAAAACGAACAGCAAAACAGGTCACTCACCCACGAGACCCCGTCGACGCCTCATGTGTCAATCGATGGACCATGGGACCAAAGATCCTGTTGGTCCGTCGTTGAGTTCAGAGACCTGTCAAAACAGACCCTCGGTCAATTATTCTAAGTTTCCGTCGACGGAGGCAATAGACGCCCCGTCGATTGGACCACGAACCGTCTGTGGCAACCGTCTGTGAACACTGCATTAGGCAGCTTCTTGCCAAATCGCAAGGGTCCTCCTCAAGGGCCCTTGGTTGGTCGTTGGGACTCATGCCCAGACGTTTTGACTATGAACTAACTCTAATACGTGTTAGACACCCTTCCACCATTTTTCACCATTTCACGACTCCTAAAACTTAGTCAAATAGGCTAAGACACACTAGCACCTCATTGAACTAGTTTTCGGACGTCATGGACGTTCTTTGACGTTTTGGTTTCTAAACATCCTGACTTATATTCATTAAAATAGACCTTAAAACTGTGTCTAAACCTTTTGATACTTATGTTAGGCTCTAGAACACTTCTTAGACTTTCAAAGTGTTACATTATCCCCCCCCCCCTTAGGAACATTCGTTACCAAATGACATTAAAATCGTTCGAAAGGAAGGAATAGACTCAAGACTAGCAGCCCAACCAATCAACAATACATGACAACATGAGTTACAACATCAATCATGACATTTACACAAGGCAATTCAAAACTTCAATTACCACACATAAGGCTCAAAATCACATTATGAGGAATTTCCTTCTCACAACAACAACATGGGCTCAACATACCATATATGAGTCAATTATGCCAAATCTCAACTTACCAACATGCTCCCTATCATTTCATAAAGACTCACCATATCAAAAAGCACAACTTAACTCAAAACAAGAAGAATTGCAAATTTTTCAAGTCAATATGCACAATTCACTGTAACTTCACTTTAATGACACCAAAAATGCACATTTTTGCAAAACTTTACCAAAAATCATAGTAACTTCAAATTTAGTTATTATATTCATTATTAGTAAGAACAAATAACCTTCACTAGTAAAGAGATGAGGATAACAGGACTTTATGTCGGCTTCGGCCTCCCATGTTGCTCCCTCAACTAGGTTGTTTCTCCATAATACTTTTACAGCGGCCACCTCTTTGTTCCTCAACCTCTTCACTTGATGATAAAGGATTTCTCCCGGATTCTCCTCATAAGAGAGGTTATCCTTCAAACCAAGACCCTCAATAGGAAGAATAGACTCGGGATCACCAATAAACTTCTTAAGCATAGAAATATGGAAAACCGGATGAACCGAAGTCAATTAACTAGGCAACTTTAACTCATATGCCACATTACCAACACTTTGCAAGATTTCATAGGACCCACATAACAATGACTCAACTTCCCTTTCTTGCCAAATCTAACCACCCCTTTCATAGGCAAAATTTTCAAGTACACCTTATCACCTTCTTCAAACTCTAATTCCCTTCTCCTATGGTAATCATAGGACTTTTGCCAGCTATAGGCTGTTTTCAAGCAATTCCTTATGATATGAACTTTCTCCAAAGTCTTATAAATCAAATTGGAACCAAGAAGCGAAGACTCACCAACTTCAAAACACCCAATAGGAGACCTACACCTCCTACCATACATGGCTTCATAAAGAGCCATGGATATGGATGAATGGAAACTATTATTATAAGCAAATTCCACCAAAGGCAAGTGTTTATCCCAATTTCCCTTGAAATCAATGATGCAAGCTCTAAGCATATCCTCAAAGGTTTGAATAGTACGCTCCGCTTGACCATCCGTTTGGGGATGAAAAGCGGTGCTTAACTTTACCTTGGTACCCAACCATTCTTGGAATGACCTCCAAAACCTAGATGTGAATTGTGCATCGCTATCCGATATGATGGATAACGGAATACCATGGCGGCACACAATCTCATCTATGAAGATCCTTGCATAATCCTCCGCCGAATAGGTAGACTTGACGGGAATAAAATGAGCGGATTTGGTCAACCTATCCACAACCACCCATATAGAGTCATATTGCTTTTGTGTCCGAGGCAAACCTACCACAAAATCCATATTGATGTCTTCCCACTTCCAAGTAGGAACTTGGATTTCTTGAAATAAACCACCTGGCTTTTGATGTTCGTCTTTCACTTGTTGGCAATTTGGACACTTTGCTACTAATTCTTCTATGTCCTTATTCAAACCTTCCCACCAAAACACTTCCCTAAGGTCAAGGTACATCTTTGTCGAACCCGGATGAATGGAGTAACGGGACCCATGAGCTTCCTCAAGGATCCGGTTCCTCAAATCATTTACATTGGGAACACACAACCTTCTTTGATAGCTCAAGACACCATCCCCCCCCCCCCTTAAGGAGAATGACTCATTAAGCTTAGCAAGAACTGATTCCTTCAACTCCATCAATGGTTGATCAAGGTGTTGTTTGGACTTCACCTCAACCACCAATGATGACTAGGAGTTCTGATGAACTATAAAACCACCATTTGGAGAATCTTCAAACCTTACACCCAATCTAGCCAACCTATGAACATCATTAACTAGGTCTTTCTTGGATTCATCCACATGAGACACACTACCCATGGTCATACGACTTAGAGCATCCACAACTACATTGGCCTTGCCGGTGTAATAAAGGACACTCATGTCATAATCTCTCAATAATTCCAACCACCTTATTTGTCGGAGATTCAACTCTTTTTGAGTAAACACATATTGGAGACTCTTGTGGTCGGTATACACATCAACATGAACACCATACAAGTAATGCCTCCATATTTTCAAGGCAAAAAACACGGCCACTAACTCAAGATCATGAGTTGGATAGTTCCTCTCATGCACCTTAAGTTGCCTAGAGGCATAGGCTACTACTTTCCCATGTTGCATAAGCACACACCCTAAACCCACTCGGGATGCATCACAATACAAAATGAAACCCTTGGTACCCTCCGGTAAAGTCAACACCGGAGCGGAAGTAAGCCTATCTTTCAAGATTTGGAAACTTCTCTCGCATGCCTCCAACCACTCAAATTTCTTACTCTTTTGGGTCAAAGTAGTCAAGGGAGATGCAATGGACGCAAAACCATCCACAAAACTCTGATAATAACCCGCTAGACCTAAGAAACTCCTAATGTCGGTTGGAGTCGATGGTCTAGGCCAATTTTTCACTGCCTATGTTTTCCTTGGATCAACCTCAACTCCCTCACTAGAGACCATATGACCAACAAATGCCACCGATCTCAACCAAAACACACATTTGCTATACTTGACAAATAATTGGTTCTCCTTAAGCACTTGTAACCCCACCCTCAAATGTTCCATGTGTTCACCCTCATTTTTTGAATATACCAAGATGTCATCAATGAAGACAACCACAAATGAGTCTAGGTAACTTTGAAACACCCTATTCATGAGATCCATGAATGTCGTCGGGCCATTAGTGAGACCAAAGGACATTACTAAGAACTTAGAGTGACCATATCTAGTCTGAAATGTCATATTTGGTATATCCTCACCTCTCACCCTAAGTTTGTGATACCCCGATCTCAAGTCAATCTTAGAAAAGTAGCTTGCCTCTTGCAATTGATCAAACAAGTCGTCAATCGAGGGAGAGGATACATGTTCTTAATAGTGACTTTATTGAGTTGGCGATAATTGATCGAAATTCTAAGGGACCCATCCTTCTTCTTCACAAACAAAACCGGAGCACCCCGTGGAGAAATAATAGGTCTAATGAATCCTTTGTCTAGTAGATAGTTTAGTTGAGCCTTAAACTCTTTCAATTCGGCCGGAGCCATCCGATAAGGAGGAATTGAAATGGGATTTGTATCCGATAACAAGTCAATATCAAAATCAATTTTCCATTCGGGAGGAATATAGGGAAGATCATTAGTAAAGACCTCCGGAAATTCCCTCACCACGAGGATCGACACAGTGGGAGGATTTCACAGTTTAAATCATGGACTCTTACTATATGGTATAAACACCCTTTAGACATAATTTTACAGGCTTTCAAACAAGAAATGATACGACCTCTAGGAATAGAATTTTCCCCCTTCCACTCTAAACGTGTTCATTTGGAAACTTAAACTTCACCACCCTATTTCTACAATATATAGAGGCAAAGCAAGCATGCAACCATTCATACCCAAAAGGACATCGAAATTGACCATATCAAGTTCTACCAATTCAACATAAGTAACTCTATTTGGCAACATTATAGGACAATTTCTATACACCCTTTTTGCAACCACCGACTCACCCACCTGGGTATACACCATAAAAGGTTCATTCAATATATCGGGAAAAATGTCAAACTTTTTAGCTACTATAGGAGTAAAAAAAGATATTGTAGCACCCGGATCAAGTAAAGCATATACATCAATGGAAAAGACTTTCAACATACCGGTCACCACGTCGGGCGAAGTCTCTTGCTCACCCCTAGAGCGGAGAGAATAAAAGTGATTTTTCTATGAAGCATCATTAGGACTACTTGCTTGCCCACTCTCCTTGTCTTGCCCCTTCACATTTGGTCAATCTCAAACTTTGTGCCCACAATGATGCAAAATTGGTGGTGTTGGAAAGAGGATTCAAATATCTTTAATTTGATAGGTCATGGCTCACGTAACTCTTAGTATTCTAAAAGATATGGTCGTTTGAAGTTTACCCAAATAAAATCTTATGTCTAAACTTAATTGGTAAGGAAACATTAAACTCTACTTTGTGCAAGGTTTTTCTAATGACCTTAATTGATATTGAAAATCGTTCGCACACTAAGAAATTTACCTGAAAACCTAAGAAAATTAAGAGTCACTCAGTATGACCTTATACAAAAATTTAAGAACTGCTAGGGCTTAACTTAGAAAATTTCAGGATCTGACGATCTCCCCCACTTGGACAACATTCGTCCTTGAATGACACTTGCCACTCTCCGAACACTTCCAAGAGTAAAGATTCAGTTAACAACTATCAACCATACCACATAACACATTATACAACACACAAACGAGGAGAAAACATGAATTTTACATAATCAAGAAAATCACAACACAAGAGGATAGAAACAATTCTACAACTCATCATGCTATAAAACTCACATTTTCAATTCATATAGGAGGAACATCCTTCTCCACATAATACCATGCTCATATACATCAGTTATATACACATCATAACCATTTTTCATGAAAGAACAATTTAGCCAAATTTTCAAAACCTTAACAGTAAACACCAATTTCTTTACATTGAAACATGCTCAAATTTCCAATAATGCAACTCTTAAGCAATTTATGATGGAAAATAACAATATGAGAGATAAAACCATATAAACTCACTTTAAAATATAATCATAACTTCATGAAATGCACAATGCAAGGAATCAATGAATTTCAATTTCAACTAGACTCCTAAACACAATGCAACATGCAACATGCTACTATGACATTCTATCTTCTCAAGCTTGAATTGAATAGAAGAGATGAGACAACAAATCACTATTCTACTACTCACCGATACTCTCCCCCACTTAGAAGGAATTCATATAACTATAGAGAGAAAACTTTAACTTACCGACTTCATCATCATCATCTGGTTTTGTTCCTTTGTCTCGGAGAGCATAGAAGCGATTCCTCTTTGGAGCACCACCATCCGGAACATTAGGAGGAACATGCATGGCCTCTTTCCCTCTAGCTGCAATAGTAGGACAATCTCTCACCTTTGATCAACCTTTCGACTACCAAAGCACCCACTAGTACCGGCTAGACACTTCCCAAAGTGCTTCTTCCCACAAGTAGCACAAGTAGGCTTAACCACTTGGGAACCACCACCTCTCTCATAGTTAGCTTTAGGAGAACTAGAACCATCTTGATTTGGATCCCTCTTCTTAAACTTATGTTGAATTTGCTCATCGGTTCTTCCCCTCTTAGTATCTCTATTTCTCCTCCCAAGTTTAGACTCTTCAATGGATTGTGCATAAACCATCAGCCTAGATAGAGTCATCTCACCATGGAGCATGGTTGTACGATACTCTTCCTTCACCATATCCAAAACACCGGTCAAGAACCTACTCATCTCATCCCTAGGGTTAGACACCAAGGATGGAGCATACTTAGACAATAGGATAAACTTTAAGGAATACTCCTCAACACTCATGCTACCTTGCCTAAGGTTTATAAATTCTTCAATCTTGACCTCCCTCCTCTCACGGGGAAAGTACCTTTCTAAGAATTCTTCTTTAAACTCTTCCCACTCTAAGGGACCCGATTTAACCGGTCTACTATCCTTCAATTGAGTAAACCATATTTGAGCATCTTTCAATTGATACGAAGCTCACTCCGCTTTGTCCCTATAAGTCACTCCCATTGCATGCACTATCTTATACACATCATCCAAGAAAGCTTGGGGATCTTCTCCCACTTTAGAAACAAAGAAGGTAGGAGGACTCATCCTCACAAAGTCCCTCACTCTAGAGGTAATAGTACTTTCCATAGCATTCACCCTAGGCCCAATGTATCTATTCACTTGAGTTGTCATAGCTCGGGCTAGGGTAAGGAGAGCCTCTCTAATCTCCTCATTAGCCATTTCCGAGGGAATCGCCGGAACCTCATTATCTCCTTCAACAATAGGGACTTGATCATCTTGAGCACCTTGATCACCTTGAAAATCTTGAGGAA
This sequence comes from Solanum sitiens, assembly GCA_016801875.1. NCBI lineage: Eukaryota > Viridiplantae > Streptophyta > Magnoliopsida > Solanales > Solanaceae > Solanum > Solanum sitiens. Next base: position 329,289 of record JABWTJ010000648.1, on the reverse strand, counting down.
CCTGCTCAACTTGTGGCACATGTCCACCTCGGGGAGGAAGTCCCTCATTCACATCATTCTCCTCAAATCTCCTAGCTGGTGTCCTCCTCGTATTCATCTTCCTAGAAACATAAGGAAAACCATAAGAAAAGGACACTCATAACTTTTAATCTCTACGGAACGACATAGGAGTAGAAAAGAAGGGAAACTCTATCATCCTATAGCCTCTCGCCCCTAGATGTTTCGCGACTCACACTAATGGTCAAGACTCTACTAGACATGGCTTTTTGAGACTTTTTGATTCCTAAGTACTACCTTATAACCTTATGCTCTGATACAAAGCTTGTGACATCCCGAAACCACACCCTAGAAGTTAGGGTGCAATCTTGGATTGCGACCGGCATCAACCTCTCGGAGGTCTAAGACAAGCCTTTTCATACCATTCATTGCATACATGTATGAAAAGTAGTACGGAATTAAAACTTATCACTCTAAATAAAAATACTTCAAAATATCTCTTTTATAGAAAAAAACAATGAAAGGCTAAGTCTCAAAGTCGCCATCTCAGACATAGGAATATATTGGGACACGGACCATACTTCAACATATAGAAAATAGCTAAGTCTATTACAATACTTTTCAATAAGGAAAACTAAACATCAAGATGTCCTCGAATCTAGTGAGGACATACCAACTGTCTACTTGAATGGACACTAGTCCAAGCTTCAACTTTGAGACTCCTCTCAAACGCCACCTACACCTTTTGAAATAGACAAAATGTATGGAATTAGTACAAACACTTGTACTAAGTATGGCATAATGCATAAAATCATGATAAACAGACATTTATATAAAACATGCTCTTTTTTATTAAAACATCATAGCATAAGTATAAGAACAACATTTAACACCTTAGAAACTTGTAAGATATCACATAAGCATTTAATCAAATATTGAAAAACATTACAGTGAACTAAGTTCCACTTCACAGTAACCCCTTTTAGCTTGCATTCTTATCACCAAAAGTTATCCTAAGACTCACTTAAGTAAGACTAATAGAGACCGCCCATACACCCTCTCTAAGCACACCTGAATGATCCTTAAGACTACCTAAGATAAGATTGTTCCCTTTTCCTTGCATAACTCCCCACCTAAGGTTACTCTACGATTCACCTAAGTAGGACAAGAAGAGACCGCCCATACACCCTATTCAAGCTTACCTAAGCAACCCTCAAAGCTACCCTAGATAGAGCACATTCTATTCATCATACCTTGGCTAAAATCGTGATCGTTCATTAAGTCAATTAAAAGACATTTCATTCATTATAGACTTCACATAATGGTCTTGGAAAGACCTAGGGACTCACATACTAATATCTTCAAAGTCTAGTCGTGCAATGTCTAGATAGCGTCCCATTCCACTATCTAAACTTCCTAGAACTTATCCAACACTAGCATGTATCCCACATGATGAGAATAGGCAATAACCGACATAGACCATACTAGCTAGGCATGGAATCCGGAGTCATAAACCTACTCCGTTAGAGGGTGTTCTACTTGCCAAGGGGAGAAATAAGACACATCCCATGTAGGCACATGGTTAAGGAATATCAAGGTCTTTTATGTACTCTAGTCTCATTCTCAAGAAGAGGTACATTGTACACTAGTCTCCTTCTTAAGTGGAGCTAAAAACCATAACATATTCACTCGGTGCTAGCATTTGTTCTCATAGAGTAAGTTCAATATAAAGGACATATGAAAAGGTACCATCTCTTAGTCATTACCTAGTCATAATGCACCTACCAAAGATGGGTCCACTAGGGCTTCCATTCAATGGTCTATAAGGATAGCTCATTCTTAACCTTCTTTCTATATAGAAGATTCCAGATATTAGTCATGCTTAGAAGGGCACCATTTTAGGTCTACCGATCCTAGACTTTCATTAAACATTCATCCATAATACAATACAAAGGTGCCTAAGCCTACTAAGTCAAGATGTTCATATTCATCATACACATGTATCAAGTAAGGGACATAATCTACCAGAACAAGACACATCATTAATTCACATTAGCACATATAACATATCATTCTTTGAAGTAGTTAGGAATAATCCTTATCATTTTATGTCATCCTATATGTTACTATTACATCATCAACATAACCATCATATACTCATATAGTCAAGTAGGAATAATCATGTATCAACTTTAAGACTACACACATAAACACATAGTCATAATCCAACATGATCACCTAATATCTATAGAAGAACACATACTTTCACATTACTAGCATGTACATAGATATAATCATACTACACATAATCAATTACACAAATCATCATAATACTTCAAGTAGTGCCGACAAGGCCATGATAATCAATATACTTAAAATAACGCCGACAAGGCCACATCAATCACATAACACTGCCACCATAAGTGGACCATACCAATCACAACATAATTGATGTCTAATTAACATAAAATAAAGAGAATTAGGGCAGTGTACCACCAATCCATTCTCACCACTTCAATCCATGTCTAAATCATCCAGTTCAATACCATAAGGCTCTTACCCATGGCCATTAACATCAATTCAAAGTATAAATAATAATACTAGATGAAACTAGGTCAATTCAATATATATTTAACAATCTAAGACCAATTAGACATCAATTGAATACAATTCTTACATCATTAGAAAGCCCATAAGAAACTACACATTAATACATTAGACCAATATCAAGTAACCCATAAGTTAGTCAAAATCTAGGGTTCATCAATTTCATGGGTTCACAGGTTAATTAAGTTAAAATAACATTAATAACCACAATTAAATCACTTAACAATGATTAATAACCTTTAATGCAAGAACCCATGGTAGATCATGAAAAAGGTCAATTCATATTTTGAAAACTTTAGAAAACATCTTTGAAAGTTGAGCTCCTTGATTACACAAGTTTCAAGGATCAAAAACCATACCTTTATTGGAGAAAATCCACGAAATTTGGTGAATAAATCAATGAACTTCAATCCTAGCTTAAATCTTACCCTTGTTTAAAGAATCTTGACAAATCTTGAATTTTCTTGAATGAAGTCTTCTACTTTGATTTTTTTTCTTGAGGTTTTGCCCTAGGGTTTGAAAGAGAAGAGAATGTTGAATTTAAAGATGGAATTAGGATTATGTAAGGCTTTATAGTACTTGTGAAACCCGTTTTATTTAGGTTTTCCTAGTGGTAAAAGGAGAGGAAATTACCTTAATTACTATTTTCCCGCGGCCAAAACGGGACTGCACCATACTATTCACTAAAATGGTCATACCTTTTTACTCGAAAACTAGATTGATGCGAAATTGGTGGAGTTAGAAAGAGGATTCAAATACCTTTAATATGATAGGTGATGGATCACGTAACTCTTAATATTCTAAGAGGTATGGTCGTTTGAAATTTAGCCAAATAAAATTCTATGTCTAAACTTAATTGGTAAGGAAACATTCAACTCTACTTTGTGCAAGGTTTTTCTAATGACCTTAATTGATATTGAAAAATCATTCGCACACTAAAACATTTACCTGAAAACCTAAGAAAATTAAGAGTCACTCAGTATGACCTTATACGAAAATTTAAGAATTGCTAGGGCTTAACTTAGAAAATTTTGGGATCTTACAATCTCCCCCACTTCGACAACATTCATCCTCGAATGACACTTGCCACTCTCCGAACACTTCCAAGAGTAAAGATTCAGTTAACAACTATCAACCATACCACATAACACATTATACAACACACAATCGAGGAGAAAACATCAATTTCACATAATCAAGAAAATCACAACACAAGAAAATAGAAACAATTCTACAACTCATCATGCTATAAAACTCACATTTTCAATTCATATGGGAGGAATTTCCTTGTCCACATAATATCATGCTCATATACATCAGTTATATACATATCATAACCATTTTTCATGAAAGAACAATTTAACCAAATTTTCTAAACCTTTACAGTAAACACCAATTACTTTACAGTGAAACATGCTCAAATTTCCAATAATGCGACTCTTAAGCAATTGATGATGGAAACATAACAATATGAGAGATAAAACAATGTAAACTCACTTTAAAACATAAATATAACTTCATGAAGTGCACAATGCAAGGAATCAATGAATTTCAATTTCAACTAGACTCCTAAACACAATGCAACATGCAACATGCTACTATGACATTCTATCTTCTCAAGCTTGAATTTAATAGAAGAGATGAGACAACAAATTACTATTCTACTACTCACCATACTCTCCCCCACTTAGAAGGAACTCATATAACTATAGAGAGAAAACTATAACTTACCGGCTTCATCATCATCATACGGTTTTGTTCCTTTGTCTCGGAGAACATAGAAGTGATTCCTCTTTGGAGAACCACCATCCGGAACATTAGGAGGAACTTGATTGGCCTCTCTCCCTCTAGCAGCAATAGTAGGACAATCTCTCACCTTGTGATCATCCTTTCCACTACCAAAGCACCCACTAGTTCCGGCTAGACACTTCCCAAAGTGCTTCTTCCCACAAGTAGCACAAGTAGGCTTAACCACTTGTGAACCACCACCTCTCTCATAGTTAGCTTTAGGAGAACTAGAACCATCTTGATTTGGAGCCCTCTTCTTAAACTTATGTTGAACTTGCTCATCGGTTCTTCCCCTCATAGTATATCTATTTCTCCTCCCAAGTTTAGACTCTTCAATGGATTGTGCACAAACCATCAGCCTAGATAGAGTCATATCACCATGGAGCATGGTTGTACGACACTCTTCCTTCACCATATCTGAAACACCGGTCAAGTACCTACTCATCTCATCCCTAGGGTTAGACACCAAGGATGGAGCATACTTAGACAATAGGATAAACTTTAAGGAATACTCCTCAACACTCATGCTACCTTGCCTAAGGATTATAAATTCTTCAATCTTAACCTCCGTCCTCTCACGGGGAAAGTACCTTTCTAAGAATGCTTCCTTAAACTCTTCCCACTCTAAGGGACCCGATTCAACCGGTCTACTATTCTTCAATTGAGTAAACCATATTTGAGCAACATCTTTCAATTGATACGAAGCTAACTCCCTTTTCTCCCTAGAAGTCACTCCCATTGCATGCACTATCTTATACACCTCATCTAAGAAAGCTTGGGGATCTTCTCCTACCTTAGAACCAAAGAAGGTAGGAGGACTCATCCTCACAAAGTCCCTCACTCTACATGTCATAGTACTCTCCATAGCATTCACCCTAGGCCCAATGTCTCTATTCAGCTGAGTTGTCATAGCTCGGGCTAGGGTAAGGAGAGCCTCTCTAATCTCCCCATTAGCCATTTCCGGGGGAACTACCGGAACCTCATTATATCCTTCCATAATAGGGACTTGATCATCTTGAGCACCTTGATCACCTTGAACATCTTGAGGAACCTGCTCAACTTGTGGAACATGTCCACCTCGAGGAGAAAGTCACTCATTCAGATCATTCTCCTCAACTCTCCTAGCCAGTGTCCTCCTCGTATTCATCTTCCTAGAAACATAAGGAAAACCATAAGAAAAGGACACTCATTACTTTTAATCTCTACGAAACGACATAGGAGTAGAAAAGAAGGGAAACTCTATTGTCCTATAGCCTCTCGCCCATAGATGTTTCGCAACTCACACTGATGGTCAAGACTCTACTAGACATGGCTTTTCGAGACTTTTTTATTCCAAAGTACTACTTCATAACCTTATGCTCTGATACCAAGCTTGTGACATCCCGAAACCACACCCTAGAAGTTAGGGTGCAATCTTGGATTGCGACCGGCGTCGTCGACCTCTCGGAGGTCTAAGACAAGCCCTTTCATACCATTCATTGCATACATGAGAGAAAAGTAGTGTGGAATTAAAACTTTTCACACGAAATAAAAATACTTCAAAATATCTCTTTTATAGAAAAACATAATGAAAGGCTAAGTCTCAAAGTCGCCATCTTAGACACAGGAATATATTGGGACACCACCCATACTTCAACATATAGAAAATAGCTAAGTCTATTACAATACTTTTCAATAAGGAAAACTAAACATCAAGATGTCCTCGAATCTAGTGAGGACATCCCAACTGTCTACTTGAATGGACACTAGTCCAAGCTTCAACTTTGAGACTCCTCTCAAACGCCACCTACACCTTTTAAAATAGACAAAATTTATGGAATTAGTACAAACACTTGTACTAAGTATGGCGTAATGCATAAAATCATGATAAACGGACATTTATATAAAACATGCTCTTTTTTATTAAAACATCATAGCATAAGCATAAGAACAACATTTAACACCTTAGAAACATATAAGATATCACACAAGCATTTAATCAAATATTGTAAAACATTACAGTGAACTAAGTTCCACTTCACAATAACCCCTTTTAGCTTGCATTATTATCACCAAAAGTTATCCTAAGACTCACTTAAGTAAGACTAATAGAGACCGCCCATACACCCTCTCTAAGCACACCTGAGTGATCCTTAAGACTACCTAAGATAAGATTGTTCCTTTTTCTTTTAATTAACTCCCCACCTAAGGTTACTCTAAGATTCACCTAAGTAGGACAAGAAGAGACCGCCCATACACCCTCTTCAAGCTTACCTAAGCAACCCTCAAAGCTACCCTAGATAGAGAACATTCTATTCATAATACCTTAGCTAAAGTCGTGATCGTTCATTAAGTCTATTAAAAGACATTTCATTCATTATAGACTTCACATAATGGTCATGGAAAGACATAGGGACTCACATACTAATATCTTCAAAGCCTAGTCGTGCAATGTCTAGATAGCGTCCCATTCCACTACTTTAACTTCCTAGAACTTATCCAACACTAGCATATATTCCACATGATGAGAATAGGCAATAACCGACATAGACCATACTAGCTAGGCATGGAATCTTTAGTCATAAACCTACTCCGATGCAGGGTGTTCTACTTTCCAAGGGGAGAAATAAGACACATCCCATGTAGGCACATGGTTAAGGAATATCAAGGTCTTTTATGTACTCTAGTCTCATTCTCAAGTACAGGTACATTGTACTCTAGTCTCCTTCTTAAGTAGAGCTACAAACCATAACATATTCACTCGGTGCTAGCCTTTGTTCTCATATAGTAAGTTCAATATAAGGGACATATGAAAAGGTACCATCTCTTAGTCATTAACTAGTCATAATGCACCTACCAAAGATGGGTCCTCTAGGGCTACCATTCAATGGTCTATAAGGATAGCTCACTCTTAACCTTCTTTCTATATAGAAGATTCCACATATTAGTCATGCTTATAAGGGCACCATCTAAGGTCTACTGATCAAAGACTTTCATTAAACATTCATCCATACACATACAAGACAAAAGTGCTTAAGCCTACTAAGTCAAGATGCTCATATTCATCATATACATGTATCAAGTAAGGGACATAATCTACCAAAACAAGACACATCATTAATTCATATTAGCACATATAACATATCATTCTTTGAAGCACTTAGGAATGATACTTATCATCTTTATGTCATCCTATATGTTACTATAACATCATCAATATAACCATCATATACTCATATTGTCCAGTAGGAATAATCATGTATCAACTTTAAGACTACACACATAAACACATAGTCATAATCCAACATGATCACCTAATATACATAGAAGAACACATACTTTCACATTACTAGCATGTAGATAGATATAATCATACTTCACATAATCAATTACACAAATCATCATAATACTTCAAGTAGTGCCGACAAGGCCATGATAATCAATATACTTAAAATAACGCCGGCAAGGCCACATCAATCACATAACTCCGCCACCATAAGTGGACCATACCAATCTCAACATAATTGAAGTCCAATTAACATAAAATAAAGAGAATTAGGGAAGCGTACCACTAATCCATTCTCACCACTTCAATCCATGTCTAAATCATCCAATTCAATACCATACGGCCCTTACCCATGGCCATGAACATCAAATCAAAGTATAAATCATAATACTAGATAAAACTAGGTCAATTCAAGACCTTAGACATCAATGAAATACAATTATTACATCATTAGAAAGCTCATAAGAAACCACACATTAATTCATTAGACCAATATCAAGTAACCATAAGTTAGTGAAAATCTAGGGTTCATCAATTTCATGAGTTCTTAGGTTAATTGAGTTAAAATAACATTAATAACCACAATTCAATCACTTAACAATGATTAAAAACTTTTAATGCAAGAACCCATGGTAGATCATGAAAAAGGTCAATTCATCTTTTGAAAACTTTAGAAAACATCTTTGAAAGTTAGGATCCTTGATGAAACAAGTATCAAAGATCAAAAACCATACCTTTATTGGAGAAAATCTAAGAAATTTGGTGAAGAAATCAATGAAGAACTTCAATCCTAGCTTAAACCTTACCCTTGTTTAAAGAATCGTGACAAATCTTGAATTTTCTTGAAATGAAGTCAAAAACCATACCTTTAATGGAGAAAATCTATGAATTTGGTGAAGAAATCAATGAATAACTTCAATCCTAGCTTAAACCTTACCCTTGTTTAAAGAATTGTGACAAATCTTAAATTTTCTTGAAATGCCCTAGGGTTTTAAAGAAAAGAGAATAATGAATTTAAAGATGGAATTAGGATTATGTAAGGCTTTATAGGGCTTGTGAAAACTGTTTTATTTGGGTTTTCTAGTGGGAAAAGGAGAGGAAATTACCTTAATTACTATTTTCCCGCGGCCAAAATGGGACTGCACCATACTATTCACTAAAATGGTCATAACCTTTTACACGAAAACTAGATTGATGTGAAATTGATGGAGTTGGAAAGAGGATTGAAATACTTTTAATTTGATAGGTCATGGGTCACGTAACTCTTAATATTCTATGAGATATGGTCGTTTGAAATTTACCAAATTAAAATCTTATGTCTAAACTTAATTGGTAAGGAAACATTCAACTCTACTTTGTGCAAGGTTTTTCTAATGAAGTTAATTGATATTGAAAATCATTCGCACACTAAGAAATTTACCTTAAAACCTAAGAAATTAAGAGTCACTCAGTATGACCTTATACGAAAATTTAAGAATTGCTAGTGCTTAACTTAGAAATTTTGGGATCTTACACCAAGTTTGGGCCACATCTTTGAGTTGGTAAGTGGCTAACTTGGACTTCTCACTAGTAGTCAACCCCATAGCATAGAGGATCTTGTAGATTTTATCAATGAACTCATGGGGTCTTCTTCAACCTTGGACCCATAGATAGTGTGGGGATTCATCCTAGTGAAATCTCTCAAACGGGAGGCCATGGTACCAACATGTTGGTTGGCTCAGGGTAAAATCTCCCGATTAGCTTGGGTCGTCATGGATTGAGATTGGGTAGTGAAGGCTTGTGCTTGAATAGTAATGGCTTGGGCCATGTGGAGAAGGGAAGCCCTTATGTAACCATCCGTCAAAGGAGGAGGATTGACCGGGGCTTGGTCATCATTAGCATCTTCTTCAAGATGAGGGACTTGATTGCCTTGGGGAGGAGCTCCCGCATTGGCAATATCTTCTTCAAGTCTTCGTTCCGTGTTCCTTCGAGTATTCATTGCTTATAATCACAATAAAAGTATTATATGCTAAAATCACGTATAGTCAAAACTCTAGAGGCACGATATTGGACTTCCAAGAAAGGGAGAGTTTCCTAAGCATCATATAGGTTCCTATCTATAAGTGTGGCACGCTTCACAATTATGAATATGAATATACATAGACATGGTTGAGAGAGACATTGACTCAAAGATTTCTAACCTCATGCTCTGATACTAAGTTTGTCACATCCGGGGAGCACCCCCTAGACGTAATGTCACATCCCGAAACTACACCCTAGAAGATATGGCATTTTTGGAATGCAACCGGCGTACTTGACCTCTCGGAGGTCTTGTACAAGCCCTTTTCGTATCGTTCATCGCATATGCATAATGAAAAGTAGTGCAGAATTAAAACTTTTCATAAAAATTAGAATATCTTTAATAACATCTTTCATTAGAAATCATAGGAAATACTAAGTCTCAATCTCATCAAAGCTTTGACACGAGAATACTTGGGACACGGCCCATACTTCAAAATATAGAACTACTTAGTCTATTACAATACTTTGAAATAAAAGACATATATATATATATATATATATATATATATATATATATATTCCCTCGAGTCCATTGAGGACATACTCCAACTTTGCTTGAATGACTCTAGAATCCAAGCTCTTCTTACCGATCCTTCTCACCTTTCACCTACACCTTTAGACATAACAAAATGTATGCAATTAGTACAAACACTTGTACTAAGTATGGCATAATGCATAAAATCCTGAAAATAGACATTTATTAGAAATATGCATCTTTTCATTTAAAAATCATATCATAATCATAAGAATAACATTTCAAACATTAGAAACACATAAGATAACATTTAAGCAATTTAATATAATTTAAAGGTCACTTTACAGTGAACCCATTTCACTGTTACAGTGAAGTCCCTTCACTGTACAGTGAAGTCTCTTAGCTTCACCATAGACTTTTTATAGCATGCAATTCTCCCACTAAGATCTATCCTAAGACTCACTTAAGAATGACAAAGGGGAACCGCCCATACAACCTCTCTAGGCACACCTAATTGATCCTTAAGACCACATATAATGAGATCAACACACTTACAAGACACCAAACACATGAACATGAGATCCTTCTACCAAAGGTGATTCTAAGTCTCACTTGAGTGAGTTGTGAAGCCATCTCACATACAATCCCTTACACACACACTTAAGAGATCCAATAGACTACTTAAGATATAATCATTCTCACTTAACACAACAACATATGGATAATATGCCATTCTCCTTCTAAAGGCTATCAAAAGACTTACTTAAGTAAATCAAGAAGATAACGTCCATGATTGACCTCTTCAAGACTACCTAAATAATCCTTAAGACTACTTAAGGCTTATATCATTTCCACATAATCAACATCTTCCCTAACTATAGTCATTCTTAAGACTTATCTAGGTAAGATACGAAGTGACCATTCCTATTGCCCCTTCACACCTTAACTAGACAACTCTTAACTACTCTAGATAAGTACTTATTCATTTAACATGTTTTCTTAACTTAAGTCATTACATTCATTAGTTCATTTAAGATTCATTCATCACATAAATACATTTAAGTAATGGTCTTGGACAAGACCTAGAGACTCTAACTAACACCTTCAAAGCCTATTGTGCAATGTCTAGATAGCGTCACATACCACCATCTAAACTTCATAGAACTTCTCTAATGCTAGTAGGTATCCCATATGATGAGAATAAGCAATAACCAACATAGACCATGATAGTTAGACATGGAATCCAGAGTTCGAACCTACTCCGATGAGGGTGTTCTACTTGCTAATGGTAGAACTTGGACACATCCCATGTAGGCAGATGGTTAAGTAATATGAAGGGCGTGCTTTGCACTCTTGTCTCATCATTTAACTAGAGCTACATCCCTTACCATAATCACTCGGTTCTAGCCTTTTTTCTCATAGAGTAATTTACATCAAAGGTTCATATAAAGGGGTTCCATATCTAATTCATAACCCAATCACATTTACCCTACCAAATAGGTCCACTAGGGCTACCTTACAATGGCGACAAGAAGTTCATAATGACTTTCCTAAGGATTGATATGATGTCGTTCCATCCAACCAACCTTAAGTCTATCATTCATTTAGTTGACGAACACCATTACGGCTTTCGACTTCAACATTCATAACCTTACAACTAGGTTCAAGGTTTCACAATGTCACACCCGAATTCTGGAATCTGAATGCAACCGGCATCGTTAACCTCTCAGAGGTCGCAGACAAGCCTCTTCTTAGCTTTCATCACAATCATAAAGTTAAATTTGCGAAAATTTAAAACTTTTATTGAAGTATACATAGACTTCATATAACCGCATAGAGTGATATACTAATAGCTCAACATAAGCAACCATCTATCAATAGATTAAACGCTAGGGACTACATCCACCAGCTATGTCTAATGTACCTAGAATAATAAATGTAGAATCCTCGAACTCAAGAGGACCTACCAAAGTCTGGAGATCGCTAATCCAAACTGCTTGGTCGAATCTTCAATCTTCTCTCGGACCTGCGCCTATAAAAATAGTAATAATATATGGGGTTAGTACACACTTGTACTAAGTATGGGTGTATGCACATAAATACATAAGGACTATGCATGATCAAGGAAAGCTCTTTCTATAGCTACATGCCGTTTCTGGAAAGTTAAGTCACTTTACTTTCTTAAATCGTTATTTCTGATTCATTCTATGAATATGACATGTTCTCATGCAGTTAAGGCACATAACTCATTTTATATATGAACATAAGACCTTAGAATCATGAACATAATTTTAGAACAACTTAAACAAAACTTATTATTTTTGCTCCCTTAGGCCGAGAGCTCCTATTCCCAGCCTTAGTTTATTTTTCAGTCTTTTCTTCTTTCTGGTGTGTAGTTCAATGATCTCCTTTGGTCTTATGTTTTACTTACAAGTGCAATGATTCATTTTAGTCCCATACCGACAATGAATTGAATAAGTAATTCACAAGACTAAGAAAATGATTCGGCTACCTTACTTACAAGTTAGATATTTCATTCTTAAATTGGGTATGAATGTATTTATAAGCCAATCTTTATTGGATATTCCTATTATTTGATTATTTGCATAATATATAGTTCTTTGGCATATATTCATATTCCAATATTTGCATAAACCACTAACTTGTTAAAATTTCATTCTTATCAAACACTGATGATTGACATTCTTAAGCTCTTGCTTACTTAGATCACTTTGAACTTACGTTTCTTCTTCTTTGATATGTTGTTCACTTTGAACATGCTACTTTTATTCTTTCTTACTTCTTTAAAGAAATCTTTAACATTAACAGAAGTAGATCATGCGAGCTAACTTGAAATCTAGTGTCTTTCCCACACCGAAAAGAGGTGGATCACCGGTTAAAATTAAACCAAGCTCAGTGTCTTCCCCACATCGAAAAGAGGTAGTTCACCGGCTGAAGTGAAACCAAAGCCAATGTCTTCCCCACACCAAAAAGAGGTGGTTCACGGCTAAAGTGAACCAAATACTTTCTTGAGCTTTAACCAACATAGATCATGTGATCTAAACATGAAATCCAGTGTCTTCCCTACACCGAAAAGAGGTGGTATCACCGGCCAAAGTGAAACCAAAACTACCTAGCATTCTTACGTGGATTTCTCCACTAGCTAGTCCCTCTGCTGGGAACATAGTCAAAGACTAGGAGACTTTGGAGACCTCGGTCCACCCGGGTGGTGATCTCGTCTCATGAGGCTTACATGTGCTGGCACAAGCTCATTGCTAGTCTATCGGTGCTAAGCTTTTACTTTATATATTTTAGAGTTGACTCAAACATAATGGAAGCTTGCTTCTAGTATGAGGTATACTTAACTCAATGGATGACTGGTCATCCCTTTTCTATACTTGATGAATATGAACTTAAATCTTACATTATCATCATGGTGCGAGTAAGACTTGTCTCACGGCTTCTAGCACCCTCTTATGTGAGTATCTTTGACATAATCTTGTAAGTGTAAGTGAGGTCTGTCTCACTTCCTTTAACACTCTATATTAGGTCAATTTCATAACTTAAGCTTTTAGTTATTTCATTACTCACCTTCTCTTGTTCAACGTTAATTGATAGTCTTGTACAATTCTTTATGAAAGTTATAACCACTTATTCAATGCTATTACGTTCACTAGTTCGTGTGGATAGGGTATGTTGGGACTTGTCCCGATTATTGGCATACCCTATGTTATGAGTTCATTGATGTAGAGAGTGGTATGACTTTACATATTTTGGGAGATAATATTGCTAGCCAATTTGTTGGCATAAATCAAACTATGATATTATCACTAGCCAATTCAATTACTTCATGAATATATTATAGTAATCTATCATGTTAAACAAGCCAACTTTTAACCGTTGATTAGTCTATGAAACAATTCAATGAACAACTTATAACAATTTCATCTTCTCGAACACAAGTAGGCATTACAACATTAATATCTCATGTAAATAACACCCTATCACTCTAATGAAAGTATTGAAGTTAATGCGTACTTAATACTAATGATGAGATGAGAAATCATCTAATGAGCTATGATGTCCTCTTGCTAGAAGCCAGCTTCCATGATGTATGAGTTGAATGTAATGGAACTTTATACTGAGCACCGATAGGCTAGCTATGAGCGGTGAAGCCTTCCTTCGGGAAGGGCGGAGGTTCACGTAACTCTCATGAGATGAGACTGTCCGGCATGCCGGGTATGGGTCTCCTTATATCTCCTAGTCTTTGAACCTATACTACCAATATAGGGATGTAGCAGGGTTCAATTCCCTATATACGCTAGCATGTTTTGGTTCACTTTGGCCGGTGATTCCACCTCTTTTCGGTGTGGGGTTATACACTGGATCATGATGATCACATGATCTATGTCGGTTAAGGTTAAAGTTCCCAAAGAAAGAATGAGGCCAGCCTCAAGTAATGCACATAATGAAATGAACAATACCAAAGGTGTTAGGATAGGATAATCAAGAGGTGAGCTAGACTTAAGTAATGACACTAGGTCATTTTTGGTCATTGCACAGCGAACCCGATGAAAGTCTTAAACTACATCCTAGGTATGGCTGGTGTTTACACTAGCTTACAAACGAATAAAAATGAAGTACGTACGAATGAATGCAGGAGACTCTGTGTTTGCTAAAGAAGGATCCCTAGCTGAGGTCCCATATGTTGAGACCTCATTTTGGGAAGTCCTAATGTCAAATCCATGATTCCAAGGTCTCATGGCATATGAAAGAATGATGTGAACTACGTGATATGATATATGCAATACGTTATGTGTTGCTTGCAAAATGATAAGTATGATGATGCATGTTACTCTCATGGCATGACTTTCCCAATCCAAATTTGGCAAGTCCACTGACTTTTCTAATCCAAATTTGGCAAGTCCACTGACTTGACTTTCCATAAATCATATTGTTAGGAAAGAGCTATTCTTACTCATGCATGTCCTTGGTGTGTGCTTGTATATACCCATACTTAGTACAAGTGTTTACTAATCCCATACAATATCTACTTTTAGGAGAAGGCACAGGTGGATGTTAGAGCTTACAGTACACCATTGAAGCAATCCGGACGTGAAGCATTCATCCGGATTTGGTAGGCCCTCATGCTTTCGAGGACGCTTGCCCATTATATTCTATCTTAGATATAGGTTTGAGTTAGTGGAGTATGTTTCACTAGCGTTTCTTTCTCATCTTATTTCAGACATTGTATTGGTGCCATTTTTGCAAGTATACACTTAATTCAGTGTAGAACTATTTCTTTCATTTGATGATCTTAATATTAGATGGTTGATTGTGAACGTTTGTGAGTTTAAGTAGAATATCTTATATGAATGTTAAGTAACAAAAAGTTCAAATTTTCCGCTAAAATTAACCTAGATGAAGTAACGATGAAGTATGCAGGCTTGTCTGCGACCTCTGAGAGGTCAACGATGCCGGTCTCATCTGGGGTCTAGACTACGGTCGTGACAAAGTTAGTATCAGAGCACTAGGTTAAATTCCGAGGATAATAAGTTCACATCAACCACATTGAGTAGTTTCTAAGTCATGGTAGTGAAGTGCACCACTATCCTGAATTAGAGACTGCATGATGCGTAGGAAAATTCCCTTCTTTTGATCTGATCGTGCCTTCTCTAATGTCTGTTTCTTGGTGTTAAGAGCGTATCTAACATGAACTCTTGAGATTCAGAAAGATGAATACGAGGAGAAACAAAGGCGGAGCAACAAGGTGTTCCCAGGAAGAACCCACATGCCAGCACCATGTCTAGCAGGTTAAGGGACTTCACGAGGATGAATCCTCCCATTTACACTGGATTTAAGATTGCTGAGAATCTCGAGGATGAGTGTAGGGAAGCTATGCTGCATGCCATCATGGTCCTTTCCAGGCTTATGGTCCATGTCCAACAAGTGGAGGAATGCAAGAAGAGGAAGCATACTAGGGCAGGGAACGGGTCAAGGCAAGCTGAGAGAATTTTTCAAGGAAGAGTAGTACTGAAATAAGGGATAAGCCCAGGCTTAAGAAGGGACTCTCCCACCAAGGGGAGTCAAGTTCATCCAAGGGTCTCTATGAAAGGGATTCCGAGCCTAGAGTTAACAGAAACAGTGAAGTAGATACACCTCAGGAGAGGCCACCTTGTAGAAAGTGTGGCAAACTTCATGGAGGAGAGTGTAGGAGGGGTTTTAACGCTTGTTACAGTTGTGGAAAACCGGGTCACATAATGAAGGATTGTCCGTATATGAGACGTCGAGCAAAAGGGAAGGAGAAAGTTCAGCCGAATGGTCCAAGTGAAGAGGCTCTAAGGAGGCAACGATTCTTCGCACTCAAGTCTAGGGGTGTAGGGGAAGACACCTCTGTTGATGTATCGGGTGCGTAGCCTAAATTAGTTTTTCATGTGTATGGTTTTATGCACTAGTATGAAGTTAATATGTTGGAGTCATCATGTTGGTTGCTGACGTATGTGACTTATGTGTTTATTTATGTTGTATGCTTTGATGAGACTAGTTTAGGAAGGAGTTCCTTAGTCTATTAATGCGAAGCTGCTAGTAGGTTTCAAGGATGTGCACAACCTACTAATATGTGAATCATATATTAACCAATAAAAAGCATTGAATATCTTAGGTATGGATTTTTCCCATAAGTGTTATGCTACCATAGACTATCAAACCAGGGTAGTGAGGTTTCAGTTGCCAAATGAGATAGGGTATAAATGGGCAGGGCTTGGATCAATCCAACAAAGCCATATAATTTCAAATCTTAAGGCCAACAAGATGTTATCTAAGGATTTAGATATACTACTCCTAAGGTTGGTTTGTTTTAAGAAACTCTAAGTTTTAGTGCAATAGTCGACTTGGTGTTGTAAGTCAAAAATCGTATGTGTAATAATTGCACTATGTGAGTTAAAATGAATTCATGTTTGCATGTCATGTTGCTGTTTTTGTATAGCGTGGACATGATTTTTGAGTTACATGAGTTGTGAGGTGCATCAAGTTAAGTGCGATTGAGAAGGAAGTTCCTCAATCTCAAATATGAAGCTTCAGATAAGTTTGAGTAATATGCATTATCCAGAGTAAGTGTGAAACAAAAATTCACAAAGTGTAAAGTCTCAAGTATGTTAAGATATCTTCGAAAATCACCCTCTTTATTTTAAAATGATGTGTAGTGTCATTCGGGGACGAATGTTCCTAAGGGGGGATAATGTAACAACCCTAAAAATGACTATGCTAAGTAATGTCTAACGTATCTAGAATGCCTTGATTAGATCGGGTTCACACGAATTGATGCGTGTAGAACCAGACCTCTGAACCTCTCCAACAATAAAGCCAACTAACTTGGTGAGTTATTTGAGCGAGGAAAGGTTGGGTCCAGCCATGTAGGGCACCCGAATATGAAGATTTACCCGGATGAGTCTTAACCAGACTTAAAAAGGGGTAATCTTATGTTTGGAGGGTCTAGGGGTAAAATGGTCTTTTCCAGGCTAAGGGTAGTATTGTAATAACCCTAAATATTTAATTAATTAATTAATTAATACGGTGGAGGGGCAATTCGGGTAGAGGTTGCTTTTGACCCTTTAAGCAAAATCTAGCTTCACCCGGGTTCGAGCCTTGGTGGAAGCAAGGATTAAATTGATTTAATTTTATTAAATGAATTAGTTGAATTAATTAATATTTAAAAAGCTGATTTAAGCAAGGGAAAAATCAGATTTTTAATAAGAAAATAATAATAATAAAATTAATAAATAATGAGGAGTCCTAGTTTGACTTAGTCTCCATCTAACTCTCCTAATCCTAATCATAATCCTAATCCTCTCATTCTCACGTCTCTCACTCTCATTCTCACGTTTTTTGTCATTAAAATAACTGAAAATAATAGTTCTTCACTCTTGAAGAACTTACACACAAAAACTAAAACGGAAATCAACAACAAGTTCTTGACGGGATTGTGCTTGAAGTTTCGGTGGTGAGGCTTGGTTTCATGGTAAATTGGCAGCATTTAAACAAGTTTTTAATGACATTAAGGTATGGGTTTTCTTACTCTTGGTCCCTCTCCCAAGAGACCCTTAAGACTCAAATAATTCTATTCCAAAACTAGGATTGTTCCACATTACATGTTCCCTGTCACTAGCTCCTATCACTCATCTTAGGTTGGTATGTTTGTTGGTAGATTAGGTATGAAGTGTGATTTTTGTGATAATGTGTTCATGATTATGTGTTCGGAATTGTATGAACGATGAAGTATGCCAGCAAAAATTTCGTGAAAAATGTATGTGTATGCCGTGACATGATTTTCGGTTTTAAACCTTAAAAATGATATGTTTTTATGGTTGAATTTTATGTGCGAATGTTTGTGTAAATTATGAGGTGTAAAAGTGGTGTAATGTTGCTGAATTTAATGGTAATTCTTGGTTTAATATAATCATAAAAAGATTACACTTAAAGATGCACCAAATGATCCACGAAATGCCTTAAGAATTAACGTATGAATGATGATTAAAAGAAGCTGAAAATAGTGAACAAATTTCCAGCATTTGGTAGGTTGGGTTCGGCCAAAAAAAGTGGTACAAAATGCAAAGAAAAATGAATGTAAAATAAGTGAGATCACTAAGGATTGAACCCAAGACATCATTACGTGAAAGCAACAAAAAAATCAACAAAAGATTGAGAGGAAAATGGCCAAGGATGAGGAAAATAAGCTATGTTTTTTTTAAAAAAAAATTAATGTGAGGTCATTGGGGATTGAACCCATGACCTCACCAAATGTAAATTACATAAAAAATTCATGAAAAAAATGAAAGGAAAAATAAATGTGGAGAGTGGGGATTGAACCCCCAACCTCTTGAATGGAAGAGAGAGTTAGGAGAAAAATAAAGGAGAAAAATAAATGTGAGAGTGGGGATTGAACCCCCAACCTCTTGAATGGATGAGAGAGTTAGGAGTAAAATAAATGTGGAGAGTGGGGATTGAACCCCCAACCTCTTGAATGGATGAGAGAGTTAGGAGAAAAATAAAGGAGAAAAATAAATGTGGAGAGTGGGGATTGAATCCACAACCTCTTGAATAGATGAGAGAGTTAGGAGGAAAATAAAAGAGAAATATAAAATGAGGTGAATGGGGATTGAACCCACAACCTCTTGGATAGGTGAGAAAGTTAAAAGATAAATTAAGAGAAAAAGAATGAGCTTGTGGGGGATTGATCCCACAACCTCCATGCCTTGGACGAAAAATAGAGGAGAAAAAGAAAGGAAATATTATGGGGCTGATGGGGATCGAACTAGGGTCCCCCAAATCTGAAAAATGCATCACCAAGTTTAATATAAGATTAAGTGTTGCCCAAGGGATTCGAAATCGGGTTCCCTTTCCCAATTCTGTATTGATACATAAGTCATACGTAAATAATTATTTAATGAATGCTGCCTCTAAAGATCGAAATCAATATCTTGGCATACCTATAAGATGCATAAGTCTTGTACCATATAATCTAGGGTAAATATGAATCACTTAGATACACTATGAATGAAGCCTCATGGCTTGTATGTGTGGACTCATAAGTCTAGCATACATTTAAAAAGTAAGTGAACCTAAGATATTATGTGATGAGATAATGAAACCCCAGAGGGGTCCTGTAAGAGTGTAACACACACTAAAGAGCGAAGTACATTGGCATACGATGAAATGAACATTCACGTAAAGTGGTGAGTAAAAACGTACTCACCTATGAGAGTGTAAAGTAAATGAAGAGACCAGTCTCTATGAACACTCTAATGAAAGTATTGAAGTTAATGCGTACTTAATACTAATGATGAGATGAGAAATCATCTAATGAGCTATGATGTCCTCTTGCTAGAAGCCAGCTTCCATGATGTATGAGTTGAATGTAATGGAACTTTATACTGAGCACCGATAGGCTAGCTATGAGCGGTGATGCCTTCCTTCGGGAAGGGCGGAGGTTCATGTAACTCTCATGAGATGAGACTGTCCGTCATGCCGAGTATGGGTCTCCTTATATCTCCTAATCTTTGAACCTATACTGCCAATATAGGGATCTAGCAGGGTTCAATTCCCTATATACGCTAGCATGTTTTGGTTCACTTTGGCCGGTGATTCCACCTCTTTTCGGTGTAGGGTTATACACTGGATTTCATGATGCTCCCATGATCTATGTCGGTTAAGGTTAAAGTTCCCAAAGAAAGAATGAGGCCAGCCTCAAGTAATGCACATAATGAAATGAACGATACCAAAGGTGTTAGGATAGGATAATCAAGAGGTGAGCTAGACTTAAGTAATGACACTAGGTCATTTTTGGTCATTGCACAGCGAACTCGATGAAAGTCTTAAACTACATCCTAGGTTTGGCTGGTGTTTACACTAGCTTATGAACGAATGAAAATGAAGTACGCACGAATGAATGCAGCAGACTCTGTGTTTGCTAAAAAACGATCCCTAGCTGAGGTCCCATATGTTGAGCCCTCATTTTGGGAAGTCCTAATGTCAAATCCATGATTCCAAGGTCTCATGGCATATGAAAGAATGATGTCAACTACGTGATATGATATATGCAATACGTTATGTGTTGCTTGCAAAATGATAAGTATGATGATGCATGTTACTCTCATGGCATGACTTTCCCAATCCAAATTTGGCAAGTCCACTGACTTTCCTAATCCAAATTTGGCAAGTCCACTAACTTGACTTTCCATAAATCATGTTGTTAGGAAAGAGCTATTCTTTCTCATGCATGTCCTTGGTGTGTGCTTGCATATACCCATACTTAGTACAAGTGTGTACTAATCCCATACAATATCTACTTTTAGGTGTAGGCACAGGTGGACGTCAGAGCTTACAGTACAACGTTGCAGCAATCCGGACGTGGAGCATTCATCCGGATTTGGTAGGCCCTCATGCTTTCGAGGACGCTTGCCCATTATATTCTAGCTTAGATATAGGTTTGAGTTAGTTGAGTATGTTCCACTAGCGTTTCTTTCTCATCTTATTTCAGACATTGTATTGGTGTCATTTTTGCAAGTATACACTTAATTCAGTGTGGAACTATTTCTTTCATTTGATGATCTTAATATTAGATGGTTGATTGTGAACGTTTGTGAGTTTAAGTAGAATGTCTTATATGAATGTCAAGTAACAAAAAGTTCAAATTTTCGCTAAAGTTAACCTAGATGAAGTAACGATGAAGTATGTAGGCTTGTCTGCGACCTCTGAGAGGTCAACGACACCGGTCTCATCTGGGGTTTAGACTACGGTCGTGACAAAGTTAGTATCAGAGCACTAGGTTAAATTCCGAGGATAATAAGTTCACATCAACCACATTGAGTAGTTTCTAAGTCATGGTAGTGAAGTGCACCACTATCCTGAATTAGAGACTGCATAATGCGTAGGAAAATTCCCTTCTTCTGATCTTATCGCGCCTTCTCTAATGTCTGTTTCTTGGTGTTAAGAGTGTATCTAACATCAACTCTTGAGATTCAGAAAGATGAATATGAGGAGAAACGAAGGTGGAGCAACAAGGTGTTCCCACGAAGAACCCTCATGCCAGCACCATGGCTAGCAGGTTAAGGGACTTCACAAGGATGAATCCTCCCGTTTAAACTGGATCTAAGATTGCTGAGAATCTCGAGGAGGAGTGTAGGGAAGCTATGCTGCATGCCAGCATGGGCCTTTCCAGGCTTGTGGTCCATGTCCAACAAGTGGAGGAATGCAGGAAGAGAAAGCATACTAGGGCAGGGAACGGGTCAAGGCAAGCTGAGAAGAATTTTTCAAGGAAGAGTAGTACTGAAATCAGGGATAAGCCCAGTCTTAAGAAGGGACTCTCCCACCAAGGGGAGTCAAGTTCATCGAAGGGTCTCTATGAAAGGGATTCCTAGCCAAGAGTTAAAAGAAACAGTGAAGTAGATACACCTTAGGAGAGGCCACCTTGTAGGAAGTGTGGCAAACTTCATGGAGGAGAGTGTAGGAGGGGTTCTAACGCTTGTTACAGTTGTGGAAAACCGGGTCACGTGAAGAGTCTCCAAGTGAAGGAGAAAGTTCAGCCTAATGGTCCAAGTGAAGAGGCTCCAAGGAGGCAACGATTCTTCGCACTCAAATCTAGGGGTGTAGGGGAAGACACCTCTGGTGATGTCTCGGGTGCGTAGCCTAAATTAGTTTTTCATGTGTATGATTTTATGCACTAGTATGAAGTTAATATGTTGGAGTCATCATGTTGGTTGCTGACGTATGTGACTTATGTGTTTATTTATGTTGTATGCTTTGATGAGACTAGTTTAGGAAGGAGTTCCTTAGTCTATTAATGCGAAGCTGCTAGTAGGTTTCAAGGATGTGCACAACCTACTAATATGTGAATCAGATATTAACCAATAAAAAGCATTGAATATCTTAGGTATGGATTTTTCCCGTAAGTGTTATGCTACCATAGACTATCAAACCAGGGTAGTGAGGTTTCAGTTGCCAAATGAGATAGGGTATAAATGGGCAGGGCGTGGATCAATCCAACAAAGCCATATAATTTCAAATCTTAAGGCCAACAAGATGTTATCTAAGGATTTAGATATACTACTCCTAAGGCTGGTTTTGTTTAAGAAACTCTAAGTTTTAGTGCAATAGTCGACTTGGTGTTGTAAGTCAAAAATCGTATGTGTAATAATTGCACTATGTGAGTTAAAATGAATTCATGTTTGCATGTCATGTTGCTGTTTTTATATAGCGTGGACATGATTTTTGAGTTTCATGAGTTGTGAGGTGCATCAAGTTAAGTGTGATTGAGAAGGAAGTTCCTCAATCTCAAATATGAAGCTTCAAATAAGCTTGAGTAATATGCATTATCCAGAGTAAGTGTGAAACAAAAATTCACAAAGTGTAAAGTCTCAAGTATGTTAAGATATCTTCGAAAATCACCCTCTTTATTTTAAAATGATGTGTAGTGTCATTCGGGGACGAATGTTCCTAAGGGGGGGATAATGTAACAACCCTAAAAATGACTATGCTAAGTAATGTCTAACGTATCTAGAATGCCTTGATTAGATCGGGTTCACACGAATTGATGCGTGTAGAACCAGACCTCTGAACCTCTGCAACAACAAAGCCAACTAACTTGGTGAGTTAGTTGAGCGAGGAAAGGTTTGGTCCAGCCATGTAGGTCACCCGAATATGAAGATTTACCCGGATGAGTCTTAACCAGACTTAAAAAGGGGTAATCTTAAGTTTGGAGGGTCTAGGGGTAAAATGGTCTTTTCTAGGCTAAGGGTAGTATTTTAATAACCCTAAATATTTAATTAACTAATTTATTAATACGGTGGAGGGGCAATTCGGGTAGAGGTTGCCGAATTTGACCCTTTAAGCAAAATCTAGCTTCACCCGGGTTCGAGCCTTGGTGGAAGCAAGGATTAAATTGATTTAATTTTATTAAATGAATTAGTTGAATTAATTAATATTTAAAAAGCTGATTTAAGTAAGGGAAAAATCAGATTTTTAATAAGAAAATAATAATAATAAAATTAATAAATAATGAGGAGTCCTAGTTTGACTTAGTCTCCACCTAACTCTCCTAATCATAATCATAATCATAATCCTCTCATTCTCACGTCTCTCACTCTCATTCTCACGTTTTTTGTCATTAAAATAACTGAAAATATTAGTTCTTCACTCTTGAAGAACTTACACACAAAAACTATAATGAAAAACTAAGCTAAAAACGAAAATCAACAACAAGTTCTTGACGAGATTGTGCTTGAAGTTTCGGTGGTGAGGCTTCATTTCATGGTAAATTGGCAGCATTTAAACAAGTTTTTAATGACATTAAGGTATGGATTTTCTTACTCTTGGTCCCTTTCCCAAGAGACCCTTAAGACTCAGATAATTCTATTCCGAAACTAGGATTGTTCCCCATTACATGTTCCCTGTCACTAGCTCCTATCACTGATCTTAGGTTGGTATGTTTGCTGGTAGATTAGGTATGAAGTGTGATTTTCATGATAATGTGTTCATGATTATGTGTTCGGAATTGTATGAACGATGAAGTATGTCTGCCGAAATTTCGTGAAAAATGTATGTGTATGCCTTGACATGATTTTCGATTTTAAGCCTTAAAAATGATATGTTTTTATGGTTGAATTTTATGTGCGAATGTTTGTGTAAATTATGAGGTGTAAAAGTGGTGTAATGTTGCTGGATTTAATGGTAATTCTTGGTTGAATATAATCATAAAAAGATTACACTTAAAGATGCACCAAATGATCAACGAAGTGCCTTAAGAACTAACGTATGAATGATGATAAAAAGAAGCTGAAAATAGTGAACAAATTTCCAGCATTTGGTAGGTTGGGTTCGGCCAAAAAAAGTGGTACAAAATGCAATGAAAAATGAATGTAAAATAAGTGAGATCACTAAGGATTGAACCCAAGACATCATTACGTGAAAGCTACAAAAAAATCAACAAAATATTGAGAGGAAAATGGATAGGAAGAGACCAAATTTCCAACTTGCTGGAAATTTGGAGTCTCGGCCAAGGATGAGGAAAATTAGCTATGTTTTTTTTAAAAAATTTAATGTGAGGTCATTGGGGATTGAACCCATAACCTCACCAAATGTAAATTACATAAAAAAATCATGAAAAAAATGAAAGGAAAAATAAATGTGGAGAGTGGGGATTGAACCCCCAACCTCTTGAATGGATGAGAGAGTTAGGAGAAAAATAAAGGAGAAAAATAAATGTGGAGAGTGGGTATTGAACCCCCAACCTCTTGAATGGATGAGAAAGTTAGGAGAAAAAATAAAGGAGAAAAATAAATGTGGAGAGTGGGGATTGAACCCCCAACCTCTTGAATGGATGAGAGAGTTAGGAGAAAAATAAAGGAGAAAAATAAATGTGGAGAGTGGGGATTGAACCCACAACCTCTTGAATAGATGAGAGAGTTAGGTGGAAAATAAAGGAGAAATATAAAATGAGGTGAATGGGGATTGAACCCACAACCTCTTGGATAGGTGAGAAAGTTAAAAGATAAATTAAGAGAAAAAGAATGAGCTTGTGGGGGATTGATCCCAGAACCTCCATGCCTTGGACAAAAAATAGAGGAGAAAAAGAAAGGAGATATTATGCGGCTGATGGGGATCGAACTAAGGTCGCCCAAATCTGAAAAATGCATCACCAAGTTTAATATAAGATTAAGTGTTGCCCAAGGGATTCAAAATCGGGTTCCCTTTCCCAATTCCGTATTGATACATAAGTCATACGTAAACAATTATTTAATGAATGCTGCCTGTAAAGATCAAAATCAATATCTTGGCATACCTACAAGATGCATAAGTCTTGTACCATATAATCTTGGGTATATATGAATCACTTAGATACACTATGAATGAAGCCTCATGGCTTGTATTTGTGGACTCATAAGTCTAGCATACATTTAAAAGGTAAGTGAACCTAAGATATTATGTGATGAGATAATGAAACCCCAGAGGGGTCAAGTAAGAGTGTGACACACACTAAAGAGCCAAGTGCATTGGCATACGATGAAATGAACATTCACGTAAAGTGGTGAGTAATTATGAAGAGTAAATGTGCTAAAGTTAAAGAATGTGGTGACAACATGATAAGAGGCTAATGTGAAAGATGAGAGCAATCTCAAATGAGCCTAAGTAAATGTTACCAAAACGTACTCACCTATGAGAGTGTAAAGTTAATGAAGAGACCAGTCTCTATGAACACTCTAATGAAAGTATTGAAGTTAATGCGTACTTAATACTACCGATGAGATGAGAAATCATCTAATGAGCTATAATGTCCTCATGCTAGAAGCCAGTTTCCATGATGTATGAGTTGAATGTAATGGAACTTTATACTGAGCACCGATAGGCTAGCTATGAGCGGTGATGCCTTCCTTCGGGAAGGGCGGAGGTTCACGTAACTCTCATGAGATGAGACTGTCCGGCATGCCTAGTCTTTGAACCTATACTGCCAATATAGGGATCTAGCAGGTTTCAATTCCCTATATACGCTAGCATGTTTTGGTTCACTTTGGCCGGTGATTCCACCTCTTTTTGGTGTGGGGTTATACACTGGATTTTATGATGCTCACATGATCTATGTCGGATAAGGTTAAAGTTCCCAATGAAAGAATGAGGCCAGCCTCAAGTAATGCACATAATGAAATGAACGATACCAAAGGTGTTAGGATAGGATAATCAAGAGGTGAGCTAGACTTAAGTAATGACACTAGGTCATTTTTGGTCATTGCATAGGGAACCCGATGAAAGTCTTAAACTACATCCTAGGTATGGCTGGTGTTTACACTAGCTTACGAATGAATGAAAATGAAGTACGTACGAATGAATGTAGCAGACTCTGTGTTTGATAGAGAAGGATCCCTAACTGAGGTCCCATATGTTGAGCCCTCATTTTGGGAAGTCCTAATGTCAAATCCATGATTCCAAGGTCTCATGGCATACGAAAAAATGATGTGAACTACGTAATATGATATGTGCAATACGTTATGTGTTGCTTGCAAAATGATAAGTATGATGATGCATGTTACTCTCATGGCATGACTTTCCTAATCCAAATTTGGCAAGTCCACTGACTTTCCTAATCCAAATTTGGCAAGTCCACTAACTTGACTTTCCATAAATCATGTTGTTAGGAAAGAGCTATTCTTACTCATGCATGTCCTTGGTGTGTGCTTACATATACCCATACTTAGTACAAGTGTGTACTAATCCCATACAATATCTACTTTTAGGTGCAGGCACAGGTGGACGTTAGAGCTTATAGTACAACGTTGCAGCTATCCGGCCGTGGAGCATTCATCCGGATTTTGTAGGCCCTCATACTTTCGAGGACGCTTGCCCATTATACTCTAGCTTAGATATAGGTTTGAGTTAGTGGAGTATGTTCCACTAGCGTTTCTTTCTCATCTTATTTGAGACTTGTATTGGTGCCATTTTTGCAAGTATACACTTAATGCAGTATGGAACTATTTCTTTCATTTGATGATCTTAATATTAGATGGTTGATTGTGAATGTTTATGAGTTTAAGTAGAATGTCTTATATGAATGTTAAGTAACAAAAAGTTCAAATTTTCCGCTAAAATTAACCTAGATAAAGTAACGATGACTTATGTAGGCTTGTCTGCGATCTCTGAGAGGTCAACGACGCCAGTCTCGTCTGGGGTCTAGACTCCGGTCGTGACATTCTAGCACCCTCTTATGTGAGTATCTTTGACATAATCTTTTAAGTGTAAGTGATCTCAGTCTCACTTCTTTTAACACTCTATATTAGGTCAATTTCATAACTTAATCTTTTAGTTATTTCATTACTCACCTTATCTTACTCAACGTTAATTGATAGTCTTGTACAATTCTTTATGACAGTTATAACCACTTATTCAATGCTATTACATTCACAAGTTCATGTGGATAGGGTATGTTGGGACTTGTCCTGATTATTGGCATACCCTATGTTATGAGTTCATTGATGTAGATATTGATATGACTTCACATATTTTGGGAGATAATATTGCTAGCTAATTTTTTGGCATAAATCAAACTATGATATTATCATTAGCCAATTCAATTACTTCATGAATATATTAAAGTAATATATCATGTTAAACAAGACAACTTTTAACCTTTGATTAGTCTATGAAACAATTCAATGAACAACTTAAACAATTTCATCTTCTCGAACACAAGTAGACATTACAACATTAATATCTCATGTAAATAACACCCTATCATACGGATCTAACATATAGGTATATTCGACATTATCAATCACATAAACCAACACATAATCATCAGTTATCACCACTTACAAACAACATGCTCGAGAGTTACATTTAAACAAACTACTAAAATCGGAAATCGGGAGAACTAGGGAGATGAACATGCGATTCATTGGGAATAACCCTAGTTTTTGGATTCTTGAATTCAAAACGTTTGAAAAACCTCTTGGAGATTGAAATCCAGGAGAGAAAACCCATTCCTTACTGTAGAATTAAATCTATGAATATCACCTTGCACGAAAACTTTGAAGAACTGCTTTAAATCGCCTAGGGTTTCTTTTCGTTTTTCACTATTTTTTGGTCGTAGCGTTTACTAATGAATAACGTGATTCTAAGTCTTTAGGAACTGAATAATTACTAATTCATCTTATTGTAAATAACTTAATTAAATAAATCAATTAGCTAATTACCAAAACACCCTCATAAATTGACTAAAAATAGGAGACCACTTGACTTAACCGAAATCTGGAATTTTGCTTAGTGGCTTCGGTTTTGACTAATTAAATTAATTAATTAAGTTTCTAATTTAATTAATTAAGTAACCTAAGGTAATTACTAAAGTACCCACAAGTTGTTAGGACCATAACCAACCCTTTGGACCATCCTAGGTTAGGTACTAGGATGTTTCTTAGTTAGTTACTCGGCTTAGTGTCACCCGGTTAGGTCTTAGGTTGTCGGATCCACTAGTTAGTTATTTTTGGTTAGTCGTTAGTTAGTTAGGCCAGTTATTTAGAGCCTAGGACCGGTTAGGGAGCTTGGCCCCACGTGGCTGGACTCGGACGCGCACCTGTCCAACCGCTCTAACATAATCGGTTAGCTTGGTCCCTCGGCCAGTTGCACATGTGCTTGCACATGTTCTTGCACATGTGTTGCCGTGCACTTTCCTAACTAACCATTCTGGAAGGTTCATTTGGAATGTTCACTTATTGTCCCAAGGATCCTCACTATGTCCTTGGGAACTTCTTAATCTACATGATCATTTTAAATGATTATGTGCTATGGTACCTAGGCTTGACACTTGGATTCCTAGTACCTAATTAGGATGTGTGTGAAGAATAATTATATTAGCTTAGGGTCTTCATTGCAGGTACAATTCCTAAACAAGCTTGGATTTGAGTATTTGACATCGATGTATATTTTAATTTACTTGTGTAGACATTGGCTAACACCCTTAAGACAATATTCTGTAATATGCCCAATATTACTCAATATTTGGCATTGGGATGCCTATGTACCCCAATACCTATTCTTAAAACCTAATAGGCTCTTCACTAGACATGTACATTTTCTGGAATGTTACACACAATAAGGACCCTCTTAATATTATTTAAGATTTCATGTCATTCATACATACAACACTAAGAGGCTTTAGCATTCTAATTCAAGACATCTCATATTCACATTCATACATGCATCAAGTAAGGGACACAAGTCAACCAAGACAAGACACAACATACTTAACTTTAACACATATTACATGTCATTCTAGAAGCACATAGAAATAACCATTATCATCTTTAAGTTATCATATACGCTAGGATATCATCATCAATATGATCATCATAGACTCATATAGTCAAGTAGGAATAACCATGCATCAACCCTAAGACTATACACATAAAGACATAGTCAGTCTAACATGATCACCTAAATAGCATCAATAGAAGAACACATATACTTTCACATTCCTTATCATATAGGTAGATATTATCCAACTTCACATAATCAACTACACAAATCATCATAATACTTCAAGTACTGCCGACAAGGCCATGATCATCATATTACATAAAGTAACGCCGAATAGGCCACATAAATTGCAGGTAAAGCACATAACACCGCCACCATAAGTGGACCATACCAATCACAACATAATTGAAGTCTAATTAACATAAAATAAATGGAATTAGGGCAGCGTACCACCACTCCATCCTCAACACTTCAATCCAATGCTAAATCATCCAATTCAATACCATAAGGCCCTTACCCATGGTCATAACCAATAATTCAATGTAAAAACTATGATATTCAATTAAACTAGGTCAATTCAATAAATATTCATCAATATAAGACAACCTAGATATCAATTCAATACAATTATAACATCAATCAATAACCCATAGAAAACTACAGTAGAATTCATTAGCATTAAGTCCAAATCACTTAACCCGAAAAGTAGTCAAATACTAGGGTTCATCAATTACATGGGTTCATAGGTTAATTGAGTTAAAATCATCTAATTAAAAACAATTAAATCAATATACAATGATTTAAAACCTTTAATGCAAGAACCAATGGATAGATCATGAAATTGGACAATTCATCTTTGAAAACTTTAGAAAACTTCTTTGAAAGTTGGGATCCTTGATGAATAGAGTTTCAAGGATCAGAAACCATACCTCAATAATGCTAATCCTCCAATTTGATGAAGAATCTCCACTCAATTCTCCAATCCAAACCCTTCCTTGAGTTTTGGCTCCAATGGAGTTCTAGAGAATTTCTAAGGGAATTTGGGTTTTGATTTTTAAGAATGAAATCTTCTAAGTGTTTTAGGCTTATAAACATATTTAAAATACCCAAAAGACCCCTAAGTAACCTCCCTTTCTCATATTTGGACGTGGGGTGAATTTACAATATCACCCCTAACATTACAGTGGCCTGCGCAGGAAACCAGGCTTCACAAACGGTTGCCCATCGACGGCCCTTCCCTTGACCAACAGACCATCCTGTTGGTCCGTGGTTTGGGACTGAGGCTTGACTTTGGCTTCCTTTCCTCCCACGCCTAAGTTTCAACCAACTCCCCTCACCTACGGGGCGTCGACTGACCCACTGGGCGTCGATTGCCTCCGTAGGTTGGGCTGGTTTTGACAGCTTGGGCACTCAAGAAGGGCCCTTCCTCAAGGGCCCTTGGATTGTCCTTGGGTATGTTTAGCATGACATTTCCAACTCAAACATGTTTGTATATGAGTTTAGGACCTCTCACATGAATTTCATCCAAAATGAACATGTAAAACTCAACGAAACATGCCAAGACACACAAGGTCATTTCAAGGCAAACCATTTGAACGTCATGGACGTTCTTGGACGTTTGACCTCCAATCTTCACGAAACTTGACACACTGACTATAAAATATATAGTAACTAATATAATGACCCCATAACCTCATTAAACACACAATTAGGCACAAAACCACATATGAGGCACATAGCTGACTTAGTCGTCGAACGTCTTGGTCGTCCTTTGACGTTTGACTTCCAATGCACCTAAAACTCTAGACACTGACTCAATATCACATTATAGACCATTTTAGGACCTTAGACCATCATGACAACCATGTTAGGATCTAGATTCACCTAAGTCATTTGAGGGGTGTTATACGTAACCGGCGTCGTCGTCCTCTTTGAGGACTAAGAATAGCCTCTTAGCTTACATCATTACATTCATAGGTTAAAAATGCGGAAATTTTAAAAACTTTTTCATTACTTATACATTAAGGTTTAAATAGACCTCTACATACACATAATACTTATATCGAGTATACATAGACCCTTCGTATAGGAAGATTACTTAGTCTTCTACTTTTAGCATATAGATATATAAGATATAACATAGTCTCAAATGGATGTCTCATCTTATAACCATCTATCAAAAGTATAACAATTTGGGCCTAGCCCATACATCAATGTAATAACGCCACATATAGGCTATACAATATTTAGTACTCAAATAAAAAGGAAAGAACATAAGAGTCTTAAAACTAGAACAACTTCATCAGCTTGATAGTGGCATTTCCGTCGGAAAGTGAGTGATGATTGTGAATTTGAAGTCTTCTTCAAAGTCGTCTCAAAGACCTTCAACGACCGGAACCTACAATGTTTGGGAAAAAAGGAGAAAATAGGGATAGTACATCACTTGTACTAAGTATGATACCATATGCACACATATCATGAAATCATGCTAAAAAGGGACATTTCCTTAAAACATGATACTTTACATTTAGAAAGACTTATGCACATTCAAGAAGACCATACCAATCAATAAGACATATTCATTAAGTCAAAGCATGTACATCACAAGACCAACAATACTAAGTCTAGTCAAGCCAACATGCATATCACATAATTGAACACTTAGTAAAGACCACTCTATCATCAAGTTATAATAGCAAAAAGCATAGATAAGAGTTCATTACAACATGACCATAGCAAGATAATTACCCATGAACCCTCATTAAGTCAACAAGTGCAATGACCAAGCAAAGCCCCATAACCTTACTCAATCAAGTAACCCAACAAGAATCATGACCAACATCCAACTTCTCATAGCATATCATTAAGAGTACATATCATCATAATTTAACAATGATGACCAACACATATTTAAACCAATCGTCATATAGTATCAACAATGTGCAAGATCATCATATACATATCTTGTACCATTATAATTATATACAAATATAAGAACATCCTCCTAAGACTTCCTTCAAGGCTAACTAGTGCAATGTTTAGGTAGAGTCCCATACCCCTACCTAGACTAAGCTAAACCCCTTAGGTTATCCTAGTTAGAGTTCATTTCTTTAGTTCATTTTTACTTTTTGGGAGCATCTTTCCTTAACCGACATAGACCATATTAACTAATGTGGAATCTGGTGTCATGGAACTCTACACCAAAGGAAGGCGGACTACTTGCCCAGGTAGTACCAAAACATGAACATAGCAACTACGTGGATCCACTAGCTAGTATTTCTATATGAGCAACATAGTTCAAGAACTAGGAGATATAGTTGGGACCCTCTTTATGCTACATGCATTATTGTCTCCAATCTCAAGAGTACACTAGCGATCCTACCTTCCCTATGTGGGAAGGGATACTCCTCACTCTAGTTCACTCAGTGCTAAGGTAGAGTCCCTTTTGAAATGTCTTTAATGTATTTATTAATCATCATTGCTTAATGTAGGTCATATTGTCTATCCCTTATACAATCATCATCACCATAGCTCGTTAAGAATTGCATGAGTATATTCCTTTCATTATAATTCATATAAGTGAGGTTAGCACATTTACATAGTCACATCATAATAAAGCACATTGGTAAGTTATCACCATCCTTAAATCATTTACATCTTATCCATCACCTCATAAACCATAGTCAAGACATTTAAATTCAACATCATACCAACCCTATCAATCCTAATACAAGATATACTTCAATGAAACATCATCACTCAATCTCAAGTAACCACAATTGAAGTAAAGAATAGGGATCACAAGACTTACCAAGTATCCTTCATAATCCATCATCAAGGTCTTACCATCACCCCTTAACTCAACCCAATAAGGGTGTAATACTATCGCATAATAGTAATCAACATGATAATGAAGTCAATTCAAATCACTACATCAAAATCCATTACTAGTTCATAGCTTAAGAGAAGAGACTTAGGTCAAAGTCATAATCTAGATCAGTTACTCAAGAACAAGCATAATAGGACTACAATTCATCTTAAACTATTCATAATTGATACAATAACATCATCTAGTAGTAATTCAACCAATAACCAAGTCAATTGAACCAACATTACACCATTCATATCAAGATCACAACATAGGGTTAAGGGGAATAGGTCATCTTCTACAAACTAGACCAATCCATCAAAAAAATAACATAATTGAGTTATACTACATGTTAATCTATTAATAATATCAAAAATAAATAATAAACAAAGCAATTCACAAAATCAATTTCGAGATTGGAAAAGACCCCCTTGAATTTCATACTTTTGAAATCAATTGGATGGAACCCTTTGGGGAAAGAAGTCCCATAGGTGAAAGGAATCACATACGTAAGTGTTTGATGAAGATTGATGGAGAAACTTTGGTTATTGCAGCCCTATAACCCCTTGAATTTGACCTTCTATGGTGTTCTTCATCTTGGGAGAGAGAAAGAAGAGATAACGAAGAGAGTTTGGGTTTTGGGAATTCTGAGAGCTTAGGGTAGTCTAACCTATATTTATATAGGTTGTTAATCAACTTAATTAGGCTTCCATAAACCCCTAACAAATTATTTAACCACCTATTTAATTTAATTCACCTAACTAAAAATGAGCAGCAAAATAGGTCACTCACCCACGAGACCCCGTCGTCGCCTCATGTGTCAATCGACGGACCATGGGACGAACCGTCCTGTTGGTCTGTCATTGAGTTCATAGACTTACAGTCCCTTGGTCAATTATTCTAAGCTTCCATCGACGGAGGCAATCGACACCCCATCCATTTGACCACGAACCATCTGTGGAAACCGTCTATGAACACTGCCTTAGCAGCTTCTTGCCAAATCGCAAGGGTCCTCCTCAAGGTCCCTTGGTTGGTCCTTGGGGAGTTGTGCCCAGACATTTCGACTATGAACTAACTCAAATACGTGTTAGACACCCTTACACCAATTTTCATCATTTTTCGACTACTAAAACTTAGTCAAATAGGTCAAAGAACACTAGCACCTCATTGAACTAGTTTCTGGACATCATGGACGTTCTTTGACGTTTTGTTTCAATACTTCCTAAATATTCATTAAAATAGACCTTAAAACAGTGTCTAAACCTTTTGACACTGATGTTAGGATCTAGAACACGACTTAGACTTTCGAAGTTAAACAATATATGTGAGGAATCCTTTCACACAACACATTAAAACCACACATGTTCATACATTAATATAATCGTGCATTCACATTCATGTACATAGAAAACCAAACCTAGGAACTATCTTATCAAGGCACACATGTGCAATGCATATACAAGGACCCATACCCTTGGCGATACTAGTATACCTATCAAGTCATCTTAGTTAACGGAATACATAACATTCTTCATAGACATATACCTTACATGCATAGTAGTAGACACAAGTGCATATGAGAATACCTTTCATTAAACACCATGAACCTATACTACTTGTAAGCATGCATGAAGTGTGATTTTGTGTACATTGGTCAACATGATCACCTAATGGCTATCAAAAACACATTGAGGAAGCCAATCTCTTAGTACCACAATGAACATTCAAGCATAGACCACACAACACAATTTAGCATAGGAGACAAGCTAACTACAACACTTGCATTCAAGACTCCTAACTATAGCTAATCACACATTCATGTAGGGATATGTAGGTAAGGGGACATCAACCATCACAACTCATCAATGGCAGCACCTAAACCTATCCCTAACATAGTTATACATGCTTATACAATAACCATACATCCTAGATCACAACTAGAATAGAATATTAGGCATGCTTCAAATTTGATGATCATCATCACAAAACCTTCATAATACCATTGCCTTCAAGGACATGATCACATCAAATATATATTGACAATAAAGTAAACACCACCACCATAAGTGGATCATACCACACAATGTCATACAAGACCAATTCTATCCACAATACTATAGGAAAGTAAGGAAAGTAGGCAACCTTACCAATTTCTCAACCTTTGATCATTATTTATCAGTACTCCTTTTTCATCAACAATTCAAGAATAGGTCAGTAGATAAATGTAATTTAACAAAAACAAAATCATGCATAAACACTACAGGATCATGCTACTAACAAGTACACTACATCACCAATTTACTAGAAAGTAGAGAGACATAGATCACTCACCAATTTCCCTTGCCTTGATCATAAATCATAATTCATCAACAATATACATGTAGGGAAGTAGCTAAAGAGATAACAACCTAAACTAAAATATGCTTCATCTATCCTAGAATTGAGATCACATCATGTACATTACATTATCAATCTATAGGCTAGAAAAACCGAGATCAATCCTTACCAATTCGATTGTATCTATTCACATTGGATACACCTAATTTATCGTCACATTACATTATAGGCAGTAGCTAAGACAATTCTTCATAATTGAATCTCATAACAATCATTCTAGCATCAAGATCACAAGATACTACATTATAGGCCAATCTTATTCAAACATTCAAACCTTGATCCACTTGGATCACTAATCAACAATTCACCATCAATACACATACTAGGCAGTACATATAAACATTTTAACATAATTGAATCACAATTTGATTTACATAAGATCAAGATCACGAAACCAATATATAGGCTAAATCGAGTTTGAGAGAGATCATGGGTTCAACATGGAATTGGAATGAAAATCACATTGAAATCAGTATCTAATCATCAATTAAGATTATGCTTTTGAAATCAATTTGAGAAAGAACCCATGGCTAGATTGAAGAAGAAGAAGTTTGATCATGAATTCTCTTTGAAAACATTGAAAGGAACTCTCTAGATGAAAGGTTATCTAGAGATGAAGGATCACCATATCTCATTATAGAAGAAAACCACTGAAACGTGATGAATAACCCATGGGAATCCAAGCTCCAAGTTGTTCTTGAGCTTCATCTCCAATGGAGGTTTCTACAGAGGATATTTTAGAAGAGGGAAGTCTAATTTTGAATCATGGACTGGGAAAGGGGTTGTCACGTTTTAACCAACTTAATATACCCAAAAATACCCAAATAAACCACCTAGGGTCAGGTTAGGATGTGGGGTGAATTTCCCATTCACCCCTTAATGAAACAGTCATGTGATGTTGCAGCTTGCATCGACAGACCCATCGATGCCTAGTAGGTCCATCAACGGACTGTACTGCAGGCCGTCGTTTGGGTATGGGGATTTTCAACTGACTTAAGCCTTCGCCAGGCTATGTCCTGAACGACTCCCCCGTCAACGGGGCGTCAACCTACGAGGCGTCATTAGGCTCCATCGGTTGACATTGCCAAGACACTAACTCGACAACCTTTGGGTCCTCCTTGAGGGCCTTTTGTGGGGCCCTTGGGAAGTCGTACCCGTACGTTCACAACATAAATATACACCATAACATGTCAAGGACCTTCTATACTAGTTTCACCCAAAACAAAAACTTGCAACACATCCAAACATGCTAGGCACACTCAAGTCTCACATGCACGTCTCAAGGGCTAACTTTCGAATGTCTTGGACGTTTGACTTCAAAATGACTTTAATTTAATCATAAATGCTTTAAAACACTTAATTAACATATTAACAAGCTTATATACACATGTGAGGCTCTAGACACCCTAACTCATTTTGAGGGTCTTACAATATCCCCCACTTGGAAACATTCGTACTCGAATGACACTTGGGACACTTTAATCACAACAAGGACTTCAATGATTCATAGATCAACTCACAATATCTATAACATCATCACATAGAAATCAATGAACCACATTACAAGGAACAGCAACCTCTAAGCCACTTTAGCACTCATTGCAACACAAGGAAGCACAAACTTTTATTCACTTACTTTCAAAATGCATTAATCACAAGGCATCACTCATGCTCATAGGAAAAAGATCCATCTCCTAATCATAACATGGTCATTATACTGCATTTCATTAAGATCTCATTATGTATGATCACATATAAGCATATTCCAAATTCCTCAAAAACCAAGTAAGAACTTCATTTAGATGAGGAATTTTCAACCTTTTAAACCAAAGCATGCTCATATTTCCTTCCTGGTGAATTTAAACATGGTAATTCACACCACACACATCACAACTATAGGAAGTCATTTCACAAAATTTCAATTTCTAGCATAACACTAGCCTTCATAAACATGCATCAATTTGGGAAATCTCACAATATATAGGAACACACAAGGACAATAGCTAAACATGTCTTCACTTTGCAAAAGTGAGCCTAAATTCATAGCTCCCAAATCATAAAAGTCACATAATTTTCAAGAGACTCATCATTTTCATTTCAAGGAGACTCAAAAATTTTC
Source organism: Solanum sitiens (assembly GCA_016801875.1). NCBI lineage: Eukaryota > Viridiplantae > Streptophyta > Magnoliopsida > Solanales > Solanaceae > Solanum > Solanum sitiens. The sequence continues at coordinate 291,416 of JABWTJ010000648.1, read as the reverse complement.
ATTATGAGGATAAATACTACACATTTTAAGTGACATCAACATGTTTCTTACCTTATCTCATGAAGTTAAATGCACAAATAACATAGAAACATGCACAATCAACATGTGAAATCATGAATTTCATCAAAAATCCTTTTTAATGCAATTTAGAATCTTCATAACATGCATAACATAGTGTCATTTAAGACATACATAACATATGGAGAACATGCAACTCATACTTTCATGCAAGACTCCCAGCATGAACAAGCTGTTAGAAACTCTTTAGTTCAAGCTCAAGTAAGAATAGAAGGACAACTTGGAAACATCAACAACCTTACTACTCATATCACCATCCCCCACTTAGGAGAAACTCATTTAAGAGAAACTTAACTCAACATCATTTTTCCTCTAGGCCTAACACCCAAAAGAAGTCCATATCATTCAAGATAGATCATACTACCCAACCACATAAAGTCTAAACTATATCATGAACATCAAGGGTCATACTATATTAGGGTAAAACAATAAAGGAGACTTAGCCATAAGGCCTATTTCTTTTCTATCAACATTACAGTAAGGTAACTTCTAGGTCAATCAAACCCACATCATCACCCTACAAAGTAAGTACACTACACTCACTTCTAGGACCAAGTCTATACAAAAGACTCCATTCCATACAAGGCAACTTTAAAGGCATCACACATATAAAGCAACACATAAACCATTCCGACATATATAAAGAGCCACAATGAATACTTTAAAACACATATACTTAGGGAAACATTTCAACCATTACACACATATAAGGCAACATTGAACTATTAAACATACATATATAGGCACATGAATTCTTGAGCTTTTCACCACCTTCTTCAAGCATTTCAAGTCTAAACCATATCATAAGACTATCATCATGCAAAGTCATCAAGCAACTTATAGTCCAAAAAGAGACTCATTTTAACCATAACGACTTCTAACATGCTTTAATCATATCATGACATACATTTCTTAACATAACATGCCATTTCACATAGATCTCATATATAGCCACAAAGGGCATCACATCAACATAAACCAAAGTTCACCTTCACACATACTCATCAAACCATAAAACCAAGATAAACATCAAAACTCACCTTTTCTCCCTCAAGCATAGAGATACCATCTCATCAGAGCAATCACATCTAAAAGACCACTGGACAAGAAAATATAAGAGAGAGATCTTATAGAGTTAAGTTCTATGGCACGACATAAGAAAGATGAAGAAGGGAAACTCTATCGTCCTATATCCTCTCGCTCATAGATGTTTCGCGACTCACCACCGATGATCTAGACTCTACTAGACGTGGGAATATGAGACATTGAATCTCATGCTCTGATACCACATTTGTCACGACCGGGGAGCACCCCCTAGAAGTAACATGGCGTACTTGACCTCTTGGAGGTCTTATACAAGCCCATAGTTATCATTCATCGCATTATCATAGGTAAATTTAGCGGAAAATTTAAATCTTTCATAGTACATCATATGCTAGAAATCACTTCCATTATATATATATATATATATATATATATATATATATATATATATATATATATATATATATATATATATATATAATATAATATAATATTTACATAGTTAAAGACTCTATTCTCTTTTTTCCATCCTAGACTCAACATCATTAGAGTATAATAGGGACACTGCCCTTTCAACAAAAATCATAACTAAGCTATTACAAGACTTTACTTAAAACAATGACATAGGAAATCCTTGAACTTAAGATTCCTTTCCTTGAGCTTGGGAATCACATATCAAACTCCTCACCAAGACATCCTTTATCCAACCATAACATACACTTTGTGTAAAAAGGTAGAGAAGAATGGTGTTAGTACAAGAATGCACTAAGTATGGCAACCATGCAAAAACATGCATTTAAAAGGGACATTTTTCTTGAAACCATGCATCATGTATTTTTGTAAAAACTTCATAAAACTTGATACGTTAAGCATTATACAACTTACATACTTCATTTAGGCATATATCATAGTCATAATATCATCTAAAATCACACATAGCATTTAAGTCACATTTTGACCCATTTTACAGTAGCTACAACCTCTTTACAGTGAACTTCTTTTTATTCTAACTTCTTGAATTTCCCAAGTAACCCTCTAGTGTCACTTAGTGCAATGTATAGGTAATGTCCCATAACACTATTCATACTCAAGCATCACCTTAAGGACACAAGGAAATCATACCTACAACCATTCAACTCAACACATACATCCATAGGATCATTTCGTATAACAAGGCACATACTTCACATTATACTTAACATAAGACTTTATTCAACTACATTTAACCCAAGTAGGACCTTCATTCATATAGCGAATAAGACCAACATTATGCACATAAGGAGAGACCTCATCATATAGACCCATTAGGGCTCATACCATGCATATCATCACAACAAGTAGGGAATACTACAATGCAATGCATAATGACATAAACATATACATATACATTAGGACATCTTCCTAGAACTCCCTTCAAGAGTTACTTGTGCAATGCATAGGTGAAGTCCCATACTCCCACCTACACTAACCAAATTCCCTTAGGTTATCCTAGTTAGGATCTAGTTCTTTACTTCCATTGTCCATTTTACTTTAGGAAAATTATATCCTTAACCGACACTAAGACCATGGGTGCTAACATGGAATCTGGTGTATTAGAGCCTTACACCAAGGAAGGTGCTCTACCTAGCCAAGGTAGAACGTTAACACATCCTAGCATACTAAGTAATATCACTTGCTAGATCATATGGGGCAAGCATAGTTATGGAACTTGGAGGCATATGTGGAAACCCTCTTTATGCCAAATGAGGCATTGTAGTTATCCACTTTATGGAAATGTCACTCTAAGAACTTTAGGCTATGAGTCTAACTACCTCGTGAGGACTATGGTCAACCTACCTTCCTACAATGGGAAGGGACACCCCTAATCTTCAAGTTCACTCGGTGCTAAGCTAAGTTCCCTTTCTTGAAAAGCCTTTATTAACATTACTTTATAAAATTAAGCTTAGGAGAGTTAACCCCTCATATTCTTAGATTATAGGTCATAGATGAGAGTTCATCAATCTAAGTCATGTGAGAAGTCCTTTCACATGGACATAGCATATTCAAACACCATCTAGTTTAGGGTACACTTAAGAACACCTTTCAAGGCCCCTCTATTGACTAGATCATCATACATGCGTGTGTGTGTGTGTATACATATATGTGAGCAATCCCTTCACACAACACATTAAGACAACACATATTCATACATTAACATAATCATGCATTCACATTCATGTACATAGAAAACAAAACCTAGGGACTATCCTATCAAGGCACACATGTGCAATGCATAGACAAGGACCCCTACCCTTGCCCATACTAGTACACCTATCAAGTCATCCTAGTTAAGGGAATACATAACATGCTTCATAGACATACACCTTACATGCATAGTAGTATACACAAGTTCATATGAGAATACCTTTCATTCGACACCATGAACCTATACTACTTGTAACCATGCATGAAGTGTGAGTGTGTGTACATTGGTCAAAATGATTACCTAATGGCTATCAACAACACATTGAGTCAGCCATTCTCTTAGGACCACAATGCACATTCAAGCATAGACCACACAACACAATTTAGCATAGGAGACAAGCCAACTACAGCACTTGCATTCAATACTCCTAACTGTCACATCCGGGTTTACCCCCTAGATGTAACCGGTGTCGTCCTCTTTAAGGACTAAGACTAGCCTCTTAGTTTACATCATTACATTCATAGGTCAAATTTAGCGGAAAATTTAAAACTTTTCATTACTTCTAATTGGAGGTTTACATAGACCTCTACATACACATAATATATATATATCGAGTATACATAGACCCTTCGTATAGGAAGATTACTTGGTCTTCTACTTTTATTGCACATAAATATATATAGAAATTATCATAGTCATAATAGTCGTCTCATCTCATAACCATCTAATAAGAGTGTATCAAATTTGGGCCTAGCCCAAACATCAATCCAATAAGACCACATATAGGTCATACAAACGTATAGTACTCTAGTGAAAGGAAAGAAACAAAAGAGTCTAAAAACTCATAACAACTTCGTAAGCTAGATAGTGGCATCACACTCGGAAGTTGAGGACCTACCTACTTAAATGAATAAGAGATCCAAGTCTTCTTCAAGTCGCCTTCCAAAACACTTCAACGACCTGAACCTAAAATGTTAGGGGAAAAGGAAGGAATGGGGTTAGTATGCCACTTGTACTAAGTATGAGACCACATGCACATATAAGATCAAATCATGTTAAAAGGGACATGTTATTAAAACACTCTACTTTATTCTTTGAAAAGCCTTATGCATCATCAAGGAAAACATGCAACTCAATAAGGCATATTCATCAAGTCAAAGCAAATAGCATACTTGTCAACATACTTTAACCCATAATCTAATATAACCCTACCATCAAGTAACTACATTAGAAGCATGGATAAGAGTTCATCATATCATAATAAAGAAATACTACTATCCATGAATCCTCATAAAGACAACAAGGGCAATAACCAATCAAAGCACCATAACCTTACTCAATCAAGTGACCCAACAAGAATCATGACTAATATTCAACTACACATAACATAACCTTTTAAGGATATACAGCATCATACTTTTAACAACATACACCAATTACATGTTCATAAGAGTATCAATCACCATATAGTATCATTTACATGTAAAGTCATCATACTATCATCTTTTGCATTCATTATCATATACATACATAATATCAACCTTCTAAAGCTTCTATCAAGGGAAACTAGTGCAAGGCATAGGTAGAGTCACATACCCATACCTAGGCTAATTCAAACCTCTCAAGTCACCTTAGTTAGTTTATCCTTCATTTGTTTATTTTAATTTAGGGAACACTTGCCTTAACCAAAATAGACCACAAGAGCTAAGTGTGGAATCCAGTGTTGTAAAACCTTACACCGATGGAAGGTGGTCTACCCGCCAAAGTAAAACCAAACATAAACATAGCTTTCTAGGTGGATCCACTAGCTAGTCTTCCTATGGGGGCAACATAGTTCAAGAACTAAGAGATAGGTATTCTCCCTCTACATACCACTTGGCAATTAGGGCCTCCTCTCATGGGAATCCATTGGATGAGTATCCCTCTTTGGGGATCAACACTACATGTAGAAATATAGGGTGAATCTTCCTCTATGGGAAGTCATCACCTCCCATTGTCAAGTTCACTCGATGCTAAGCTAAGTCCCTTTATTGAAATGTCTTTAATGTCTTTATTAATCATCATAGCTTATTGTAGGTCATAGGGTCTAACCCTTGTATAATCATCATAATCATAGCTTAGTAAGAATTGTAAGTCATCACAATTCATGTAAGTGAAGTTAGCACATTTTCATTTTCATTCATAATAAGGCACATTGGTAATCATCACCATCTTTATAACATTTACATATTAATCAACCTCACAATCAAAATCAAGACATTTCAATTCAACATCATACCACCCTATCAATCCTAATACAAGGCATACTTCAACACAACATCATGACTTAATGACAATTAACCACAATTTGAAGTAAAAGATAGAGATCATAAGACTTACCAAGTCTCCTTCATAGTTCATCATCAAGATCTTAACATAAACCCTCAATTCAACCCAATTTGGAAATACATCATCATAAGTCAATAATCAACATGATAACAAGTCTAGAAGAATCACTACTTCACAATTCAATATTAAATCATAGCTTAAGACAAGATACTTAGGTCAATTCCATTCCTAACCTAGATCATCTTCTCAAGAACTAGCATAAAAGACTATAAATAACTCTAATCTATTCATGATTAATGTAACAACATCACTTAGTAGTAATTCAACCATCAACCAAGTTAATTGAACCAAAGACAACCTAATTCATATCAAGATCAAACCTAGGGTTAAGGGTTAAGGGTCATATTCTACAAACTAAACCAAAACATCAAGATATATCATAATTAGGTTAGAATACATGTTAATCAATTCATATTATCTAATAGAAAATATAAATAAACCAATTCATAACATAATTTTCGAGATTGATAAAGACCCACATGAAAACTCAACTTTTGAAAGTACTTTGAAGGCACCATTTGAGAAAAGAGGTCTCAAAGGTGAATTAGATCCCATACCTCAATGTTTGATTAAGAATTGATGGTGAACTCGTCCCTTTACAGCCCCCAACTCCCTCCCCTAGGTTGTCTTCAATGGTGTCTTCCAATAGAGAGAGAAAGAAGAGAGAAGGAAGAGAGTTTTGTTTTGAGAGTTGTAATTAGACTAATGGCGTTGGGGTCTTTATATAGGGGGTAATTAAGTTAATATGTCATAACCGGGGTCTAGACCCTAGTCAAAACCGGCGTCGTTGACCTCTTAGAGGTCGCAGACAAGCCTACATACATCATCATTACATCATATAAGTTAATTTTAGCGGAAAATTTAAAACTTTTGATTGCTTTAAAGTATACATAGAGTTCATAGTAAGAATTACAATACATTACATCAGTTCACCACAACCATCTAATAATGAGATATTCAAATGAAGCAAATAGTTCATAACTGCATAAATATAAAGTTGCCAAAATGGCACCAATACAACGTCTGAAACAAATAAGAAAGAAATGCTAGTGGAACACTCTCCACTACCTCATGCCTACGTCTAACCTAGAATATGCAAGATAAGCATCCTCGAAAGCATGAGGGTCTACCAAGTCCGTATGAATGCTCCACGTCCGGATAGCTCCAACGTAGTCTCGTAAGCTCTAGCGTCCACCTGCACCTGCACCTAAAGGTAGAGTTTTGTATGGGATTAGTATACACTTGTACTAAGTATGGGTGTATGCAAGCACACACCAAGGACATGCATGATTAAGAAGAGCTCTCTCCTAACGACATGAGTTATGGAAAGTCAAGTCAGTGGACTTGCCAAATCGGATTAGGAAAGTCATGCATGAGAGTAACATGCATCATCATTCTTTTCATATTGCACACAGCACATAACATATTTCATATAGCACGTACATATACCACATATCATTCGTTCATATGCCATGAGACCTTGGAATCATGGACTTAACATTAGGACTTCCCAAAATGAGGGCTCAACATATGGGACCTCAACTAGGGAGCCTTCTTTAGCAAACACAGAGTCTGTTTCATTCATTCATGCATACTTCATTTTCATTCATTTCATTCATTCATAGACTGGTGCAATACCAGCTATACCTAGGATGTAGTTTAAGAATCTCATCGGGTTCACTGTGCAATGACCAAGAATGACCTAGTGTCATTACTTGAGTCTAGTTCACCTCTTGATTATCCTAACCACACACCTTTGATATCATTCATTTCATATTGTGCATTACTGAGGCTGGCCTCATTCTTTCTTTGGGAAATTTAACTTTAACCGACATAGATCATGTGAGCTCCATGAAATCCTGTGTCTACCCCACACCGAAAAGAGGTGGAATCACCGGCCAAAGTGAAACCAAAACATGCTAGCGTATATAGGGAATTGAACCCTGCTATATCCCTATGTTGGCTGCATAGGTTCAAAGACTAGGAGATATAAGGAGACCCATACCCGCCTTAACGGACAGTCTCATCTCATGAGATTTACACAAACCTCTGCCTTCCCGAAAGAAGGAATCGCGACTCATAGCTAGCCTATCGATACTACGTATAAAGTTCCATTACATTCATCTCACACATCATAGAAGATGGCTTCTAAAATGAGGGCATCATTTCTCATTAGATGATTTCTCATCTCATCATTAGTATTAAGTATGAATTAACTTTAATACTTTCATTAGAGTGTTCTAGAGACTGGTCTCTTCATTAACTTTACACTCTCATAGGCGAGTACGTTTTGGTAACATTTACTTAGGCTTATTTGAGATCGCTCTCATCTTTTGCATTAGCCTCTTATCATGTTGTCACCACATTCATTAGCTTTAGCACAATTGATCTTCATAATTACTCACCCCTCTACGTGAATGTTCATTTCATCATATGCCAATGCCCTTGGCCTTTCTTAGTGTGTTTCACACTCTTACTTAACCCTTCTAGGGTCACATCATTCATCACATAACGTCTTAGGTTCACTTACTTTATAAATGTATGCTGGACTTATGAGTCCATACACACAAGCCATGAGGCTTCATTCATAGTTCATTTAAGTGATTCATATTTACCCAAGATTATGTGGTACAAGACTTATGCATCTTGTAAGTATGCCAAGGTCTCAATTTTGATTCCCATAGGCAGCATTCATTAATTATTTAATCACGTAAGACTTATGTGTCAATACGGAATTGGGCAAGGGAACCCGATTTTGAAAACCTTGGACCACACTTTACTTCCACTTAATTCTTGATTTAACAATTCGGCTTGGGACCCAATTTCGAGTCCCTACACTTACATTTCTTTTTCTCTCCTTTTTCTTTACTTAATCTCAAACTTCTAAGATTAGGATCCAAGATCGAACCCCCACACTCACGTTTCATTTAATTTCTTTCTTTCCTTAATTATTCTCCGTTGAACCGAGGGGATGTGGGATCGATTCCCCACAACCTCACCTTATTTTTTATTTGTATTTTCTCCTTACTTTCTCATTCGTCCAAGAGGTTGTGGGTTCGATCCCCACATACCTTATTTTATTTTCTTTTAATTGTTTCTTCCTATTCTCTTGTTTGACCGAGAGGTTGTGGGTTCGAACCCCACATGCCTCATTTTATTTATGTCTTATTTTCAGTCAAGGCACACGGGTTCGAATCCCATATACCACATTCCTTTTATTATTTAATTTTTTATAACTTGTATATGGTGGGGTCTTGGGTTCAATCCCCAATGATCTCATGCATTTAAAAAAAAAAAACTAATTTTTTTCAGTAAGTGGCCGAAACCAAATTTCCAAAACATGGAAATTTGATCACCTTTTTGCAATCCATTTTCTCAACCTTTAAACGTTAGATTTATACAATTTTCGTGTAGCATCTAGTGTGTTTTCATGGTTACTTTTGATCAAGATTTTTCACTAAATTCAGCAACATTACACTCATATGAACATCACGGTTTTAACATATTCCTACACGTAAAATACAATAATTTAACATGTCAAATTTCATGCTTCAAACTGAGACCAAAATCACAGTACACACATGCACCCACAAGTTAACATATTACACATTTTTTTCGGAAAACACTTTATCATTTCTCACATAATTTCCAAACACACGTACAAACACATCATCACAATCAACCCTAAAATCATCTACCAGAAGTCATACCAACGCATGCATCGATTCTTTAAAAGGATCTAATGACAGGGGCATGAAACGGGGACAACGTTAGTTTTTCGATTGAGATTAAACTGAACCTTAGGGGTCTCTTGGGAGAGGGACCAAGAGGGAAGAAAACCCATACCTTAATGTCGTTCAACACTTGTTTCAATGCTGCCAATTCTCACGAAACCAAGCCTCACCACCGAAACCTCAGCACAATTCCGTCGAGAAACCCCTTTTTGCTTTACATTTTCAGATTGTCTTTACTTTTGAGTTTTAGCGTTCAAGTTCTTGATGAACTTTATATTTTTTTGTTCTGTTCTTTTCTTTTACTGAAGAGTGATCGTACCAGTGAGGTAGAAGTAGAGAGAGACGTGAGAATGAGTGGTACCTTAGGATTAGGATATTTAGGTGGAGACTTAGTCAAACTAGGACTTCTCCTTAACTTATTAAAATCTGATTTTTTTCAAAGGGTAAGTGAAATGACCACCATGCCCCTACAAAATCTGATAATAATCATCAATTTAATCCACCTAAACGTTGCTTCCACCAAGGCTCGAAATGGGTGAAGCCTCCATCGCGAAACAGGTCATTCCGAGTCGACCCGACCCGAACCGTTCCTCTAATTAAATTAATTAATTAATTAATTAATTAATTAGGGTAATTACAATATTACCCCTAGCTTGGAATAGACCATTTTACCCCTAGACCCTCCAAACCTAAGATTACCCCTTTTAAGTCCGGTAAAAACTCATCCGGGTGAATCTCTTCAATTCGGGTGCCCTACAAAGTTGGTTCTCACCTTGCCTAGCTCAACTAACTCACCAAGTTGGTTGGCTTGGATAGTGCATAGGTTTTGAGGTTTGGTTCTACGCGCAACAAGCCGTGTGAACCCGGTCTAATCCAGGCATTCTAGATACGTTTAAGCATTACTTAGCATAGTCATTTTCAGGTTGTTACAAATTAGGCTTACCTTAATCCCTAAATAACCACCAAACCCATTAATTAATTAGTAAAGACCTACTTAAAAATGTGCAGGAATTACAGGCCCCATCGACGAGACCACGATCGACCGATTGTTGGTCAGTCGACGGACCAGCCGTCCTCCTTGCTGCACATCTGTGGTTCTTGTCAGAGATTTGTGCAGTCTAGGGCTCCAACAATTTGTCTAAGTGTTGATCGACGGTTGGTAATGACACCCCGTCGATCCACACACGGATCGTCGATTGCATCTCGTGGTTACACAATGCCCAGGCAGTGTTGACTCCAATGTGGAAGGGTCCTCCTCAAGGGCTCTTGGTTGGTCCTAGGGGAGTCGTGCCCAGAAGTTTCGACCATGAATCCACTTAAACACATGTTACACACCCTTCCACCAATTTTCATCATTTTCCGACTCGTAAAAGCTAGTCAAATAGGCTTAGGCACGCTAGTGCTTCCTAGAACTACTTTCCGGACATCATGGACGTTCTTGGATATTTTGGTTTCTAAACTTTCTAAATGACTTATAAACATTAAAATAGGCCTTAAAACAGTGTCTAGACCTTATGACTCTTATGTTAGGATTTAAGACACGTCTTGGCTTTTCAAAATGTTACACTAACTATAGCTAATCACCATTTATGTAAGGGTATGTAGGTAAGGGGAAATCAACCATCACAACTCATCAATCTCAGCACCTAAACCTATCTCTAAAAAAGTTATACACATCCTTATACAATAGCCATACATCCTAGATCACAACTAGAATAGAATACTAGGCATGCTTCACATTTGATGATCATCATCACAACACCTTCATATACCATTGCCTTCAAGGCCATGATCACATCACATATATATTGACAATAAAGTAAACACCGCCACCATAAGTGGACCATACCAAACAATGCCATACAATACTCCTTTTTCATCAACCTTTGATCATTGTTGATCAATATTCCTTTTTCATCAACAATTGAAGAATAGGGCAGTAGCTAAATGTACTTTAACAAAAACAAAATCATGCATAAGACACTACAAGATCATACTACTAACAAGTATACTACTTCACCAATTTACTAGAAAGTAGAGAGACATAGATCACTCACCAATTTCCCTTGCCTTGATCATCAATCATAATTCACCAATAATATACATGTAGGGCAGTAGCTAAAGAGATAACAACCTAAACTAAAACATGCTTCATCTACCCTAGAATTGAGATCACATTATGTACATTACATTATCAATCTATAGGCTAGAAGAACCTAGATCAATCCTTACCAAATCGATTGTATCTATTCACATTGGATCAATTACACCTAATTTATCATCACATTACATTGTAGGTAGTAGCTAAGAAAATTCATCATAATTGAATCTCATAACAATCATTCTAGCATCAAGATCACAAGATACTACATTATAGGCTAATCTTATTCAAACATTCAAACCTTGATCCATATGGATCACTAATCAACAATTCACAATCAATACACATACTAGGCAGTAGATATAAGCATTTTAACATAATTGAATCACAATTCGATTTACATAAGATCAAGATCACAAAGCCCATACATAGGCTAAATCGAGTTTGAGAGAGATCATGGGCTCAACATGGAATTGGATTGAAAATCACATTCAAATCAGTAGCTAATCATCAATTCATTAACATTATGCCTTTGAAATAAATTTGATAAAGAACCCATGGCTAGATTGAAGAAGAAGAAGTTTGATCATGAATTCTCTTTGAAAACATTGAAAGGAACTCTCTAGATGAAAGGTTATCTAGAGATGAAGGATCACCATACCTCATTATATAAGAAAACCACTGAAACTTGATGAAGAACCCATAGGAATCCAACCTCCAAGATGTTCTTGAGCTTCATCTCCAATGGAGGTTTCTAGAGAGGATATTTTAGGAGAGGGAAGTCTAATTTGAATCATGGATTGGGAATGGGGTTGTCACGTTTTTAGACAAATTAATATACCCAAAAATAGCCAAATAAACCACCTAGGGTCAGGTTAGGACGTCGGGCAAAATTCCCATTCACCCCTTAATGAAAATAGTTGCTTGGCAGTGATATTGCAGCCTATATCAACGGACCCATCGACGCCCAGTAGGTCCATCGACGGACCGTATGCAGGCCGTCATTTGGTCTGGGTCTTGTCAACTGAATTGAGCCTTCCCCAGTCTAAGTCCTGAACGACGATGCCTCCCCCCCCCCCCACTAAAGGGGCGTCAACACACCTACGAGGCGTCATTAGGCTCCATCGATTGACACTGCCAAGGCAGTGTCTCGACAGCCTTAGGGTCCTCCTTGAGGGACTTTTGCGGAGCCCTTGATGAGTCTTACCCAGACGTTCCCAATGTAAATATACACCTTAACATGTCAAGTACCTTCCATACCAGTTTCACCAAAAACAAACACTCACAAAACATCCAAACATTCTAGGCACACTCAAGTCGCACATGCATGTCTCAAGGGCTAACTTTCAAATCTCTTGGACATTTGACTTCCAAATGACTTCAAATAAATAATACATCCTTTAAGACACTCAATTGACATATTAACAAGTTTATAGAAACATGTGAGGCTCTATACACCCTAACTCATTTTGGGGGTCTTACATAGGGTAGCCACTATTCGTGAGTAGAGATGAAGTGTCTAATACCAACCCTACTATACCTAAGAATTATAGTGAATGAAGAAGGGGGATTTTGTGGTGGAAACTCTTCGTGAGTTGAGATAAAGTGTTTAGTATCAACCTCACTATTCCCAAGAGCTTTCGAAAGAAAGGTTGGAGGTTGGATACTCTTCATGAGTTGAGATGTAGTATTCTAAGTAACCTCTAGAGATTAGTACTCTTCGTGAGTTGAGATGTAGTACTTGGTAGAATCTCTTAACCTATAGCTAATGAATGTAATGACTGTTGTCACGACCCAAAGTAAATCCTAGAAAATAGGGCATTCTTCAAGTCGCCACACGGCGTACTTAACCTCTCGGAGGTCTTGCACAAGACCTAATACATCATTCATTGCATATATACGAAAAGTAGTGCGGAATTTAAGATTTTCTTTCAAAGCATAATGCAAAATAATTTTATAAAACTTCTAACATATGTATCAGAAACCATCTATGACATCATGAGTACAATAGTCTTGGGTCACAGCCCCTAAAAGTCTAACATAGAAAAGAACATAAAAGACAACATAGGAGTGATATCTTCGGATGCTACGAGGACTCACCAATCTTCTCTTCTTGAAAGCCTTGGAAAGTCTACCCTTCAAAGCAACACAATCTCTTTAAGACCCTACATTGGATTAGAATGTAGGAAAAATATGTGTTAGTATGAAATGTACCAAGTATGGAAACTATCATACCAAATCATAAGATATTCCAAGGGGTTAGTCAATAATAGACATAATCATAAGATATAAAGACATAAGCATAACATGAATATCATAAGCATAATAAAGCATCATAAGGCATATAAGAGTTCATACTTAACTCATTGTCCTTCTTACTCAAATGAACTACTTCACAAGACACCTCCAAATATACTTGTGCAAGGCTAAGGTAGCATCATATACTACTACCAAAGCTATGTACCTTTCTTTGGTCATTCTTGATCATAATCCACTATCATAATTAAGACCTTAAGTTCTTCATGACATATGAGCACTATGCCCCTAGATAACCTCAAAACACACTTGTGCAATGCATGTGAAGCATCCCATTCTACCTCACACACTAAGCATGTCTTGAAGTCACCCTAATCCCTTTCTTTTTAGTTTAGGAGTCTCTAGTAGACCTACTTCATAATGACAAGGAACTATCATCTTAGTTAAATCATATAATGGAAAGCAACAATAGCTACTACCCAAGCTAAACATACATATCATAGAGGTCATGTCATAGGTAGCTTCAAGTCATACTTGTGTCATGTATGGATAGCATACCATACTACTATCCACAATAAGTACTCCTCTAGACTATCCTACTCCAAGCTAACTTGTCTTGCAACCTTGTATATTAAGCTTAACTTACTATCATAATAGACCTACTACCATGGAAAGCATCTCATCATACTAACCAAGCTAATTAAGGAAGGATACAACCATCCTAACCGTCATGCAACCAATTATGTAGATGCAAGCTAATCGTAGGGGAGCATGAATCCTCAACCCTAAGCTGCCATGAGATTCTATCTCAAGCTTTTACATGAAATGCACCTTGAATGCAAATCAAGCTACCATTAGGAGAGTATAGGCCTTTCCCCTAAAGCTACCATGAAATGGTTTTGCCCATACAAAGTCAAGATACCATGATCAAGCATCCTAGCAATACAAGACCAAGCTAAAACATGAGAGAGCTTACTTCCTCAATTCAAAGTTACCATGAAGTTAATCACCTCAAGCTACCATGAGTAATTCAACTTAGAATACCATGAGATTCAACATCTTAAGCTACCATGAGTATTTCAACTTAAGCCTCCTTGAGATTCACTATCTCAAGCTACCCTTGAGATCTACCATCTCAAGCTTATCATGAGATCCACCATCTCAATCTATCATGAGATTCACATCTTAAGCTTTCATGACATTCACATCTCAATCTATCATGCCTTGGT
Organism: Solanum sitiens; assembly: GCA_016801875.1. Classification (NCBI taxonomy): domain Eukaryota; kingdom Viridiplantae; phylum Streptophyta; class Magnoliopsida; order Solanales; family Solanaceae; genus Solanum; species Solanum sitiens. The sequence goes on along the minus strand of JABWTJ010000648.1, from coordinate 276,401 downwards.
CCCTTCTCACCAAGTCTATTACACAAGAAGTGATAATACAATTCATCTTCAAGCTAGTCTAGTTCATCACGTCTTGATTCAATTTAGGTTCTTAGGTCAACCTAGAATTCATCTGTGTGAGAGAACTTGCTTCCCCTATCATGTTTATGTCTAAGTGTAGAATAAAACCTCATTATAATCTCTTCATAATGACTTTACCCTCAAATCCATAGCATCAATGTCATAACAGCTCATAATCGATTATTACCTTCAATTCATTATTATCTATGTTCAATTTCATGCTTACTTCATTCAATTTGGTCATTAGAAGGTAAGTCTAGGAATACATGATCACATAGGTTCAATTCAATCTTTTCAAGTCAACACCAACCTAGATCAATTAAGCCTAGTTTAATTCATATCTAGGTAATTAAATCATGATCAATTAGCACATAATGCAATAGAATTAAGAAGATCAACTTAGAACCTTCATCTTGCCTCTAATGACCTAAAATCACCATGATCACCTTCAACATCAATTACTACAATTTACCATGAAAACCTCAATAAAAAATCACATAATCATCATATGAACATAATAGAATTCTACCCACTAGATTGGGATCACAATCAAGCCTTACCCACAATGCAATCACAACCCTCTCTAGATTGGGGTTCTTTGGATTTACAATTGAGGAATAACTTGGAGACTCCATGAATGGAAGAATCCATTACCTTAGATTAGAAACTTAAACACAGCTTCAAACCTTGGTGAATTCGTCCTAAGAACAGCCCCCAATTTCTCTTCATTCTTCAATGGTGTTCTTGAGAGTGTTTTGGAGAGGGAGAGGTTTTGATTTGGAGTCCAGATCCTAAATGGATATTATAATGCTTAAATACACTTCAAACCCATAAAATAATCACCAATAAATAATCCCTAAATTTCCCAAAAGACCCCTGCAACTATTCGACCATTTAACCAATTCTAATTTGACTTAAAATTGACGCGACCGAATTTGGGAGTTCACTGCGTGTCGCAGGGTCAGTTCTGATTTTTGGTTCAGGAAAATAATTTAATACAGAATAGTTCGCGATTTCCCCGCATCACAAGGCAAAAATTTCCCCTTGAGTGTTGGTTGCGCATCGCGCAGCAGCCTGGCAGCTTTCTTGGCCTACATTTGGGTCCTCTTTCGGGACCTTAGGGTGGTCCCTGGGGCGTCGTACTCGAACGTTTTGACCCTTTATATGTATGTCTATGTGTAGGAACTATCTATGCTCAATTTCACCTCCATTCCATACCCCAAAACTCCGCTACAAAATGCTACGACACATTAGTTCAACTTAGAGTAGCTTACGGACATTTTTGACGTTTGACCTCCAAACTCTTCGAAACTTCATATATTGCCTTGAAAAATTAAAATTAGTCATTTTAAGACCCTATCAACTCATGAAACTCATGTTAGGATCTAGATTCACCTAGTTCATTTTGGGGTCCTTACAAATGTCTAGAACTCTGTGGGGACTTATGCTTTGCACCGAGAGGATTTGAAGAAGGGGTGGATACTCTTCGTGAGTAGAGATGTTGTATCTAATGTAGATCTTGATATGAGTTGTCTTCGTGATTTTAGATGTAGTACTTAGGAGCAATCTCCTTATCCCTTAATTATGCGCCTGCATAGGTTTAGCTATTGGGGATCTATGTAAAGGCTAAGAGAATGATCCCACCTTAGTCAAGTGGGCATCCCTTATCTGGTAGGGGTTAATACCAGGATTCCATTTCTAGATCTCATGTTCTATGTAAGTTAAAGCTAGCCCCCATAAATGAATGTATTTAACTAGGTCTTCCTAAGGGTGTACTATTTAGGGCTGGTGGTGGATTGGGACGCCATCTATCCATTGCACGAGTAGACATTTGGAGGGATTCTTAGTGTGTCCTTGTATGAAAATGTATGAATTGGTTACCATGTGATGTTAATAAAGTAAGTGACTTTAGGTCTAATGTTATTGAAAAATGTTGATATTATGTCTAATTTTGATGGAGGTTTTGTAAATGATGAATGTGATGTGCCTAGTCTAGGGTGATTCCTAAGGAGCACTAAGTGGAACTAGTAGTATGGGATGCTACTTTCACATTGCACTAGTGTAACTTGGGGGTTGTCTTGGAGGATGGTCTTTATGTGAAATTCTTAAATGCTTGTATGTTTCCTCTAGTACCTTTAGTAATTAATGTTGACTCATTGAATTGAAATGAAGCATGCTTATCTTTGGTAGTCTTAAGGATCACTTAGGTGTGTAATGAAGAAGTTGTATGGGTGGTCTCTTCATTTCTTACCTAGGTGAATCTTAGGATAACTTGGGATAAGAAGGTCTAAATGATAAATGGATTAATTTATGAATATGACTAAATGTTGAAGTTCATGGAAATATGACTTGTATGATACTTTGTAAATTTAATGAAGGTTTTACCAAAATAACATGAAAAGTATGTTTTAACTAAAATGTCCTCTTTAGCATGTTTTTGCATAATGTCATACTTAGTACAATGTCTGTACTAACTCCATACTCTTCTATATTTCTAAAAGTATAGGTGGAAGGCAAGTGAAGGTTCTTAGAAAGAGAAGCTTGGGAAGTAGAATCCTCTCAAGATAGGTATTTCCTCATCTATTCAAGGACATGAACTATGTTTCTTTTAGTTTCTTTCTTTAAAGACTATGTATAAGACTCGGTATGTTTCTTTCAATGTAAAGGGTCGTGACCCAATGATTTTAAGACGTGTCTAAGTTGGTTTGTGATGATGAGACTTGTTCCTTAGTTTATAAAATAATTTCTTATTAGTTATGTTGTGAAAAGTTTTAATTTCGCACTACTTTTCATACCTATGTAATGAATGAAAGCTAAGAGGCTTGTACAAGACCTCCGAGAGGCCGAGTACACCGTGTGACGACTTAGGGATGCTCTCGGGTTGTTACAAACTTGGTATCAGAGCATAAGGTTTTGGGAAGATAGTCTTAAAAGTCCAAAGTCTCACAAGCCACGTCTAGTAGAGTCTTTTTTATCGGTGTGAGTCGCGACACATCTACCAGTGAGAGGCTATAGGACGATAGAAGTTTCACTTTCTTCATCACTCTAGTTTCGTGCCATAGAGTTGAGTTACATAACTGTCTTTTCTCAATCTCTTCTCTTGTGTTTATAGGATATGAATACGACGAGGACACCCTCAAGAAGAGAGGATGGAGGAGTAGTTAATGAGAGAGTTCATCCCAGGGGTGAGAAAGTCCCTATAGCTAATCAAGAGAATGTGAATAAAGAGGTTCCCCCTCAAGTGCCTCAAGTACCTCAAGTGCCGCAATGTTCTCAAGCTCCCAATGTTGAAGGGTATATGTCTAATGCGTAGATAAGCGCTGCTTTTCGGGGTTTGACTCAACTCGTGATGATTCAAGCTCAAGTCGTCACAAATCATGTGGTGGTCCAAGCTAACCTAGGAGTTGGACCTCAACCTAATGAAAGTACTCCCGCTTCTAGAATTCGAGGTTTGATGAGGATGAATCCTCCTACTTTCCATGGCACTAAGGTGGATGACGATCAATAAGCCTTCATAGATGAGGTGTTTAAGGTGGTGGATTCTATGGGTGTGACTCCTAGAGAGAAAGCGGAACTAGCCTCTTATAAACTAAAGGATGTGGCTCAAGTGTGGTTTGGGCGATGGAGGGATGAGAGACTCGTAATGGCGGGCCCGATAGATTTGGAAGTGTTTAAGATGACCTTTCTTGATAGGATCTTTCCCTTAGAATTGAGGGAGAATAAGTTAGTGGAATTCATGAATCTTCGTCAAGGGGGAATGAGTGTGAAAGAGTATTCTCTCAAATTTACCCAACTCTCTAAGTATGTCCCAACCTTGGTATCCAACTCTAGGTCTATAATGAATAAGTTTGTGATGGGGGGTGTCTAGTTTAGTTGAAGAAGAGTGTCGTACGGCAATGCTCCATCATGATATGGATATCTTTAGGATCATGGTGTATGATCAACAAATTTAGGAGTCAAAGCTCAGGAAGATGAGTAGAGATGGGAAGAGGACTAGGTCGGATGAACCAAGTCAACCTAAGTCTAAGAAAAGGTTCTATAATCAAGATTATTCCATGGGGAGCAAGGATAGGGTTCCCAACCAAAACTCTCAAGGAGGGAGTGGAGGTGGCTATACATATGAGAAACTTAGAGTAATGAAGAAGTGAAGTTTCCATAGAAACCTGTAGCCTCTCATTCATAAATTGAGCCCATTTCACACTAATGAACAAGACACTACTAGATGTAGTTGTGAAACATCCTAGAATCACTATATGTATTGTGCTCCAATACAAGTTTTTCACAACTCATGGGTACACCCTAGGTGCAACATTGTGGACAAGCCCTCGAGAGGCCTCATAAAAACTACCTTAACTTTCATAATATATGCTAATAGAATTTAGTGGAAATTTAAAACAATTTCAACATAATCAAAGTATTTATAAAATGAGTCGAAGTCTATTACACTTGTCTCAAACCATCTAATACATGGAACTCTTTTGGACACAACCCATACAATAACTCAAAACATTAAATAAAAGACATAAGAAAATAGTGGTCAAATTCTCGAATGCTATGAGGACTGACGAATCATCAAGTGTTTCTCTACTACGATCCTAGCCACATGGATGAGAGTCAATATATCCGGACCCTACATTTGAATAAGAAATGAATACAAAAGTATGTGTTAGTACAAAGATGTACTAAATATGATGTCTAGCATAAATCATCACCATAAGCATAGCTTACGCATTAGTAAATATAAGACATAATCCATAAGTTTGAGAGATAACCACATAACTCATAAACATAATGGGTTCACATAAATCATCATACCATAAGAGGAACACTTATTCAAATAACCTCAACTTATCCTTACTCAAAACATCGATCATCACGTCTAGGCATACAATCTCAGGAAAGACCACTCAAGCAACAATCCACACAATTCGTTCTTCATAACATGATTCAGATTATTCTTGATTTACTTTTCAAGACATGGGGATTCAACTCTATGCCTATTATAAAGTCTAATGGGTATTCACCTCTTGCCTTATTAGAATAGTCATAGGAATTCGCCTTTGTGCCCTTGATATAGATATTCGCCTCCACATCATTTTAGAATTATCATAGGTATTCGCCTCCATGTCCAACATGATATGATATAGGTATTCGCCTCCACATCATTTTATTAGGATCATTGATATTCACCTTCATGTCCAACATGATATGAAATAGGTATTCATCTCCGCATCATTTTAAGAGGATCATAGGTATTTGCCTCTATGTCCTTGATATAAAGGCTAATGGGTAATCACCTCTTGTCTTTCTTCTTGAAATTATATTATAAGGATAGTAACCTCACATCCATAATCACATGACATGGGTAATCACCTCAGCTTCAATAACTTAGGAATATGGGAGATCACCTTACATCCCTCTCATATGAAGGTATTAGGGGAATCACCTCAAACCTCATCACATACCATAGTCCTTTGACTTAAATTCATTTTAGGTGAGAGACCCTTTCAACGTAGAATCATTCTATTTGAGGAAACCTTTCACATTTATACATTCATACATTCATAGAGTATAGCATGTGGGTAAACCCTTACACAACAATTATATCTACAAATCTACATTTATAACATAAATTTTACTCTAAGTCCCTAATAATCACAGTTCATCATGTAAGCTTTACTCTAAAAGTCATACTAGTCATAACTCATCATATAATCTTTACTCTAAAAGCCCTATTAATCATCATTCATCATACATGCTTTAGTGTAACGACTCGGATTCTGGAATTCGGACCGCCACCGGCGTCGTTGACCTCTCAGAAGTCGCAGACAAGCCTCTTCTTGCATTCATCACATTCATATGGTTAATTTTAGCGGAAAATTTAAAACTTTTTATAAGTATGAAGTATAAATAGACTTCATATAATTTTTAAATAGATACATCATATACTAAGCTCAACATAAGAGAACAACCATCTATCATAAGAGTCAATTCGAAATAGAAGATGAATATATCATAAATAGTTGCCAAACACGGCCTTATTACAAATGGTTCGAAATAAAATATGAAAGAAACGCTAGGGACAACATCCACTAGCTATGTCTATATCTAAAGCTAGACTAAGACTGTAGCATCCTCGAAATCAATAGGATCTACCAAATGGTTTGGAGAAACGCTGAAGTCCAAACTACTGCAAGTGTCGTCAATCCATCCTCTGACCTGCACCTGTAAAAATAATAAATAGTAGGGGGTTAGTACACCACTTGTACTAAGTATGGGTGTATGTACACATACACATAAATCTATGCATGATCAATGAAAGCTCTTCCTAAACAACATGCCATTTCTGGAAAGTGTCATCACTAGACTTTCCAAATTCGTTATTTGTGAATTGTGGTATGAATATGATATATTTTAATGCATTCAAAGCACACAACTCATTTTCTATATGATTACAAAACATTAGTATCAGCAACATAATTTTAGAACAACTTGAGAGAAGATTTGAAATTTTAACCCTCCAAACCCGAGAGCCCTTTTTTCCATACTTAGTTTTATTTTCAGTAGTATTCTTCTTGTTGCTATGTAGTTTAATAATTCCTTTAGTCTTATGTTTTATTTACAAGTGCAATGATTTATTGTAGTCCCATACCCACAATGAATCGATGTAAGTAATCCAAGGACTAAGGAATGATTTCCCTAACTTATAGTGAGTCATTCTTTACTCTAAGTATTCATAAACATTTCATAAGCCATTCTATATTGTCCATGCCATTTATTTCATTACTTTCGTGTTAGGGAAGTTATGAGGTATTTAGTTAACATTGCTTTCTACTTCCCTTTATTAGCATCATATAAGAAGTCATTATAAGCCAATCTTATTTGGTTGTGCCCATTATTTGCTGAAACTTCATGAGTGTGATATTGGCACTTGACATTCTTAAGCTCTTCATCATTGCTCACTTTGAACATATGTTCCATCATCATCATCATTCTCACTTTCGTAGTGACATCATTAGGAATAAGATCATGCGAGCTTAACATGAAATCCAGGGTCTACCCCACACCAAAAAGGGGTGATTCACCGGTTAAAATGAATCTAGACCATGTGAGCTACTCATGTAATCCAGTGTCTGTCCCACACATGGAAAGTGGTGATCCCCGGCTAAGGCGAATCCATCTCAAGTGTTCACTCCACACCGAAAAGGAGTGGGTCACGGCTATAGTGAACCTAGAACATATCGTGAGCATTAACCGACATAGATCATGTGAGCTAAACATGAAATCCAGTGTCTGCCCCACACCGAAAAGGGGTGGAATCACCGGCCAAACTGAAACCGAACATGCCTAGCTCGCTTAGGTGGAAACAACTGGCTAGTTTCTATGTTGGCTAGACATAGTTCGAAGACTAGGAGATTTAGGGAGACCCATACCCACCTTGGTGGACAGTCTCATCTTCATGAGAATTACGTGAACCTCCGCCCTTCCCGAAGGAAGGCATCACCACTCATAAGTAGTCTATCGGTGCTATGCTCACTTTCATTATCTTCTTTATCTTTTAGAGTTGACTCAAGTATTGTGGAAGCTTGCTTCTAGATTCAGATTTACTTACTCTTTTGATGACTTGTCATCCTTACATTACATTGATGAAATGTGAATTGTACTTACATATCATCCTTACTTTACATTGATGAAATGTGAATTGTCCTTACATATCATCCTTAGGTGTTAATGAAACTAGTCTCACACATTCTAACACCTTCATTCGTGAGTATTCTTTTTACATAGTAGCTTAGGTGTAAGTAAGACTTGTCTCACTTTCTTTAACACCCCATTCTGGTCACTTACTTAATTTAGACCCCTTTAATTATGTTATAACTCAAGTTACTTCTTTACTTTAGTGTAGTAGATTCATTTCATCGTTTATGCACGATGAGCACTTCTTTCAATGAGTTACATATGTTCATAGTTCATTCTTGTAGAACATGTTGGGAGTTGTCCCAATGAATGGCATGCCCTTGGTTATGGATTCATTGAGTTACATTAGAAGTGCTTATAATATACTTGATACTCCTACTACACAAGAATTGGCATATGATTAGTATTGGCTCAAGATTTGGTATATTAAACTAACAGACCATTTTTATTGGCATAGGCAATTTTTACGTATGTCCATATTTAAATTGCCATATGTATGAACCCTTAGCCAATCTTTAAATTATTTACATAAGCTCCTATCCATTAGCATGCATTTGTTTTGACCAAGTAGTGTTAGCCAATTTTATTGGAATCAGATAGCCAATTCATTCAAGATGTGATTTCATAGAGATTCTTTTAATCAAACTTAGTTCATGACTTTAGGGTAACGTTTTTAAGACATATTGTACAGCATCATATTAACATTTGATGACTTTAGCATCTTCATAACGTTACAAAACAGCAAGTCGACATTCGTCACACACACATCAACACTTGACATTTACGGACATATCTAACATATGATCAATTCTTAATTCACGTTGTAAACAATAGCTTCATACGATCTTATGTTCATAAGTTCATGCGAAATTCATCATTCAAGAACATTGCACATAAAATCAGCCAGCACCACATACCAACAACATGATCTCTAACCTATTCAACATTGAAATCGAAAAGGATATTAGGGACAAGGAGTTCGACGAGAACGGGAATGACCCTAGTTTCAAGATCTTTGAATCGTTGGAAAGAAATTTCTCTTGGAGAAAGAAGTCCAGGAGAGAAACCCATACCTTAAGTAGAACTTAATCTACGAAGACCACCTTGAATGAAAACTTGGAGAAACCTTGAAATCGCCTAGGAGAATCAATGGAATTTTCTGTTTTTCTTTCGCTCGCATGCTTACTCTTTTGCGTCGTGTATTTGTTTGAGTTTGAACGTGAGTCTAAGTATTAGGAACTGATCTTGACTCATTCAACTTAGGGTTTAATAAGTTAATTAAATAAATAAATAAATAAATTACTAAAAAGCCCCTCCTAGATTGACTAGAACTAGGAAAACACAATACTTAGTCAAATCTGAAATTTTTCCTAAGAATTTCGTTTTGACCCTTTAAATTAATTAATTAAATGGCTAATTTAATTAATTAAGGGACCTAGGGTAATCACTAAATTACCCCTAAGTCATTGGAACCATAACTAACTCTTTTGGGCTATCCTAGGTTAAGTACTAGGATGTTTCTTGAGTTATACTAGGTTAGTGTAAGAATTTCGGTTTGACCCCTTTAATTTAATTAATTAAATGGCTAATTTAATTAATTAAGTGACCTAATGTAATTACCAAAGTACCCTTAAGTCGTTATAACCATAACTAACCTTTGGACCATCCTAGGTTAGGTACTAGGATGTTTCTTGAACTAGTTACTAGGTTAGTGTAAGGATTTCGTTTTGAACATTTAAATTAATTAAATAAATTGCTAATTTAATTAATTAGGTGACCTAGGGTAATTATTAAAGTACCCTTAAGTCGTTATAACCATAACTAACCCTTTAGATCATCCTAGGTTAGGTACTAGGATGTTTCTTTTTCTTGTCTTAACCAAAATCTGGAAATTGCTTTGTGATTTCGGTTTTGCCCTTTAAATTAATTAATTAAACTGCTAAGTTAATTAATTAAGTAACCTAGGGTAATTACTAAAGTATACATAAGTTGTTAGGACCATAACCAACCTTTCGGACAATCTTAGGTTAGGTACTAAGTTGTCTTTTGCTTGTCTTAACCGAAATCTGGAAATTGCTTTGTGATTTTGGTTTTGTACATTTAAATTAATTAATTAAGTTGCTAAATAATTAACTAATTAACCTAGGGTAATTAATAAAGTATCCCTAAGTTGTTAGGACCATAACCAACCTTTTGGACCATCCTAGGTTAGGTACTAGGTTGTCTCTTTAACTAGTTACTAGGTTAGTGTCAACCGGTTAAGTCTTAGGTTGTCGGGTGCACTAATTAGTTTATTTCGTTTGGTCCTAGGTTAGTTAGATAGTTAGGAAAGTAGGTTAGAGTCTATAATTGGTTAGGAAGTTAGGCCCCACATGGTGTTCTCCCTTGTGCACGTTTTCCCCCCTAACTACCCTAACCGAATTCGGTTAGGCTGGTCCCCTCCTTTGGCCGCTTCTTGACATGTCTTGCACATGGGTTGGTTGTACTTTCCTAACTAACTATTATTTATGGTTCATTTGGGAATGTTTACTTATTGTCCCAAGGATCCTCACCATGTCCTTGGGCACTGCTTAATATACATGATCATTTTAAATGGTCATGTGCTATGGTATCTAGGCTTGACACTTGGATGCCTTATACCTTACACGTTGTTTGTAGGTCTATATGTACATAGTGTAAATTATATTAGCTTAGGGTCTTTATTGCAGGTACATTTATTGAACATCAATGTTGGATTGGGGTATGACAACCCAAAAAGTATATTTCATATTCGTATATAGAAAATTGGCTAATATCTCTTAGCCAATTTTTAAATACTATGCCCAATATTTCTCAATATTGGGCATTGGGGTGCTTAAGTACCCCTAATAGGCTATCCTAAGGGCATACTGGGCTCTTTATTAGACATATGATTTTACAGAATATTACATTATCCCCCCCTTAGGAACATTCATCCCCGAATGACACTTATGCATCATTTAAACAAAGAGAGTGATTTCCGAAAGTTACACTATCATGCTTAAACGTTTCTCTTTTGTGAATATCTGATTCACACTTGTTTGGATGATGCATATCTTTCAAGCTTATCTGAAGCTTCATATTTGATATTTAGGAACTTCCTTCTCAATCACACTTAACTTAATGCACATCACAAATCATGCAACACATAAAACATGCCTATGCTACACAAAAACAGCAACATAAAATACAAACATAACTTCATTTTAACTCACATAGTGCTATCATAAGACTTACGATTAGTGACTTATAACACCAAATTGACTAAAGCACTTAAATTTAGAGTTTCTTAAACAAATCCAGACTTAGGAAGAGTATATCTAACCTCAAGAACTGAAGAAGTGAGGGTAACGGGATATCATATCGGCCTCGTCCTCCCATCTTTCCCCCTCAACAAGGGTGTTCCTCCATAACACCTTCACGGTGAGAACCTCCTTGTTCTTCAGTAGCTTCCCTTGACGATCTAAAATTGCAACGGGAACTTCTTTATAAGGAAAGATTCCCATCGACTTCTAACACTTCGACGGGTAGGATGAACGTTGGATTGCCTAGCACTTCTCTAGCATCGAAACGTGAAATACTGGATGAACAGAAACCCAATCTTGTGGTAACCTCAGTTCGTAGGCAACATTTCCTACTCTCTACAAGATCTCCTAAGGAACTATATACCTCGGACTTAACTTCCCTTTCTTACAAAACCTCAACACCCCTTAGATATCATCTTATTGGCTTTTAAATGTTAAACGATTTGGCCTACTGGATTTGAACCACGCCCTTCTCATTTTAACCCAACTTATTTGGAAACTGAAGCCTTACTACCATGTTTCTATAGTCTATTATAGTATAACACTTATGAAGCAAATCCATGCCTAAGCCATATCCTTGAGTTGGTATGCAAACAACTTAGCTTTATCCTCTTCATCAGTACTGCGTAACGTGGTTGTGTTGAGCTTTAGTTCGTAGGTAATTTAACCTCATGCTCTGATACCAAGTTTGTAACGACCAGGATTCTGGAATCTGGACCGCCATGTTGTTGACCTCTCAAAGGTCGCAGACAAGCCTCTTCTTGCATTCATCACATTCATATGGTTAATTTTAGCCGAAAATTTAAATTTTTTATAAGTATGAAGTATACATAGACTTCATATAATTATTAACTAGTTACATCATATACTAAGCTCAACATAAGAGAACAACCATCTATCATAAGAGTCAATTCGAAATAGAAGATGAATATATCATAAATAGTTGCCAAACACGGCCTTATTACAAATGGTTCGAAATGAAATGTGAAAGAAACGCTAGGGACAACATCCACAAGCTATGTCTATATCTAAAGCTAGACTAAGACTGTAGCATCCTCGAAATCAAGAGGATCTACAAAATGGTTTGGAGAAACGCTGAAGTCCAAACCGCTGCATGTGTCGTCAATCTGTCCTCTGACCTGCACCTATAAAAATAATAAATAGTAGGGGTTAGTACACCACTTGTACTAATTATGGGTGTATGCACACATACACATAAAGCTATGCATGATCAATGAAAGCTCTTCCTAAACAACATGCCATTTCTGGAAAGTGTCATCACTAGACTTTCCAAATTCGTTATTTGTGAATTGTGGTATGAATATGATGTATTTTAATGCATTCAAACCACACAACTCATTTTATATATGATTACAAGACATTAGTATCAGCAACATAATTTTAGAACAACTCGAGCAAAGATTTTAAATTTTAACCCTCCAAACCCGAGAGCCCCTTTTTCCATACTTAGTTTTATTTTCAGTAATTTTCTTCTTCTTGTTGTGTAGTTTAATAATTCCTTTAGTCCTATGTTTGTCACGACCAGAATCTAGACCCCAGACGAGACCGGCGTCGTTGACCTCTCAGAGGTCGCGGACAAGCCTACATACGTCATTCTTACTTCATCTAGGTTAATTTTAGCGGAAAATTTGAACTTTTTGTTTTCTTATTTCATGCTAAACATTTTTAAACTTAACATCATGGGCGTTCACAAATCAACCATCTAATATAGAGATAATCAAATGAAAGAAATAGTCCAATACTGTAATAAATGTATAATTGCCAAAATGGAACCAATACAATATCTGAACTAAAAACGGAAAGAAACACTAGTAGAACATGCTCCACTAGCTAAAGCCTACATCTAAGCTAGATAGTAACGGTAAACATCCTCGAAAGCATGAGGTCCTACCAAGTCCGGATGAAAGCTCCACGTCCGGATAGCTGCAACGTCAACCTGTAAGCTCTAGCGTCCACCTGTGCCTGCACCTAAAAAATGTAGAGTTGTATGGGATTAGTACACACTTGTACTAAGTATGGGTATATGCAAGCACACACCAAGGACATGCATGAGGAATAATAGCTCTTTCCTAACAACATGATTATGGAAAGTCAAGTTAGTGGACTTGCCAAATTGGGATTAGGAAAGTTAGTGAACTTTCCAAATTTGGATTAGGAAAGTCATGCCATGATAGTAACATGTATCATCATACTTATCATATTGCACACAGCACATAACATCTTACACGTAACACATATCACATAGCATATAGCACATAACATCTTTTATAACATTAATTCATATGCCATGAGACCTTGGAATCATGGACTTGACATTAAGACTTTCCAAAATGAGGGCTCAACATATAGGACCTCAACTAGGGAGTCTTCATTAGCAAACACAGAGTCTGCTCCATTTATTCATACGTACTTCATTTCATTTCGTTCATAGGCTAGTGTGAATACCAGCTATACCTAGGATGTAGTTTAAGACTTTCATCGGGTTTGCTGTGCAATGATCAAGAATAACCTAGTGTCATTACTTGAGTCTAGCTCACCTCTTGATTATCCTACCATAACATCTTTGGTATCATTCATTTCATTATTTGCATCATTTGAGGCTGGCCTCATTCATTCATTGGGAACTTTAACTTTAACTGACACAGATCATGTGAGCATTATGAAATCCAGTGTCTCCACCACACCGAAAATAAGTGGAATCACCAGCCAAGGTGACCCAAAACATGCTAGCGTACATGGGAATTTAACCCCGCCAGATCCCTATATTGGCAGTATAGGTTCGAAGACCAGGAGATATAAGGAGACTCATACCCGGCAAGCCGAACAGTCTCACCTCATGAGAGTTACATGAACCTCCGCCCTTCCCGAAAGAAGGCATCACCGCTCATAGCTAGTCTATCGGTGCTCAATATAAAGTTTCATTACATTCAACTCATACGTCATGGAAGCTAGCTTCTAGTATGAGGACATCATAGCTCAATAGATGATTTCTCATCTCATCATTAGTATTAAGTGTGTTAATCTCAATACTTTCATTAGAGTGTTCATAGAGACTGGTCTCTTCATTAACTTTACACTCTCATAGGTGAGTACGTTTTGGTAACAATTACTTAGGCTCATTTGAGATTGTTCTCATCTTTTACATTAGCCTCATATCATGTTTTCACCACATTCATTAACATTGGCACATTTGCTCTTCATAATTACTCACCCCATTTTACGTGAATGTTCATTTCATCATATGCCAATGCACTTGGCCATTTGTGTGTTTCACACTCTTACTTAACCCTTCTCGGTTTTCATCATTTCATTACATAATAATCATTTCATCGTATGCCAATGCACTTGGCCATTTAGTGTATTTACACTCGTACTTAACCCTCCTAGGGTTACTTCATTTCATTACATACATCTTAGGTTTACTTATTTTTAAACGTATGCTAGACTTATGGGTCTATACATACATGCCATTAGGCTTCATTCATAATTCGTTAAGTGACTCATATATTCCTAAGATTATGTAGTACAAGACTTATTTATCTTGTATGTATGCCAAGATCTTGATTTTGATCTAAGTAGGTGGCATTATTCTTGAACATTTAATTCACGTATGATTTATGTATCAATACGGAAATTTGGGCAAGGGAACCCAAGTTCGAATCCCTTGGACAATACTTACATTTTTCCTTGATTTTTTTTTTAATACAGATGACATTGGGACCCTAGATCGAGCCCCAACATCAACATTCTCTCTTTATTTTTCTCCTTGGATTCTACTCTTAGTTGGCCGAAGGGTTGTGGGATCGAACCCCCACAGCCTCTTTTATATTTCATTTAAAATTTCTTGTACAATTCGCATGGACCAAGAGGTTGTGGGATCAAACCCCCACAGCCTCTCTTTATTTACTCTTTATTTCGCTAGGGACTGAGAGGTTGTGGGTTCGAACCCCCACAGCCTCCTTATTTTATTTTTATTTAAAAATTGACTTAGCTATGCGTTTGGCAGTGAGGTTGTGGGATCGAGCCCCCACAGCCTCACTTTATTTTCTTTTTATTTCGCCCTTTCCCCTTTCCAGCCTTGAGGTCATGGGTTCGATTCCCACGCCTCACATTTCCTTTCTTTGATTTTCTTCTTTCACTTCATTCGCTGCCTGGAGGTCGTGGGTTCAATTCCCACGCCTCCCATTTTATTTATTTAATTTTTGCACTCTCCTTTCTCAGCCAATATACCCCATTTCGAATCCCCAGACACCTTTTCTTTTTCTTGCGAATTTAAGGTATCATACGGGTGAGGTCACAGGTTAGAATCCTGGTGGCCTCATCCCTTTAAAATCAATTTAAATTTCCAGATTACTTCTCTATACTTTAGCCTAACTAAACTTATAATTTTTTTTGCTGGAAACTTAATCATTTTCTTAGCTTATTTTCACCAATATTTCCACTTGAAAACTTAGGAAAATTCATGGATCATTTAACACTTTTTGGGGGGTGTTTCATGGATTCGTTTAACCAAAATATTGATACTTAAATCAGCCCCACTTCCATTTTAATGAACATCACGATTTACATAGGTTTATGCACATAAAATGACAACCAAAACAATATCAAACTTGAAGCCTTAACTCGAGACCTCATTCACAGTACATTCACAGTAACATTTTTGCACATGCACACACTTGCACAAACTTTCGAATACATGGTTGTCTTTCCTACGATTTCAAGTATACAAACATAATCATGTTCATCATGAAAACATAACATACACCTAAATCTACCAGCAATCATACCCAACCTACGATTCATTGGGAGCTAGTGACAGGGGCATGCAAAAGGGGAAACAATCCAAGTTTTCGAATGAATAATATGAGCCTTAAGGGGTCTCTTGGGAAAGGGAACAAGAGAGAAGAAAACCCATACCTTATTTTGACGTTCAAACCTTGAAGTTGCTGCCCAAACCCTCTCCAAAACTCACGTCCAATCCAAGTTTCAACACAAAACTTTCAACGGAAAAACCCTCTCTTTGCCTAACGTGTTCACTTAACTTGTTTTCTTATATTTTCGTGTGAGTTCTTCAAGTGTGAAGAACTCTAGTAATTTTTCTGTTCTTTAAGTTGTTTAGGCAGAGAGAAATTGTGAAAAGAGTGGAGAAACGTGAGAGAGATGAGAATGAGAGAGCGAGTTAAAAGAGGTGAAGTAGTTTAGACTTAGTCAACTAGGAGACTTAGTCATAAACACATTAATTAATAAATAAATAATAAAAATCTGATTTTTCCTTTTTCTTAAATCAGCCATTAATTATTAATTTATTAAATGAATGCACCAATTAAAAAAAATCACATTAAATCATTGGTCCCACCTAGGTTCGAACCCGGGTGGAGCAAGACTTCACTTCAAGGGCTCAATTTCAGCCCTCTCTCCCCATATTGACCCTCCACTTTATTAATTAAATAATTAATTACATATTTAGGGTAATTACGATACTACCCTTCGTCAGGAAAAAGACCATTTTACCCCTAGACCCTTCAAACCTAAGATTTCTTCTTTTTAAGTCCGGTAAAGACTCCTTCGAGTAAATCTTCGTATTCGAGAGCCCTACATGGTTGGACCCAACCTTTCCAAGCTCAACTAACTCCCCAAGTTAGTTGGCTTGGTTGTAGCAAGGGTTCTGAGGTCTGGTTCTACGCGCATCAATCCGTGTGAACCCTGGTCTAATCGTAGGCATTCTTAACACATTAAGTACTTCTTATCTTATTCATTTTTAGGTTTGTTACATTATCCCACCCTTAGGAACATTCGTACCCGAATGACACTACTACTATCTAGCATAATGCCAGTCAGATCATAACATATTCACTATGCACAGTCAAGCAATAGCAACAAAATATGGAGAGATAAGGAAACTTAGACTTAAGAGTAGGAAGTCTAACCTCAAGAGCTGAAAAGATGAGGGTAACGGGATCTCATGTCGGCCTCAGACTCCCACGTAGCACCCTCAACAAGATGATTTCTCCACAAGACCTTCATTGTGGCAATCTCCTTGTTCCTCAGCCGCTTGATCTGTCTGTCTAAGATCTCAACAGGTACCTCCTCATAGGACAAGTCTTCATCGACCCCCAAACCTTCCACAGGTAGAATCGATGTTGGATCACCTAGGCACTTCTTTAACATGGATACATGAAAGACTGGATGGACAAAAGCTAGCTCCGCAGGCAATGCCAACTCATAGGCCACCTCACCCACACGCTGTAGGATCTCGTATGGCCCAACATACCTCGGACTCAACTTCCCCTTCCTGCCAAACCTCATTACCCCCTTCATAGGTGATATCTTCAGATAGACCTGGTCACCAACATCAAACTCTAAGGATCGTTTTCTGTTATCTGCATATGACTTCTTTCAACTGTAAGCAGTAGCCAACCTATCCCTAATCACTCTGACCTTCTCTTAGGCCTCATGAATGATCTCTGGACCCAAAAAGGATGACTCTCCAACCTCGAACCACCCAACTGGAGATCTACACCTCCTACTATACAGTGCCTCAAACGGTGCCATCCCAATGCTGAAGTGATAGCTATTATTATACGAGAAATCTATCAAAGGCAGATGGTCATCCCAGCTACCCCTGAAGTCAATCACACACGCTCTCAACATTTCCTCCAATGTCTGAATGGTGCGCTCTGCCTGCCCATCAGTCTGAGGATGAAAGGCAGTACTAAGATTTACCTACGTACCCAAGCTCTTCTGGAAAGATCTCCAGAAATGTGAAGTAAACTGAGCTCCTCTATCTGAAATGATAGACAAAGGAATCCCATGCCATCTCACAATCTCATCAATGTAGAGTCTCGCATAATCCTCGACTCTGTAAGTAGACTTCACAGGGATAAAGTGGGCAGACTTAGTCATCCTGTCCACAATAACCCATATGGAGTCATGTTGTCTCCTAGTCCTTGGAAGACCAACCACGAAGTCCATATTAATGGCCTCCCACTTCCAAGTCGGAACCTCAATAATCTGAGAAAGACCGCCAGGCTTAAGATGTTCTGCCTTAACCTGCTGACAATTAGGACACTTGGCCACATATTCTGCAATGTCCTTCTTTATGCCATCCCACCAATAAATCTGCTTAAGATCATGATACATCTTGGTGGAACCTGGATGTATGGAATATCTGGAACCATGGGCCTCTGCAACAATCCTGGTCCGCAAATCATCCACATCTGGTACACACAGCCTGTCCTGATACCTAAGTATGCCATCACCTCCCAAAGCAAAAGACTCATTCATCTTTATAAACACTGAGTTCTTCAGCTCCATCAACACAGGATCGAGATGCTGACCCTACTTGACTTCAACTACCAAGGATGATTCAGAACTAGGATGAACTGAAACACCCCCACTAGTAGAGTCAACCAATCGCACACCCAGTCTGGCCAGTCTGTGTACATCTTTCGCCAACTCCTTCTTCTCATCCTCAACGTGGGCTGTACTTCCCATGCTCATCCTGCTCAAAGCTGTTAGTGGGGCAGCAATGGAAGAAAAGATCTCCACAAACCTGCGGTAGTAACCAGCCAATCCCAAAAATCTACGGATGTCAGTGGGAGTAAGTGGCTTTGGCCAGTTTTCCACAGCCTCAGTCTTCCTGGGATCCACCTCCACGCCCTGATCGGACACAACATAACCCAGGAAGGTCACTGATCTAAGACAAAATTCACACTTGCTGAATTTGGCATATAACTGATGTTGTCTAAGTACCTACAGGGTTAGTCTCAAATGTTGTTCATGCTCTTCCTTGTCCTAGAGTAGATGAGAATGTCATCAATGAATACTATGACGAAAGAGTCAAGGTATTCACGGAAGACCCTGTTCATGAGATCTATAAATGCAGCAGGTGCATTCGTGAGACCAAATGACATAACTAAGAACTCATAATGACCATAACAGGTACGAAAGGCTGTCTTTGGGATATCTCCATCCCTAACCCTAAGCTGATGATACCCTAAACGAAGATCGATCTTAGAGAAGAAACTAGACCCTTGGAGCTGATTAAACAAATCATCTATTCTGGGAAGTGGATACTTATTCTTTATAGTGACTTTGTTGAGCAGCCGATAATCGATACACATTCTAAGTGTTCCATCCTTCTTTTTCACAAACAACACTGGAGCGCCCCAAGGGGATATGCTCGGCTGAATGAAACCCTTATTAGTGAGATCTTTTAACTGCAGCTTCAACTCTTTGAGTTCAGCTGGAGCCATTCTGTAAGAAGGAATTGAAATTGGTTTAGTATCGGGTTCTAAGTCGATACCAAAATTAATCTCTCAAGGGGGAGGGACTCCAGGCAAATCATCAGGAAATACATCTAGGTACTCATTCACTACAGGCACTGAGTCTATGGAAGGAATGTCATGATTTAAATCATTAACACTCACAAGATGACACAATAACCCCTTGGACATCGTTTTATTGCCCTTAGGGTTCGAGATCAAGGGATAGGACGACTCGAGTTGTACCCCTCCCAGACTAGCTCCTCTTCATCAGGGAAACGAAATCTCACCACTCTACTACGATAATCCAAACAAGCATAACAACTGTGAAGCTAGTCCATGCCAAGAATAACATCAAAATCATGCATGGGTAACTCAACCAAGTCTGCACACATAGTCTTACCACTTACAACTATTGGGCAATCCTTGTATACTCTATCAGTTCTTACATTTTCTCCTAAAGGTGTACTAACCACTATAGGATCATGCAGAACTTCAGGCAATATCTCAAAAGTGAGAGCAAGCAAAGGAGTTACAAAGGAAAGCGTAGACCCTGGATCAAGTAAAGTATAAACATAAGTTGAGAATACTTGCAGCATACCTGTGAGCACATCAACGGACTTCTCCTGCTCCTCCTTGCCCTTCAAGGCATAGAACCTGTTCCTCTTAGGAGGCTCGGCTGCTGCTGCCCCCTGTGGATTAGGCCTAGGCTGAGCATTACCTCCAGCCTGACCTCTATTTTGTGGGCAGTCTCTAACCATGTGCCCACTCTTACCGCAACCAAAGCAGGCATTAGTGCCCTGTCTGCACTCTCCACTGTGAGCACGTCCACACTTAGCACAGTTCTTTTTGTGACGCTGCATCTCACTTCCATTGCCCTTCTTGGGCACAGGTCTGCCTCCTCTAGGTGTTGTACTCCTCTAAGAATTAGAGTTCCCAGAACTCTGTTGCCCCTTCTTGAACGTGGGCTGCTCACGGACGCCAAAATTGAATATGTGGCCTCCATGGCTGGGACCTGCCTAATATTGAGGCTTAGGCCTCCTAGCATCACGAATTCCCCTCTTTTTGCGGTTGTCCTCTACCTGCTGGACATGCACCATCAACCTAGAGAGGTCCATATTATCATGGAGCATTGCAGACCGACACTCCTCCTCCAGATCTCCATTGATTCCTGTGAGGAACCTGCTCATCTCATCCTTGCTGTTAGATACAAGGGAAGTAGCATACCTGGATAATTTAACAAACTTCAGTACTCATCTCATCCTTGATGTTAGATACTAAGTAAAGTAGCATACCTGGATAGTTTAACAAACTTCAGGGAATACTCCCTGACTGTCATTGATCCCTGCTTAAGGTTGATAAACTCCTCAACCTTTGCCTCCCTCATCTCCCTGGGAAAGAATCTCTCCAGGAAGGTTGTCTTAAACAGCTCACAAGTGACCGGAACTCCGCCCAACGCTCGGCTATCCTGCCACATCTTGCACCAAGTCTGTGCAACATTCTTGAGCTGATAGGAAGCCAGCTCAGCCTTCTAAGTATCTGTGGCCCCCATAGCCACCAGAATCTTATGCACCTCGTCCACAAACTCCTGGGGGTCCTCTACAGTCCTAGACCCTGTGAAAATAGGAGGATTCATCCTCGTGAAATCTCTCAACCTGTCAGCCATGCTACGAAATGGTGGGTTCTCCCTCTGAACATTCTGCCGGTTGACCTGGTCAGTCATGGCCTGGGCCTTCATAGCGATGGCCTGCGCAATCTGAGCCAGAGATGCCCGCACCTCTGCATCAGTCATCCCAGCTGGGTTAACCGGCATAGCCACTCCTTCAGCTGGGGCCTGGGGTGGAACCTAATTGCCCCCAACAGCTGCTCCTCCTCTCCTCTGACCAACGTTCCTCCTAATATTCATTATCTGAAAACAATAAGAATTGATGTTAGACACGCTCATAACACCAAGAAATTAGACATTAGGAAAAGCAAAATAAGATCAAAAAAGGGGAAATTTTACTACGCATCATGCAGTCTCTAATTCAGGATAGTGGTGCACTTCACTACCATGACTTAGAAACTACTCAATGTGGTTGATGTGAACTCATTATCCTCGGAATTTAACCTAGTGCTCTGATACCAACTTTGTCACGACCGAAATCTAGACTCCAGACAAGACCGGCGTCGTTGACCTCTCAGAGGTTGCAGACAAGCCTACATACGTCATTCTTACTTCATCTTTGTTAGTGTTAGCGGAAAATTTGAACTTTTTGTTTTCTTATTTGATGCTAAACATTTTTAAACTTAACATCATGGGCGTTTACAAATCAACTATCTAATATAGAGATAATCAAATGAAAGAAACAATTCAATACTGTAATAAATGTATAATTGCCAAAACGGCACCAATACAATGTCTGAAATAAAAACGGAAAGAAACACTAGTAGAACATGCTCCACTAGCTAAAGCCTACATCTAAGCTAGATAGTAACGGTAGACATCCTCGAAATCATGAGGGCCTACCAAGTCCGGATGAAAGCTCCACGTCCGGATAGCTGCAACGTCAACCTGTAAGCTCTAGCGTCCACCTGTGCCTGCACCTAAAAAATGTAGAGTTGTATGGGATTAGTACACACTTGTACTAAGTATGGGTATATGCAAGCACACACCAAGGACATGCATGAGGAATAATAGCTCTTTCCTAACAACATGATTATGAAAAGTCAAGTCAGTGGACTTGCCAAATTGGGATTAGAAAAGTTAGTGAACTTTCCAAATTTGGATTAGGAAAGTCATGCCATGAGAGTAACATGCATCATCATACTTATCATATTGCACACAGCACATAACATCTTACACGTAACACATATCACATAGCATATAGCACATAACATCTTTTATAACATTCATTCATATGCCATGAGACCTTGGAATCATGGACTTGACATTAAGACTTTCCAAAATGAGGGCTCAACATATGGGACCTCAACTAGGGAGTCTTCATTAGCAAACACAGAGTCTGCTCCATTCATTCATACGTACTTCATTTCATTTCGTTCATAGGCTAGTGTGAATACCAGCTATACCTAAGATGTAGTTTAAGACTTTCATTGGGTTTGCTGTGCAATGATCAAGAATAACCTAGTGTCATTACTTGAGTCTAGCTCACCTCTTGATTATCCTATCCTAACACCTTTGGTATCATTCATTTCATTATGTGCATCATTTGAGGTTGGCCTCATTCATTCATTGGGAACTTTAACTTTAATCGACATAGATCATGTGAGCATCATGAAATCCAGTGTCTTCCCCACACCGAAAAGAAGTGGAATCACCAGCCAAGGTGACCCAAAACATGCTAGCGTATATGGGAATTTAACCCCGCCAGATCCCTATATTGGCAGTATAGGTTCGAAGACCAGAAGATATAAGGACACCCATACCCGACAAGCCGGACAGTCTCACCTCATGAGAGTTACGTGAACCTCCGCCCTTCCCGAAAGAAGGCATCACCGCTCATAGCTAGTCTATCGGTGCTCAGTATAAAGTTCCATTACATTCAACTCATACGTCATGGAAGCTAGCTTCTAGTATGAGGACATCATAGCTCAATAGATGATTTCTCATCTCATCATTAGTATTAAGTGTGTTAATCTCAATACTTTCATTAGAGTGTTCATAGAGACTGGTCTCTTCATTAACTTTACACTCTCATAGGTGAGTACGTTTTGGTAACAATTACTTAGGCTCATTTGATATTGTTCTCATCTTTTACATTAGCCTCATATCATGTTGTCACCACATTCATTAACATTAGCACAATTGCTCTTCATAATTACTCACACCATTTTACGTGAATGTTCATTTCATCATATGCCAACGCACTTGGCCATTTATGTATTTCACACTCTTACTTAACCCTTCTAGGGTTTCATCATTTCATTACATAATAATTATTTCATCGTATGCCAATGCACTTGGCCATTTAGTGTATTTACACTTGTACTTAACCCTCCTAGGGTTATTTCATTTCATTACATACATCTTAGGTTCACTTATTTTTAAACGTATGCTTGACTTATGGGTCTATACATACAAGCCATGAGGCTTCATTCATAATTCGTTAAGTGACTCATATCTTCCTAAGATTATGTAGTACAAGACTTATTTATCTTGTATGTATGCCAAGATATCGATTTTGACCTAAGTAGGTGGCATTATTCTTGAACATTTAATTCACGTATGATTTATGTATCAATATGGAAATTTGGGCAAAGGAACCCAAGTTCGAATCCCTTGGACAATACTTACATTTTTCCTTGATTTTATTTTTAATACACATGACATTGGGACCCTAGATCGAGCCCCAACATCAACATTCTCTCTTTATTTTTCTCCTTGGATTCTACTCTTAGTTGGCCGAAGAGTTATGGGATCGAACCCCCACAGCCTCTTTTATTTTTCATTTAAAATTTTCTTGTGCAATTCGCATGGACCAAGAGGTTGTGGGATCAAACCCCCACAGCCTCTCTTTATTTACTCTTTATTTCGCTAGGGACTGAGAGGTTGTGGGTTCGAACCCCCACAGCCTCCTTATTTTATTTTTATTTAAAAATTAACTTAGCTATGCGTTTGGCAGTGAGGTTGTGGGATCGAGCCCCCACAACCTCACTTTATTTTCTTTTTATTTCGCCCTTTCTCCTTTCCATCCTTGAGACCGTGGGTTCGATTCCCACGCCTCACATTTCCTTTCTTTAATTTTCTTCTTTCACTTCATTCGCTGCCTGGATGTCGTGGGTTCGATTCCCACGCCTCCAATTTTATTTTTAATTTTTGCACTCTCCTTTCTCAGCCAATATATCCCATTTAGAATCCCCCTGACCCCTTTTCTTTTTCTTGCGAATTTAAGGTATCATACGGGTGAGGTCATAGGTTCGAATCCTGGTGGCCTCATCCCTTTAAAATCAATTTAAATTTCCAGATTACTTCTCTATACTTAAGTCTAACTAAACTTATAATTTTTTTTGCTGGAAACTTAATCATTTTCTTAGCTTATTTTCACCAATATTTCCACTTGAAAAGTTAGGAAAATTCATGGATCATTTAACACTTTTTGGGGTGTGTTTCAAGGATTCGTTTAACCAAAATATTGATACTCAAATAAGCCCCACTTCCATTTTAATGAACATCACGATTTACATAGGTTTATGCATGTAAAATGACAACCAAAACAATATCAAACTTGAAGCCTTAACTCGAGACCTCATTCACACTACATTCACAGTAACATTTTTGCACATGCACACACTTGCACAAACTTTCGAATATATGGTTGTCTTTCCTACGATTTCAAGTATACAAAAATAATCATGTTCATCACGAAAACATAACATACACCTAAATCTACCAGCAATCATACCCAACCTACGATTCATTGGGAGCTAGTGAGAGGGGCATGCACAAAGGGGAAACAATCCTAGTTTTTGAATGAATAATATGAGCCTTAAGGGGTCTCTTGAGAAAGGGACCAAGAGAGAAGAAAACCCATACCTTATTTTGACGTTCAAACCTTGAAGTTGCTGCCCAAACCTTCTCCAAAACTCACGTCCAATCCAAGTTTCAACACAAAACTTTCGACGGAAAAACCCTCTCTTTGCCTAACGTGTTCACTTAGCTTATTTTCTTATATTTTCATGTGAGTTCTTCAAGTGTGAAGAACTCTAGTAATTTTTCTGTTCTTGTAGTTGTTTAGGCAGAGAGAAATCGTGAAAAGAGTGGAGAAACGTGAGAGAGAGAGTTAAAAGAGGTAAAGTAGTTTAGACTTAGTCAACTAGGAGACTTAGTCATAAACACATTAGCTAATAAATAAATAATAAAAATTTGATTTTTCCTTTTTCTTAAATCAGCCATTAATTATTAATTTATTAAATGAATTCACTAATTAAAAAAAATGACATTAAATCATTGCTCCCACCTAGGTTCGAACCCGGGTGGAGCAAGACTTCACTTGAAGGGCTCAATTTCGGCACTCTCTCCCCATATTACCCCTCCACTATATTAATTAAATAATTAATTACATATTTAGGGTAATTACGATACCACCCTTAGCCAGGAAAATGACCATTTTACCCCTAGACCCTTCAAACCTAAGATTTCTTCTTTTTAAGTCTGGTAAAGACTCGTTCGACTAAATCTTCGTATTCGAGAGCCCTACATGGTTGGACCCAACCTTTCCAAGCTCAACTAACTCCCCAAGTTAGTTGGCTTGTCTATAGCAAGGGTTCCGAGGTCTGGTTCTACGCGCATCAATTCGTGTGAACCCTGGTCTAATCGCAGGCATTCTTGACACATTAAGTACTTCTTATCTTATTCATTTTTAGGGTTGTTACAATGTTTTACTTACAAGTGCAATGATTCATTGTAGTCCCATACCCACAATGAATCGATGTAAGTAATCCAAGGACTAAGGAATGATTTCTCTACCTTGTAGTGAGTCATTCTTTACTCTAAGTATTCATAAACATTTCATAAGCCATTCTATATTGGCCATGCCATTTATTTCATTACTTTCGTGTTAGAGAAGTTATGAGGTATTTAATTAACATTGCTTTCTACTTTCCTTTATTATCATCATATAAGAAGTCATTATAAGCCAATCTTATTTGGTCGCGCCCATTATTTGTTGAAACTTCATGATTGTGATATTGGCACTTGACATTCTTAAGTTATTCATCATTGCTCACTTTGAACATACGTTCCATCATCATCATCATTCTCACTTTCATAGTGACATCATTAGGAATAAGATCATGCGAGCTTAACATGAAATCCAGGGTCTGCCCCACACCAAAAAGGGGTGATTCACCGGTTAAAATGAATCTAGACCATGTGAGCTACTCATGGAATCTATTGTCTGCCCCACACATAGAAAGGGGTGATCCCCGGCTAAGGTGAATCCATCTCAAGTGTTCACTCCACACCGAAAAGGAGTGGCTCACGGCTATAGTGAACCTAGAACATATCGTGCGCATTAACTGACATATCATGTGATCTAAACATGAAATCCTGTGTCTGCCCCACACCAAAAAGAACCGGAAAAAGTGAAACCGAACATGCCTAGATCACTTAGGTAGAAACCACTGGCTAGTTCCTATGTTGGCTAGACATAGTTTGAAGACTAGGAGATTTAGGGAGACCCATACCCACCTTGGTGGACAGTCTCATCTTCATAAGAATTATGTGAACCTCCGCCCTTGCTGAAGGAAGGCATCACCACTCATAACTAGTCTATCGGTGTTGTGCTCACTTTCATTATCTTCTTTATCTTTTAGAGATGACTCAAGTATTGTGGAAGCTTGCTTATAGATTGAGATTTACTTACTCTTTTGATGACTTGTCATCCTTACATTAAATTGATGGAATGTGAATTGTCCTTACATATCATCCTTACTTTACATTGATGAAATGTGAATTGTCCTTACATATCATCCTTAGGTGTTAATTAGACTAGTCTCACACATTCTAACACCTTCATTCGTGAGTATTCTTTTAACATAGTAGCTTAGGTGTAAGTAAGACTTGTCTCACTTTCTTTAACACCACATTCTGGTCACTTACTTAATTTAGACCCCTTTAATTATGTTATAACTCACTTTACTTCTTTACTTTAGTGTAGTAGATTCATTTCATCGTTTATGCACGATGAGCACTTCTTTCAATGAGTTACATATGTTCATAGTTCATTCTTGTAGAACATGTTGGGAGTTGTCCCAATGAATGGCATGCCCTTGGTTATGGATTCATTGAGTTACTTTATAAATGCTTATAATATACTTGATACTCCTACTACACAAGAATTGGCATATGATTAGTATTGTCTCAAGATTTGGGATATTACACTAGCAAACCATTTTTATTAGCATAGGCCAATTTTTACATATGTACGTATTTAAATTTCCATATGTATGAACCCTTAGTCAATCTTTCAATTATTTACATAAGATCCTAGCCATTAGCATGCATTCGTTTTGACCAAGTAGTGTTAGCCAATTTTATTGGAATCAGATAACCAATTCATTCAAGATGTGATTTCATAGAGATTCTTTTAATCAATCTTAGTTTATGACTTTAGGGTAACGTTTTTAAGACATATTGGACAGCATCATATTAACATTTGATGACTTTAGCATCTTCATGTCCTTGGGCACTGCTTAATATACATGATCATTTTAAATGGTCATGTGCTATGGTATCTAGGCTTGACACTTGGATGCCTCATACCTCACACGTTGGTTGTCGGTCTATATGTACATAGTGCCAATTATATTAGCTTAGGGTCTTTATTGCAGGTACATTTATTGAACATCAATCTTGGATTGGGGTATGACAACCCAAAAAGTATATTTCATATTCGTATATAGAAAATTGGCTAATATCTCTTAGCCAATTTTTATATACTATGCCCAATATTTCTCAATATTGGGCATAGGGGTGATTAAGTACCCCTAATAGGCTATCCTAAGGGCATACTGGGCTTTTCATTTGACGTATGATTTTCCAAAATGTTACATTTAGTCTCAAGACAATCCTAATCACAAAGCCTACAAGTCATAGTAAATCATATATACTTCATTTCAATCAATTCATGTTTATATGCTTTACTGTTAAGCAATTCATATCTATATGCTTCAGTCTCAAGCAATCAATAATGTATATCATCAATCCTAGAAGAATACATCTAATTCGTCAATTTCCCCTTTTCATGGCATAAGACCCACTTACATCAATTTAATCATTCTAGACATGTTTTAGGTATGGGTACATGGAAATTCATCCTAAAAACATGTAATTCTATTAATTCAATCAAAAACAATCATAAGTCACTCAATTAGATAAATACCCATAACATTAGAAGAAACCCTAACTAGAATTGGGGATTTTTATTCTAAATTGGGGAAACTTAAGGGATTCCATTGATAAATAAGTCATCATACCTTTTTAACAAAACCCACAAATGCCTGAGGATTTTAAACTTGACCTTGATCCTAGATCCAAGTCTTTCTTCTTCTTCAAGTTCTAGAGAGAAATATTTGAGAGAAAGACTTTCAGATTTCTTTTTTTCTAATAATAATGACTTGAATGGGTGAGTTCTGGGGTTAAAATGACTTATATAGGGGTCCTAGTCTTGGTAAAAATGACATATCATTGAGTTAAAATAATTGGGAATAGACCCAATAACCCCAAACTTTAAAATTGGCTTATTGGCTCACTGGAAGATTACCACGGGTCGTCATCATCACCATGGCCCATCAAACAGGTCGTGAAAAAATTCATCTTGACAGTGTTTCACTATTTTTGACATAAAGTTTTACTCCGATATGGGAATTGAGCAAACTTGGTGGCTTTGGAAAGAGAACTCGAGATCTTTAATTTGATAGGTCATGGGCCACCTATTTCATTTTGTGCTATTATATATGATCATTTTAAGTTGACACAACACTCTAAGTCTGATAAAATCCCTTCACGGACGACTTCATGGTCCGTGTTGGGCTTCACGGGTCGTTTTGATGCCCTTGGCCCACCTCTCTTCCCCTAAAAACAAACTCTTCTCCATGACCTCTTCCATGGCCCGTGGTGGCCTTGACGAGCCGTCTAGTGGCTCGGGGGTAGGGTCCCTATTTTGGGCAGCCTAGTGAAGCTACTGCCTCACCAACACAAGGGGTCCCACAATCCTTGGTGACCACCATGAGCCGTCTAGCCTCTTGTGGGAGGTACGTAGCCATCTTTAGCTACTGTCTAACAATCACGGGCACCACCAAGACCCATGGTTGGTTCCCTTCACGGATTATGTGGGAACTCGTGGTGGATGCCAAGGCCCAATTCTCTAGTTCTTGCCTTGCACTTAGACCCTAGATTAGTCTACTAGATTCCGAGGTGTTACATTATCTTCCCCTCAGTAACATTCGTCCTCGAGTGACATTCTAGGTACCTCTTAAAGGAAACAACTCACTAGGAGCAGATCATGCATGCTACTCATCTAAATGCACACAACCAAAGAAGAAACTTCAACTCCAAGCTAAACATACTCTATACAACATATGGAAGATAGGAACAACATCTAAAAATCCAATATGCATGTATTTTTAACATTTCTCATGTTCAAAGAAGAACTCTCATCTTTGGAAAGCCTCACGACCTGGTGGTCGGCGTAACAATAATGACATTTATCGATATGCTACTGCCTGTTTACTAAGATCATCATAGATTATTAATGTATGCATTCCATTATCGCGGAAATATTCCCCCATGGCACGCCCAGAATATGGGGCCAAAAATTTAGAGGAGCAGATCCGAAGCGGTGGATGCCACAAGAATAGAATACTCCAAAGCGAAGAGCATGCTCAACACAATCTCATGGAGCCTATATGCAATATATACTCTAGACATACATCAAAGGAGGAATCTCTCAACTCCAAGCTTATGTTCATTCATTCATCTCATGAAGTCTATAGGTAACTCAAACTCAATGCACTACAACATGAGAAAAAACAATTAATTCAACTCATTTTCTTTTGAAACACATGTTTTTCATGAACATGCATAATCATAAGTAAATCATGGAAACATTTAAAACACACATGACACCAAAATAGGGAAAAAACTAATTCAACTCATTTTCTTTTGAAACACATGTTTTTCATGAACATGCATAATCATAAGTAAATCATGGAAACATTTAAAACAAACATGACACCAAAATAGGGAAAAAACTATGAGGAACTCATCATCTCAAGCTAAAGTAGATGTATAAGGAAAAAGATAAGGATATCGGGACATCACATCGGCCTCGGCCTCCCAAGTAGCACCCCCAACTAAAATATTTCTCCATAACACTTTCACGGAAGTCACTTCCTTATTCCTCAATTTCTTAACTTCCCTGTCTAAAATCTCAATCAGTACTTCTTTATAAGAGAGATTCTCATTAACTCCCAACCTTTCTAAAGGATGTATGAATGTTGAATCTCCAACAAACTTCTTTATCATAGAGATGGATAACCGGATGCACCCATGACAACTTACTAGAAAACTCTAGCTCATAAACAACCTTGCCAACATGTCTTAAGATCTCATATGGGCCTACAAAATGGGGACTAATCTTTCTGAAACCTCATTACACCCTTCATGGGCAAGAATTTCAAGTAAACCCAAATCATGAACATTAGGAACACTCAATGCCTTGGTCTAAGTACACTATATCCCCCTTGGAAAAATCCTACAAGGACTTTCTAAGAACCACTCTTTTAAATTCAACTATGGTCGGATCAAAACATCACTACACTTTCACATTCGTCACACAAGACTATTCTAAACCATGGTGAACTATAACACACACACACCCTTAGAGGAGTCTACCAATTGAACATCTCAAGGTATTATCTAAACACCATAATCATCAAACTCCTATATATCGCCGGGGCATTAGTTAAACCAAACTACATCACCAGAAACTCATAATAATACTATTGGGTTCTAAAGGTTGTTATCGGGAAATCATCATCCTTCACCCTCAATTGGTGATAACTCGACCTAAGGTCAACCTTAGAAAAAAAACTAGCTTCATATAGTTGGTCAACACTTAAAAAACTATTTCTCTCACCTTAACTAGGTGATAAAGGAAACTCTTAGAAATCATCCTTCTAGCTTTCATATAAGACATATACTGACCTCTAGGCATAGAATTTCCCCCTTCCACTCTAGGATAGGCTCATTCAGGAACTTAAATTTGATTACAGTGGTTCTATATTCAATAGAAACATAACAATAGTGCAACCAATCGATCCAATGATGACATCTAAATCTGGCATATCAGGATCTACAAATCAGCTAGAGTAACTGTATGGAGTAAGGAGATGGGACACTTTCTATAGACCCTCGCAACCATCAAAAAATCACCTATAGGAGTAGAGACATAAAAAAGGTCTAACAACACATCAAATCTCATAGCCACATATGGCGTCACAACAAACATTTTCTCCCTCGTTCCTTATAGCATGAGCACTTCTAGTAGTCGTATCCTCAATACCATCTAATAATGAATAGGCGAGTGACCTTATAGAGTTAAACTCTATCGCACAATTTAAGAGTAATGAAGAAGAGAAGTTTCCTAACCATCTCGTAGCTTCTCATTCATAAATGTGGCACGCTTCACACATATAAATAAAACTCTAGTAGATGTGGTTTTGAGACATCCTAGAATCACTCTAAACCTTGTGCTCTAATACCAAGTTTACGCCCTAGCTGTAACATAGCATACGAGACGTTGAAATGCCTCATACAAGCCAAATTATCTTTCATAACATAAGATAATAGAATTTAGCGGAAATTTAAACCATTTTCAACATAATCAAAGTCTTTATAAAATGAGTCAAAGTCTATTACAGTTGTCTCAAACAATCTAATACATGGAAGTCCTTGGGAAACAGCCCATTCAATAGTTCAAAACATGAGATGAAAGACATTAGGAAATACTAGTCAAAGACTCGAATGTTATAAGGACTCACCAATATTTAAGTCTTAATCTACTATGATCCTAACCACGGGGACGAGATTTAATATCACTGGACCCTACATTTGGGGGAAAATGTAGGCAAGAGTTTGTGTTAGTACAGTGATGTATTAAATATGATGTCTAGCATAATTCATCAACATAAGCATAGCATAAGCATTAGTCAACATAAGACATAATCCATACGAATAAGAAATAACCACATAAGTAATAAGCATAATCAATGCACATAAATCATCATACCATAAGAGGAACACTTATTGAAGTAACCTCAACTGAACCTTACTCAAGACTTGGGTCATCACCTCTAGTCATACAATCTCAGGGAAGGCCACTTAAGTTGCAATCAATACAATTCATTCTTAATAAAATGATTCTTATTATTCTTGATTTACTTATCAAGTCATGTGAATTCACCTCTATTCATATTATAAAGGCTAATGGGTATTCACCTTTTGCCTTATTAGTAGTCATAGGTATTCTTCTTCATGTCATTTTAGGGGATTCATAAGTAATCTCCTCCATGCCCTACATAATATGATATAGATATTCGCCTCCACGTCATTTTTTAGGATCATAGGTATTTGCCTCTATGGAAGGAACAAAAATATCCTCCCTTTATAGTTTGATTTAAAAATACCCTTACTATCAATACTTTGGCTCAAAATGCCTTAAACTATACGAAAGGAATAAAAATGCCCTCCATTTGTTGTTTGGTCCAAAAATGTCTTTGTCGTCAATACTTTGGTCCAAAAATGTTGTTATTGTTATTTAATGGGTCAAAAATGCTCATTTTTCAAATAAATATATTATTATTTTCTTTTTAGCACATTCTTTTTCTAATACTATATTTTTTAAAAAATTAGCAAATGTTAATCCTACTTCGATTCAAAAAAAAATTGTTATTTTAATCATTATTTTTTATCGTTGTATAAATATAAAGTAATGATGGATATAGTATAATTTTATATATATTAAATATATTATATGTCGAAAGGGTACATAAAATTATTGTGTTTTAATTGATAAAATGAGATTAAGAAGAAAAAAATATATTTTCTACATTCTTATTTGTTAAAGTGATTTTAGAAGAAATAAAACAAGAATAGTGTTCTTTAATAATATTTTAATTACAAAGAGGATGTGTTTAAACAGAAAAAACATATATTTATGCGTAAAAGTGCATTTTTGGCCCATTTTGTAACTATAGGGGCATTACTGGACCAAAGTATTAATTGCGAGGACATTTTTTATCCAAAGTATTGATGGTAAGAGCATTTTTGAGCTAAATATAAATGAAGAGCATTTTTATTTCTTTCACACAGTTTAAGGACATTTCTGACTCTTTCCCCTTAAAACAATAACAATCGATGTAAAAATAATAATGAAATAATACCCAAAATGAAAAAAAAATAAAAAAATACATAAATAAATAAAACATTTCAAATGCATCTCATCGAAAAAGTAAAATAATGATAGGAAAATGTCAAATACGACTCAAGTAAGTCCAACTAACACTAACAATCTGAATGTGTGTCAACAATAACACCAAACAAATGAAAATACACACAAATTAATGAAACAAATACAAAAGGAGAAAGGGTTACCGGAGTTTTGTGAATAAAGTAGTGATTTGTAAGCACTGTTAATTTTCTCCCGAAGTGTGAGAGCTTCGCTGGTGCTATACCTGGTTAAATGGTTATGGTATACCAGCGATGGCGCCATGTCGAGGCCGAAGTCGGAGCTTCGAGTTTGCTGATACGCGTGAAAGCTGCAAAAATAATCAAAAATAAATCATGAAAGGGAAAGGGGAAGGGGGTTATGTTTGCTGTAGTGTGTGTTGGTTTGGGTCTGGTGGAGGAGAGGGAAATAAGCTTAGTAAGCTGTGGAACATGACGCTCGCTGGATACGTGCAAAAATGGAGGAAAAAATTGTGAAAGGGGAGAGAGTAAGGGAAGTAGCGAGCTCCAGTGGTCAGAGTTGTAGATTGAGGGGAGTGGTGGATTAACGGCTGGTTTTGGGGTCTCGCTTGGTGGATGTTTGCTGATGGGTGTAACAACCCTAAAAATGGATATGATAAGTAATGTTTAATGTGTCTAGAATGCCTATGATTAGACCGGATGTCACGGCCAGAATCTAGACCCCAGACGAGACCGGCGTCGTTGACCTCTCAGAAGTCGCAGACAAGCCTACATACGTCATTCTTACTTCATCTAGGTTAATTTTAGCGGAAAATTTGAACTTTTTATTTTCTTATTTCATGCTAAACATTTTAAAATTAACATCATAGGCGTTCACAAATCAACCATCTAATATAGAGATAATCAAATGAAAGAAACAGTTCAGAATTGCATTAAACGTATTTTTCCCAAAACGGCACCAATACAAAGTCTGAAATGAAAGTGGAAAGAAACACTAGTAGAACATGCTCCACTAGCTAAAGCCTACATCTAAGCTAGATAATAACGGTAGATGTCCTCGAAAGCATGAGGGCCTACCAAGTCCGGATGAAAGCTTTACGTCCGGATAGCTGCAACGTCAACCTGTAAGCTCTAGCGTCCACCTGTGCCTGCACCTAAAAATATAGAGTTGTATGGGATTAGTACACACTTGTACTAAGTATGGGTATATGCAATCACACACCAAGGACATGCATAAGTAAGAATAGCTCTTTCCTAACAACATGATTATGGAAAGTCAAGTCAGTGGACTTGCTAAATTGGGATTAGGAAAGTTAGTGAGCTTTAAAAATATGGATTAGGAAACTCAGTGAGCTTTACAAATTTGGATTAGGAAAGTCAGTGAGCTTTCCAAATTTGGATAAGGAAAGTCATGCCATGAGAGTAACATGCATCATCATACTTATCATATTGCACACAGCACTAACATCTTACACATAGCACAGATCATCTTGCATATAGCACA
Organism: Solanum sitiens; assembly: GCA_016801875.1. NCBI lineage: Eukaryota > Viridiplantae > Streptophyta > Magnoliopsida > Solanales > Solanaceae > Solanum > Solanum sitiens. The sequence goes on along the minus strand of JABWTJ010000648.1, from coordinate 241,559 downwards.
TAACATCTTTCATATCATTTATTCATATGCCATGAGACCTTGGAATCATGGACTTAACATTAAGACTTTCCATAATGAGGGCTCAACATATGGGACCTCAGCTAGGAAGTCTTCGTTAGCAAACACAGAGTCTGCTTCATTCATTCATACGTACTTCATTTCATTTCGTTCATAGGCTAGTGTGAACACCATCTATACCTAGAATGTAGTTTAAGACTTTCATCGGGTTCGCTGTGCAATGACCAAGAATGACCTAACGTCATTGCTTGAGTCTAACTCACCTCTTGATCATCCTATCCTAACACATTTGGTATCATTCATTTCATTATGTGCATCATTTGAGACTGGCCTCATTCATTCATTGGGAACTTTAACCGAAAACGATCATATGAGCATCATGAAATTCAGTGTCATGAAACCCCACAGCGAAAAAAGGTGGAATCACCGGCCAAAGTGACCCAAAACATGCTAGCGTACATGGGAATTGAACCCCGCCAGATCCCTATATTGGCAGTATTGGTTCGAAGACTAGGAGATATAAGGAGATCCATACCCGGCATGTCGTACAGTCTCATATCATGAGAGTTACGTGAACCTCCGCCCTTCCCGAAAGAAGGCATCACCGCTCATAGCTAGTCTATCGGTGCTCAATATAAAGTTCCATTACATTCAACTCATACGTCATGGAAGTTGGCTTCTAGTATGAGGACATCATAGCTCAATAGATGATTTCTCATCTCATCATTAGTATTAAGTGTGTTAATCTCAATACTTTCATTAGAGTGTTCATAGAGACTAGTCTCTTCATAAACTTTACACTCTCATAGGTGAGTACGTTTTGGTAACATTTACTTAGGCTCATTTGAGATTTCTCTCATCTTTCACATTACCCTCTTATCATGTTGTCACCACATTCATTAACATTAGCACATTTGCTCTTCATAATTACTCACCCTTTTTTACCTAAATGTTCATTTCATCATATGCCAATGCACTTGGCCATTTGTGTCTTTCACACTCTTAATTAACCCTTCTAGGGTTTCGTCATTTCATTATATAATATTCATTTCATCGTATGCCAATGCACTTGGCCATTTAGTGTGTTTTACACTCGTACTTAACCCTTCTAGGGTTACATCATTGCATTACATAATATTCATTTCATCGTATGCCAATACACTTGGCCATTTAGTGTGTTTTACACTCTTACCTAACCCTTCTAGGGTTATATCATTTCATTACATACATCTTAGGTTCACTTATTTTTAAACGTATGCTAGACTTATGGGTCTATACATACAAGCCATGAGGCTTCATTCATAGTTCATTTAAGTGATTAATATATTCCTAAGATTATGTGGTACAAGACTTATGCATCTTGTATGTATGCCAAGATCTCAATTTTGATCTATGTAGGCGGCATTATTCTTGAACATTTAATTCACGTACGACTTATGTATCAATATGGAATTTGGGCAAGGGAACCCAATTTCGAATCACTTGGACAACACTTACATTTTTCATTTATTTTATTTTTGTCCATACGGCTTGGGGACCCAAGATCGAGCCCCAACACCTTCATTTTATTTTTCCCTTAGTTTTTCTCTTCATTTTCGCTCAATGGGATTGAGAGGATGTGGGATCGAACCCCCACAACCTCATTTACTTTTATTTTCATTGCTTTTAATTTTCTCTCCTTTGGCCGACGGGTTGTGGGTTCGAACCCCCACATCCCCTCTTTAATTTCTTCTCCTTAACTCCCCTTGGTTCTGCCTAGAGGTCGTGGGTTCGATTCCCACACGCCTCCCCCTTTATTTTTCTTTTAATCTCCTCTTTAAATCAGCCTAATAGGTCATTGGTTCGATTCCCACACGCCTCCCCCTTTATTTTTCTTTTAATCTCCTCTTTAAATCTGCCTAAGAGGTCGTGGGTTCGGTTCCCACAAGCCTCCCCCTTTATTTTTCTTTTATTTTTCCTTAAGTTGTCTGAGAGGTTGTGGGTTCGAATCCCACTCCTCTCATTCCTTATTTTTCATAGCTTATTTTCCTGCCAAGACCCCTGTTCGATTCCCCCTTCTCACATTGTTTTTCACTTCTTTATTTTCACAACTTTTAACATGGTGAGGTCACGGGTTCGACCCTCAATGACCTCACTTGTTTTTCTTCACTTTTCATGACATTTTAAACAACTTAACTTAACTGAAATTAATCAACAAAGTGCTGGAAAATTGAGTTACATTTTCAGCTTCTTTTTCATTACATTGCACGTTAGTTCTAAGGGAAATTTCATAGTGCATTTAGAACGTTTTAGATGCATTTTCATGGATTCGTTTAGCTAAGAGATTATCACTCAAATCAGCCACATTTCATCTCATATGAACATCACGATTTACATCAACATGTGTACATGAAATAAAGAACTATCATGCCATTTCAAGTCCTAAACCATGAACAATAGCCACAGCAACACACACAAACACACGTAATTACATTTTTGGAAAAACATCAACATAAGTCACATAATTTCGAACATACATATAAACACGTAATCATCACAAAAACACGTTTCATCCCTAGTTTTCTACCACCAAACATAACCAACCTATGATTCAATGGGAGCTAGTGACAGGGACATGCAATGGGGAACAATCCTAGTTTTCGGAATAGATTCGTCTGAACCTTAGGGGTCTCTTGGGAAAGGGACCAAGAGAGAAGAGAACCCATACTATTTATGACATTCAAACCTTGAAGTTGCTGTCCAAACCTTCTCCAACACTCACGTCCAAAACCAAGTTTCAACACCAAACTTTCGACGGAAAACCCTCCATTTGCCTGACGTATTTTGCTTAGCGTTTTATTTTATTTCATTGTGTGTTCTTCAAGTGTGAAGAACTTTGGTAATTCTTCTGTTCTTGCACGTTATTTGGCAGAGAGAATGTGAAAAAAAAAGAGGATAGAGACGTGAGAGAGAGATGAGCGTGAGAGAGGAGAGTTATCTTAGGCTTAGGAGTCTAGTTTAGGACTTAGTCAATTAAGGTTTTATTTAATTATTAAAAATCTGATTTACTTTTATTTTAAATCAGCTAATAAATAATGAATATAAATTAATTACATTAATTTACCAACTTAAATTAAAAACAACTTTAATTCATTGCTTCCACCTAGGTTCGAACCCGGGTGGAGCAAGACTTCACTTCAAGAGCCCATTTTTGGCCCTCTCTCCCCAAAATGCCCCTCCACCTTATTAATTAAATAATTAATTATATATTTAGGGTAATTACGATACTACCCTTAGCCTGAAAAAGGCCATTTTATCCCTAGACCCTCCAAACCTACGATTTCCCCTTTTTAAGTCCGGTAAAGACTCCTTCGAGTAAATCTTCGTATTAGAGAGCCCTACATGGTTGGACCCAACCTTTCCAAGCTCAACTAACTCCCCAAGTTAGTTGTCTTGGCTGTACTAAGGGTTCCGAGGTCTGGTTCTACGCGCATTAATCTGTGTGAACCCAGTCTAATCGTAGGCATTCTAGACACATTAAGCATTACTTAACATCTCCATTTTTAGGGTTGTTACATTATTCCCCCCCTTAGGAACATTCATCCCCGAATGACACTACACATCATTTTAAAATAAAGAGGGTGATTTTAAAATAAAGTGGGTTCTTCCTGAGAACACCTTGTTGCTCCGCCTTCGTTTCTCCTTGTATTCATCTTTCTAAATCTCAAGAGTTGATGTTAGATACGCTCTTAACACCAACAAACAGACATTAGAGAAGGCACGATAAGACCAGAAGAAGGGAATTTTTCCTACACATCATACAGTCTCTAATTCAGGATAGTGGTGCACTTCATTACCATGACATAGAAACTACTAAATGTGGTTGACGTGAACTTATTATCCTCAAAATTTAAACTAGTGCTCTGATACCAAATTTGTCACGACCGGAATCTAGACCCCAGACAAGATCGGCGTCGTTGACCTCTCAGAGGTCGCAGACAAGCCTACATATGTCATTCTTACTTCATCTAGGTTAATTTTAGCGGAAAATTTGAACTTTTTGTTTTCTTATTTCTTGCTAAACATTTAAACTTAACATCATAGGCGTTCACAAATCAACCATCTAATATAGAGATAATCAAATGAAAGAAACAGTTCATAATTGCATTAAACGTATTTTTGCCAAAACGGCACCAATACAAAGTCTGAAATGAAAGTGGAAAGAAACACTAGTGGAACATGCTTCACTAGCTAAAGCCTACATCTAAGCTAGATAATAACGGTAAACTTCCTCAAAAGCATGAGGGCCTACCAAGTCCGGATGAAAGCTCCACGTCCGAATAGCTGCAACGTCAACCTGTAAGCTCTAGTGTTCACCTGTGCCTGCACCTAAAATATAGAGTTGTATGGGATTAGTACACACTTGTACTAAGTATGGGTATATGCAAGCACACACCAAGGATATGCATGAGTAAGAATAGCTCTTTCCTAACAACATTATTATGGAAAGTCAAGTCAGTGGACTTGCCAAATTGGGATTAGGAAAGTTAGTGAGCTTTCCAAATATGGATTAGGAAAGTCAGTGAGCTTTCCAAATTTGGATTAGGAAAGTCAGTGAGCTTTCCAAATTTGGAGTAGGAAAGTTATGCCATGAGAGTAACATGCATCATCATACATATCATATTGCACACAGCACATAACATCTTACACATAGCACAGATCATCTTGCATATAGCACATAACATCTTTCATATCATTCATTCATATGCCATGAGACCTTGGAATCATGGACTTATCATTAAGACATCCCAAAATTAGGGTTCAACATATGGGACCTCAGCGAGTGAGTCTTCGTTAGCAAACACAGAGTCTTTTTCATTCATTCATACGTACTTCATTTTGTTTCGTTCATAGGCTAGTGTGAACACCAGCTATACCTAGGATGTAGTTTAAGACTTTCATCGGGTTCGCTGTGCAATGACCAAGAATGACCTAATGTCATTGCTTGAGTCTAACTCACCTCTTGATCATCCTATCCTAACACCTTTGGTATCATTCATTTCATTATGTGCATCATTTGAGGCTGGCCTCATTCATTCATTGGGAACTTTAACTTTAACCGACATAGATCATGTGAGAATCATGAAATCCAGTGTCATGAAACCCCACACCGAAAAGAGGTGGAATCACCGGCCAAAGTGACCCAAAACATGATAGCGTACATGGGAATTGAACCCCGCCAGATCCCTATATTGGCAGTATAGGTTCAAAGACTAGGAGATATAAGGAGATCCATACCCGGCATGTCGTACAGTCTCATATCATGAGAGTTACGTGAACCTCCGCCCTTCCCGAAAGAAGGCATCACCGCTCATAGCTAGTCTATCGGTGCTCAGAATAAAGTTCCATTACATTCAACTCATACGTCATGGAAGCTGGCTTCTAGTATGAGGACATCATAGCTCAATAGATGATTTCTCATCTCATCATTTGTATTAAGTGTGTTAATCTCAATACTTTCATTAGAGTGTTCATAGAGATTGGTCTCTTCATTAACTTTACACTCTCATATGTGAGTACGTTTTGGTAACATTTACTTAGGCTCATTTTAGATTGCTCTCATATTTCACATTAGCCTCTTATCATGTTGTCACCACATTCATTAACATTAGCCCATTTGCTCTTCATAATTACTCACCCTTTTTTACGTAAATGTTCATTTCATCATATGCCAATGCACTTGGCCATTTGTGTGTTTCACACTCTTACTTAACCCTTCTAGGGTTTCGTCATTTCATTACATAATATTCATTTCATCATATGCCAATGCACTTGGCCATTTAGTGTGTTTTACACTCGTACTTAACCCTTCTAGGGTTACATCATTTCATTACATAATATTCATTTCATCGTATGCCAATACACTTGGCCATTTAGTGTGTTCTAGACTCTTACCTAACCCTTCTAGGGTTATATCATTTCATTACATCCGTCTTAGGTTCACTTATTTTTAAACGTATGCTAGACTTATGAGTCTATACATACAAGCCATGAGGCTTCATTCATAGTTCGTTTAAGTGATTCATATCTTCCTAAGATTATGTGGTACTAGACTTATGCATCTTGTATGTATGCCAAGATCTCGATTTTGATCTATGTAGGCGGCATTATTTTTGAACATTTAATTCATGTACGACTTATGTATCAATACGGAATTTGGGCAAGGGAACCCAATTTCGAATCACTTGGACAACAATTACTTTTTTCATTTATTTTATTTTGGTCCATACAGCTTGGGGACCCAAGATCGAGCCCCAACACCTTCATTTTATTTTTCCCTTAGGTTTTCTCTTCATTTTTCGCCCAATGTGAGTATGTGGGATCGAACCCCCACAACCTCCTTTACTTTTATTTTCATTGCTTTTAATTTTCTCTCCTTTGTCGAGGGGTTGTGGGTTCGAACCCCCACAGCCCCTCTTTAATTTCTTCTCCTTAACTCCCCTTGGTTCTGCCTAGAGGTCGTGGGTTCGATTCCCACACGCCTCCCCCTTTATTTTTCTTTTAATTTCCTCCTTAAATCTGCCTAAGAGGTCGTGGGTTCGATTCCCACACGCCTCCCCCTTTATTTTTCTTTTAATCTCCTCTTTAAATCTTCCTAAGAGGTCGTGGGTTCGATTCCCACACGCCTCCCCCTTTATTTTTCTTTTAGTCTCATCTTTAAATCTGCCTAAGAGGTCGTGGGTTCGATTCCCACAAGCCTCCCCCTTTATTTTTCTTTTATTTTTCCTTAAGATGTCTGAGAGGTTGTGGGTTCAAATCCCACTCTTCTCATTCCTTATTTTTCATAGCTTATTTTCCTGCCAAGACCACAATTCGATTCCCCCTTCTCACATTGTTTTTCACTTCTTTATTTTCACAACTTTTAACATGGTGAGGTCACGGGTTTGACCCTCAATGACCTCAATTGTTTTTCTTCACTTTTCATGACATTTTAAACCACTTAACTTGGCTGAAATTAATCAACAAAGTGCTGGAAAATTGAGTTACATTTTCAGGTTCTTTTTCATTACATTGCACGTTAGTTCTTAGGGGAATTTCATAGTGCATTTAGAACATTTTAGATGCATTTTCATGGATTCATTTAGCCAAGAGATTATCACTCAAATCAGCCACATTTCATCTCATATGAATGTCACGATTTACATCAACATGTGTACATGAAATATAAAGAACTATCATGCCATTTCAAGTCCTAAACCATGAACAATAGCCACGGCAACACACACAAACACACGTAATTACATTTTTGGAAAAACATCAACATAAGTCACATAATTTTGAACATACATATAAACACGTAATCATCACGAAAACACGTTTCATCCCTAGTTTTCTACCAGCAAACATAACCAACCTATGATTCAATGGGAGCTAGTGATAGGGACATGCAACGGGGAACAATCCTAGTTTCGGAATAGATTCGTCTGAACCTTAGGGGTCTTTGGGAAAGGGACCAAGAGAAAAGAGAACCCATACCTTTTATGACATTCAAACCTTGAAGTTGCTGCCCAAACCTTCTCCAACACTCACGTCCAAAACCAAGTTTCAACACCAAACTTCCACGGAAAACCCTCCCTTTGCCTAACGTATTTTGCTTAGCGTTTGATTTTATTTTTCGTTGTGAGTTCTTCAAGTGTGAAGAACTTTGGTATTTTTTCCGTTATTGCACGTTATTTGGCAGAGATAATGTGAAAAAAAAGAATGATAGAGACGTGAGAGAGAGATGAGCGTGAGAGAGGAGAGTTATCTTAGGCTTAGGAGTCTAGTTTAGGACTTAGTCAATTAAGGTTTTATTTAATTATTAAAAATCTGATTTCCTTTTATTTTAAATCAGCTAATAAATAATATATATAAATTAATTAAATTAATTTACCAACTTAAATTAAAAACAACTTTAATTCATTTCTTCCACCTAGGTTCGAACCAGGGTGGAGCAAGACTTCACTTCAAGAGCCCATTTTTGGCCCTCTCTCCCAAAATGCCCCTCCACCTTATTAATTAAATAATTAAATATACATTTAGGGTAATTACGATACTACCCTTAGCTTGGAAAAAGACCATTTTACCCCTAGACCCTCCAAACCTAAGATTTCCCCTTTTTAAGTCCGGTAAAGACTCCTCCGAATAAATCTTCGTATTCGAGAGCCCTACATGGTTGGACCCAACCTTTCCAAGCTCAACTAACTCCCCAAGTTAGTTGGCTTGGCTGTATCAAGGGTTCCGAGGTATGGTTCTACGCGCATCAATCCGTGTGAACCCAGTCTTATCTTAGGCATTCTAGACACATTAAGCATTACTTAGCATCTCCATTTTTAGGGTTGTTACAATATCCCCCCCCCCCCCCCCCGCTTAGGAACATTCATCCCCGAATGACACTACACATCATTTTAAAATAAAGAGGGTTATTTTCGAAGATATCTTACCATACTTGAGACTTTACGCTTTGTGAATTTTTGTTTCACACTGACTCTGGATAATGCATATTACTCAAGCTTATTTGAAGCTTCATATTTGAGATTGAGGAACTTCCTTCTCAATCGCACTTAACTTGATGCACCTCACAACTCATGCAACACAAAAATCATGTCCACGCTATACAAACACAGCAACATGACATGCAAACATGAATTCATTTTAACTCACATAGTGCAATTATTACTCATACGATTATGGACTTACAACACCAAGTCGACTATTGCACTAAAACTTAGAGTTTCTTAAACAAAACCAGCCTTAGGAGGAGTATATCTAACCCCTTAGATAACATCTTGTTCTCCTTAAGATTTGAAATTATATGGCTTTGTTGGATTGATCCACGCCCTGCCCATTTATACCCTATCTCATTTGGCAACTGAAACCTTACTACCCTAGTTTGATAGTCTATGGTAGCATAACACTTATGGATAAAATCCATACCTAAGCTATTCAATGCTCTTTATTGGTTAATATCTGATTCACATATTAGTAGGTTGGTGCACATCCTTGAAACCTACTAGCAGCTTCGCATTAATAGACTAAGGAACTCCTTCCTAAACTAGTCTCATCAAAGCATACAACATAATTAAACACATAAGTCACATAAGTCAGCAACCAACATGATGACTCCAACATATTAACTTCATACTAGTGCATAACACCATACACATGAAAAACTAATTTAGGCTACACACCCGAGACATCACCAGAGGTGTCTTCCCCTACACCCCTAGACTTGAGTGCAAAAAATCGTTGCCTCCTTAGAGCCTCTTCACTTGGACCATTCGGCTGAACTTTCTCCTTCCATTTTTCTCTACCTCTCATATACGGACAATCCTTCATCATGTGACCCGGTTTTCCACATCTATAACAAGCGTTAGAGCCCCTCCTACACTCTCCTCCATGAAGTTTGCCACACTTCCTACAAGGTGGCCTCTCCTCAGGTGTATCTACTTCACTATTTCTCTTAACTCTGGGCTCGGAATCCCTTTCATAGCGACCCTTGGATGAACTGGACTCCTCTTGGTGGGAGAGTCCCTTCTTAAACCTGGGCTTATCCCTTATTTCAGTACTACTATTCCTTGAAAAATTCTTCTCAGCTTGCCTTGACATGTTCCCTGCCCTAGCATGCTTCCTCTTCCTGCATTCCTCTACTTGTTGGACATCGACCATAAGCCTAGAAAGGCCCATGCTGGTATGCAGCATAGCTGCCCTACACTCCTCCTCGAAATTCTCTGCAATCTTAGATCCAGTGTAAATGGGAGGATTCATCCTCGTGAAGTCCCTTAACCTGCTAGCAATGGTGCTGGCATGTGGGTTCTTCCTGGGAACACCTTGTTGCTCCGCCTACGTTTGTCCTCGTATTCATCTTTCTGAATCTCATGAGTTGATGTTATATACGCTCTTAAAACCAATAAACAGACATTAGAGAAGGCACGATAAGATCAGAAGAAGAGAATTTTTCCTACGCATCATGCAGTCTCTAATTCAGGATAGTGGTGCACTTCACTACCATGACTTAGAAACTACTCAATGTGGTTGATGTGAACTTATTTTCCTCAAAATTTAACCTAGTGCTCTGATACAAACTTTGTCACGACCGGAATCTAGACCCCAGACGAGACCGACGTCGTTGACCTCTCAGAGGTCGCAGACAAGCCTACATACGTCATTCTTACTTCATCTAGGTTAATTTTAGCGGAAAATTTGAACTTTTTGTTTTCTTATTTCATGCTAAACATTTTAAACTTAAAATCATAGGCGTTCACAAATCAACCATCTAATATAGAGATAATCAAATGAATGAAACAGTTCATAATTGCATTAAATGTATTTTTGCCAGAACGGCACCAATACAAAGTCTGAAATGAAAGTGGAAAGAAACACTAGTGGAACATGCTCCACTAGCTAAAGCCTACATCTAATCTAGATAATAACGGTATACGTCCTCGAAAGCATAAGGGCCTACCCAGTCCGGATGAAAGCTCCACGTCCGGATAGCTGCAACGTCAACCTGTAAGCTCTAGCGTCCACATGTTCCTGCACCTAAAAATATAGAGTTGTATGGGATTAGTACACACTTGTACTAAGTATGGGTATATGCAAGCACACATCAAGGACATGCATGAGTAAGAATAGCTCTTTCCTAACAACATGATTATGGAAAATCAAGTCAATGGACTTGCCAAATTGGGATTAGGAAATTAGTGAGCTTTCCAAATATGGATTAGGAAAGTCAGTGAGCTTTCCAAATTTGGATTAGAAAAGTCAGTGAGCTTTCCAAATTTGGATTAGGAAAGTTATGCCATGAGAGTAACATGCATCATCATACTTATCATATTGCACACAGCACATAACATCTTACACATAGCACATATCATCTTGCATATAGCACATAACATCTTTCATATCATTCATTCATATGCCATGAGACCTTGGAATCATGGACTTAACATTAAGACTTCCCAAAATGAGGGCTCAACATATGGGACCTCAGCTAGGGAGTCTTCGTTAGCAAACACAGAGTCTGCTTTATTCATTCATACGTACTTCATTTCGTTTCGTTCATAGGCTAGTGTGAACACCAGCTATACCTAGGATGTAGTTTAAGACTTTCATCGGGTTCGCTGTGCAATGACCAAGAATAACCTAATGTCATTGCTTGAGTCTAACTCACCTCTTGATCATCCTATCCTAACACCTTTGGTAGCATTCATTTCATTATGTGCTTCATTTGAGGCTGGCCTCATTCATTCATTGGGAACTTTAACTTTAACCGACATAGATCATGTGAGCATCATGAAATCCAGTGTCATGAAACCCCACACCGAAAAGAGGTGGAATCACCGGCCAAAGTGACCCAAAACATGCTAGCGTACATGGGAATTGAACCCCGCCAGATCCCTATATTGACAGTATAGGTTCGAAGACTAGGATATATAAGGAGAGCCATACCTGACATGCCGGACAGTCTCATCTCATGAGAGTTACGTGAACCTCCGTCTTTCCCGAAAGAAGGCATCACCGCTCATAGCTAGTCTATAGGTGCTCAGTATAAAGTTCCATTACATTCAACTCATACCTTATGGAAGCTAGATTCTAGTATGAGGACATCATACTCACCGCCCCTCTTTAATCTCTTCTCCTTAACTCCCCTTAGTTCTGCCTAGAGGTCGTGTGTTCGATTCCCACACGCCTCCCCCTTTATTTTTCTTTTAATTTCCTCCTTAAATCTGCCTAAGAGGTCGTGGGTTCGATTCCCACACGCCTCCCCCTTTATTTTTCTTTTAATCTCCTCTTTAAATCTGCCTAAGAGGTCGTGGGTTCGATTCCCACACGCCTCCCCCTTTATTTTTCTTTTAATCTCCTATTTAAATCTGCCTAAGAGGTCGTGGGTTCGATTCCCACAAGCCTCCCCCTTTATTTTTCTTTTATTTTTCCTTAAGCTGTCTGAGAGGTTGTGGGTTCGAATCCCACTCCTCTCATTCCTTATTTTTCATAGCTTATTTTCCTGCCAAGACCCCTGTTCGATTCCTCCTTCTCACATTGTTTTTCACTTCTTTATTTTCACAACTTTTAACATGGTGAAGTCACGGGTTCGACCCTCAATGACCTCACTTGTTTTTCTTCACTTTTCATGACATTTTAAACCACTTAACTTGGCTGAAATAAATCAACAAAGTGCTGGAAAATGAGTTACATTTTCAGCTTCTTTTTTATTACATTGTACGTTAGTTCTTAGGGGAATTTCATGGTGCATTTAGAACGTTTTAGATGCATTTTCATGGATTCGTTTAGCCAAGAGATTTTCACTCAAATCAGCCACATTTCATCTCATAAGAACATCACGATTTACATCAACATGTGTACATGAAATATAAAGAACTATCATGCCATTTCAAGTCCTAAACCATGAACAATAGCCACGGCAACACACACAAACACACGTAATTACATTTTCAGAAAAACATCAACATAAGTCACATAATTCTGAACATACACATAAACACGTAATCATCACGAAAACACGTTTCATCCCTAGTTTTCTACCAGCAAACATAACCAACCTATGATTCAATGGGAGCTAGTGACAGGGACATGCAACGGGAAACAATCCTAGTTTTCGGAATAGATTCATCTAAACCTTAGGGGTCTCTTGGGAAAGGTACCAAGAGAGAAGAGAACACATACCTTTTATGACGTTCAAACCTTGAAGTTGCTGCCCAAACCTTCTCCAACACTCACGTCCAAAACCAAGTTTCAACACCAAACTTTCGACGAAAAAACCTCCCTTTGCCTAACGTATTTTGCTTAGCGTTTGATTTTATTTTTCGTTGTGAGTTCTTCAAGTGTGAAGAACTATGGTAATTCTTCTGTTCTTGCATGTTATTTGGCAGAGAGAATGTGAAAAAAAAGAATGATAGAGACGTGAGAGAGAGATGAGCGTGAGAGAGGAGAGTTATCTTAGGCTTAGGAGTCTAGTTTAGGACTTAGTCAATTAAGGTTTTATTTAATTATTAAAAATCTGATTTCCTTTTATTTTAAATCAGCTAATAAATAATAAATATAAATTAATTACATTAATTTACCAACTTAAATTAAAAACAACTTTAATTCATTGCTTCCACCTAGGTTCGAACCCGGGTGGAGCAAGACTTCACTTCAAGAGCCCATTTTTGGCCCTCTCTCCCCAAAATACCCCTCCACCTTATTAAATAAATAATTAATTATATATTTAGGGTAATTACGATACTACCCTTAGCCTGGAAAAAGACCATTTTACCCCTAGACCCTCCAAACCTTAGATTTCCCCTTTTTAAGTCTGGTAAAGACTCATTCGAGTAAATCTTCGTATTCGAGAGCCCTACATGGCTGGACCCAACCTTTCCTAGATCAAATAACTCCCCAAGTTAGTTGGCTTGGCTGTAGAAAGGGTTCAGAGGTCTGGTTCTACGCGCATCAATCCGTGTGAACCCAGTGTAACAACCCTAAAATTGGAGATGCTAAGTAATGCTTAATGTGTCTAGAATGCCTACGATTAGACTGGGTTCACACGGATTGATGCGCGTAGAACCAGACCTCGAAACCCTTTCTGCAGCCAACCCAACTAACTTGGGGAGTTAGTTGAGCTTGGAAAGTTTGGGTCCAACCATGTAGGGCTCTCGAATACGAAGAAGTCTTTACCGGACTGAAAAAGGGGAAATGAGGGTCTAGGGGTAAAATGGTCTTTTTCTAGGCTAAGGGTAGTATCGTAATTACCCTAAATATATAATTAATTATTTAATTAATAAGGTGGAGGGGCATTTTTGGGAGAGAGGGCCGAAAATTGGCTCTTGAAGTGAAGTCTTGCTCCACCCGGGTTCGAACCAAGGTGGAAGCAATGAATTAAAGTTGTTTTTATTTAAGTTGGCAAATTAATGTAATTAATTAATATTTATCATTTATTGGCTGATTTAAAATAAAAGGAAAATCAGATTTTTATTAATAATTAACTAAACCTTATTTGACTAAGTCCTAAACTAGACTCCTAAGCCTAAGGTAACTCTCTCCTCTCATGTCTATATCACTTTCACGTTCAATCTCTCTTCTCCCATTCATGTTTCTCTCTGCCAAATAACATTCAAGAACAGAAAATTTACCAAGGTTCTTCACACTTGAAGAACTCACACGAAAATATAAGAAAAACAAACGTTAATCAATCACGTAGGCAAAGAGAAGGTTTTCCATCGAGTGGGGTGTTGAACTTTCGGTGTTAGACGTGAGTTTTGAGAAGATTTTGGGCAGCAAGTCGAGGTTTGAACGTCAAAAAAAAAAGGTATGGGTTCTCTTCTCTCTTGGTCCCTTTCCCAAGAGACCCCTTAAGGTTCAGTATATTCTAATCCGAAAACTAGGGTTGTTCCCCGTTGCATGTCCCTGTCACTAGCTCCCAATGATTTGTAGGTTGGGTATGTTTACTGGTAGATATTAGGCGTGTATTGTGTTTTAGTGAAAGAATATGTTCATGAATGTGTGTTAAAAATCGTATGAATTACAACCTATGTGTTCCGAAACTATGTGCATGTGTGTGCAAAAATGTGACCGTGACTAGGTGTTCTCGGGTTAAGGCTCAAAAATTGTGATGTTATGGTTGTTATCTTATGTGCATAAATTTATGTAAATCGTGATGTTAATATTAGAAAAAATGTGGTTGATTTGAGTGATAATCTCTTGGCTAAACGAATCCATGAAAATGCACCTAAAACGTTCTAAATGCACTATGAAATTTCACTAAGAACTAATGTGTAACTTGATGAAAAGATGCTGAAAAATTACAAAATTTCCAGCTTCAAGTGATGAATTTCGTTCAAGATAAGAGGGTTCAAAATATTGTGAAAAATGAATTAAAACAAGTGAGGTCATGGAGGATTGAACCCGTGACCTCAGCATGTTAAAAACCATGAATTTAAAGAAGTAAAAAGGAATGTGGTGAAGGGGATTCGAACCATGGTCTTGGCTGGAAAATAATGTATGAAAATAAGAAATGAGAGGAGTGGGATTCAAACCCACAACCTCTTGGTCAAGCTTAAGGAAAGAATGAAAAGAAAAGAAATGTGAGGCGTGGGAATCGAACCCACGACCTCTAGGCTGTAAAGAATAATTAAAAGAAAAGTAAAGTGAGGTTGTGGGGGTTCGATACCACAACCTCATGGTCAACTCGAGATAGTCAAGGAAAAATAAATAAAAAAAGTAAAAGGGGTTGTAGGGGTTCGATCCCACAACCCCTCGACCAAGGAAGAGAATTTTCAAAGGATAGAAATAAAAAGGAAACGTTGATGTTGGGGCTCGATCTAGGGTCGCAATGTCATATGGACCGATATTAAATAAAAAGAAAAATGTAAAGTGTTGTCCAAGGGATTCGAAACAGGGTTCCCTTGCCTAAATTCCGTATTGATACATAAGTCATACGTGAATTAAATATTCAAGAATAATGCTACCTACTTAGATCGAAATCGAGATCTTGGTATACATACAAGATGCATAAGTCTTGTACCACATAATCTTAGGAAGATATGAATCACTTAAACGAACTATGAATGAAGCCTCATGGCTTGTATGTATAGACCCATAAGTCTAATATACGTATAAAAATAAGTGAATCTAAGATGTATGTAATGAAATGATGAAACCCTAGAAGGGTTAAGTAAGAGTGTGAAACACACTAAATGGAAAAGTGTATTGGCATATGATGAAATGAACATTCACGTAATAAGGGGTGAGTAATTATGAAGAGCAATGTGCTAAAGTTAATGAATGTGGTGACAACATGATAAGAGGCTAATGTAAAATATGAGAGCAATCTCAAATGAGCCTAAGTAAATGTTACCAAAACGTACTCACCTATGAGAGTGTAAAGTTAATGAACAGACCAGTCTCTATGAACACTCTAATGAAAGTACTGAGAATAATGTATACTTAATACTAATGATGAGATGAGAAATCATCTATTGAGCTATGATATCCTCATACTAAAAGCCAGCTTCCATGACGTATGAGTTGAATGAAATGGAACTTTATACTGAGCACCGATAGACTAGCTATGAGTGGTGATGCCTTCTTTCGAGAAGGGCGGAGGTTCACGTAACTCTGATGAGATGAGATTGTCCGGAATGCCGGGTATGGGTCTCCTTATATCTCCTAGTCTTCGAACCTACACTGCCAATATAGGGATCTGGCTATGTTTTGGTCACTTTGACCGGTGATTCAACCTCTTTTCGGTGTGGGGGAGGCACTGGATTTTATGATGATCACATGATCTTTGTCAGTTAAAGTTAAAGTTCCCAATGAATGAATGAGGCCAGCCTCAAATGATGCACATAATGAAATGAACGATACCAAAGGTGTTAGTATAGGATAATCAAGAGGTGAGATAGACTCAAGTAATGACACTAGGTTATTCTTGATCATTGCACAGCAAACCCGATGAGAGTCTTAAACTACATCCTAGGTATAGCTGGTGTTTACACTAGCTTATGAATGAATGAAATGAAGTACGTATGAATGAATGAAGCAGACTCTGTGTTTGTTAAAGAAGGCTCCCTAGTTGAGGTCCCATATGTTGAGCCCTCATTTTGGGAAGTCTTAATGTCAAGTCCATGATTCCAAGGTCTCATGGCATATGAATGAATTATATGAAAGATGTTATGTGCTATATGATATGTGCTATGTGTAAGATGATATGTGTTGTGTGCAATATGATAAGTATGATGATGCATGCTACTCTTATGGCATGACTTTGCTAATCCAAATTTGGAAAGCTCACTAACTTTCCTAATCCAAATTTGGAAAGCTCACTAACTTTCCTAATCCCAATTTGGCAAGTCCACTGACTTGACTTTCCATAATCATGTTGTTAGGAAAGAGCTATTCTTACTCATGCATGTCCTTGGTGTGTACTTGCATATACCCATACTTAGTACAAGTGTGTACTAATCCCATACAACTCTATTTTAAGGTGCAGGAACAGGTGGACGTTAGAGCTTACAGGTTGACGTTGCAGCTATCCGGACGTGGAGCTTTCATCCGGACTTGGTAGGCCCTCATGCTTTCGAGGATGTCTACCGTTACTATATAGCTTAGATGTAGGCTTTAGCTGGTGGAGTATGTTCCACTAGTGTTTCTTTCCGTTTTTATTTCAGACATTGTATTGGTGCCATTTTGGCAATTATACATTTAATGCAGTATTGAACTATTTCTTTCAGCTGATAATCTTATTGTTAGATGGTTGATTGTGAACATTATGAATGTAAGTAGAATGACCTCTATGCATGTTAAGAAACAAAAAGTTTCAAATTTTCCACTACAATTAACCTAGATGAAGTAAGAAGTACGTAAGTAAGCTTGTCTGCGACCTCTGAGAGGTCAATAATGCCGATCTCGTCTGGGGTCTAGTTTCTGGTCGTGACAAAGTTGGTATCAGAGGACTAGGTTAAATTCCGAGAATAATAAGTTCAAATCAACCACATTGAGTAGTTTCTAAGTCATGGTAGTGAAGTGCACCACTATCCTAAATTAGAGATTGCATGATGCGTAGGAAAATTTCCCTTATTCTGATCTTATCGGGATTTTCCTAATGTCTGATTTCTTGGTGTTATGAGCGTGTCTAACATCACTTCTTATTATTTTCAAAGAATGAATACTAGGAGTAACGTTGGTCAGAGGAGTGGAGGAGCAGCTGCTGGGGACAATCAGGTTCCACCCTAGGCTCCAGCTGAAGGAGTGGCTATACCGGTTAACCCAGCTGGGTTGACTGATGCGGAGGTGCGGGCATCTCTAGCCTAGATGGCACAGGCCATCACTATGCAGGCCCAGGCCATGACTGCCCAGGTCAACCGGCAGAATGTTCAGAGAGAGAACCCACCGGTTCGTAGCATAGCTGATAGGCTGAGAGACTTCACGACGATGAATCCTCCTATTTTCACGGGGTCTAAGACTTCAGAGGATCCCCAGGAGTTTGTGGACGAGGTGCATAAGATTTTGGTGTCTATGGGGGCCACAGATGTTGAGAAAGCAGAATTGGCTTCCTATCAACTCAAGGATGTTGCACAGACTTGATGCAAGATGTGGCAGGATAGCCGAGCTTTTGGCGGAGTTCCGGTCACTTGGGAGCTGTTTAAGACAGCCTTCCTGGAGAGATTCTTTCCCAGGGAGATGAGGGAGGCAAAGGTTGAGGAGTTTATCAACCTTAAGCAGGGATCAATGATAGTCAGGGAGTATTCCCTGATGTTTGTTAAACTATCCAGGTGTGCTACTTTCCTTTGTATCTAACAGCAAGGATGAGATGAGTACTGAAGTTTGTTAAACTATCCAGGTATGCTACTTCCCTTGTATCTAACAGCAGGGATGAGATGAGCAGGTTCCTCAAAGGAATCAACGGAGATCTGGAGAAGGAGTGTCGGTATGCGATGCTACATGATAACATGGACCTCTCCAAGTTGATGGTGCATGTCCAGCAGGTAGAGGATAGTAGCAAGAAGAAGGACGTTTGTGATGCTAGGAGGCCTAAGCCTCAAGATCAGGCAGGTCCCAGCCATGGAGGCCATAGAAACAATTTTGGCGTCCGTGAGCAGCCCAGGTTCAAAAAGGGGCAACAGAGTTCTGGGAACTCTAATTCTTAGAGGAGTACAGCACCTAGAGGAGGCAAACCTGAGCCCAAGAAGGGCAATGGAGGTGAGATGCAGAGTCCCAAAAAGGACTGTGCTAAGTGTGGATATGCTCAAAGTGGAGAGTGCAGACAGGGCACTAATGCCTGCTTCGGTTGCGGTAAGAGTGGGCACATGGTTAGAGTCTGCCCACAGAACAGAGGTCAGGCTGGAGGTAATGCTCAGCCTAGGACTAATCCACAGGCTGCAGCAGCAGCCGAGCCTCCTAAGAGGAACAAGTTCTATGCCCTGAAGGGCAAGGAGGAGCAGGAGAAGTCCGCTGATGTGGTCACAGGTATGCTGCAAGTATTCTCAACATCTGTTTATGCTTTACTTGATCCAGGGTCTACGCTTTTCTTTGTAACTCCTTTGCTTGCTCTCACTTTTGAGATATTTCCTAAAGTTTTGCATGATCCTATAGTGGTTAGTACACCCTTAGGAGAAAATGTAAGAGCCGATAGAGTGTACAAGGATTGCCCAATAGTTGTATGTGGTAGGACTATGTGTGCAGACTTGGTTGAGTTACCTATGAATGATTTTGACATCATTCTTGGCATGGACTGGCTTCATAGTTGTTAAGCTTGTATGGATTGCCATAGTAGGGTTGTGAGATTTTGTTTTCCTAATGAGGTAGATCAGGTCTGGGAGGGGTACAACTCGAGTCGTCCTAATCCCTTGATTTCGAACCTTAAGGCCAATAAAATGATGTCCAAGGAGTTATTATGTCATCTTATGAGTGTTAATGATTTAGATCATGACATTCCTTCCATAGACTCAGTGCCTGTAGTGAATGAGTTCCTAGATATATTTCCTGATGATTTGCCTAGAGTCCCTCCCCCTTGAGAGATTGACTTTGGTATCGACTTAGAACCCTATACTAAACCAATTTCAATTCCTCCCTACAAAATGGCTCCAGCTGAACTCAAAGAGTTGAAGCTGCAGTTAAAAGATCTCACTGATAAGGGTTTCATTCAGCCAAGCATATCCCCTTGGGGCGCTCCAGTGTTGTTTGTGGAAAATAAGGATGGAACCCTTAGAATGTGTATCGATTATCGGCAGCTCAACAAAGTCACTATAAAGAATAAGTATCCACTTCCTAGAATAGATGATTTGTTCGATCAGCTCCAAGGGTCTAGCTTCTTCTCTAAGATTGATCATCGTTCAGGGTATCATCAGCTTAGGGTTAGTGATGGAGATATCCCAAAGACAGCCTTTCGTACCCGTTATGGTCATTATGAGTTCTTAGTTATGTCATTTGGTATCACGAATGCACCTGCTGCATTTATGGATCTCATGAACAGGGTCTTCCGTGAATACCTTGACTCTTTCGTCATAGTATTCATTGATGACATTCTCATCTACTCTAGGACCAAAGAAGAGCATGAAAAGCATTTGAGACTAACCTTGCAGGTACTTAGACAACATCAGCTGTATGCCAAATTCAGCAAGTCTGAATTCTGGCTTAGATAAGTGACCTTCCTGGGTCATGTTGTGTCCGATCAGGGTGTAGAGGTAGACCCCAGGAAGACTGAGGCTATTAAGAATTGTCCAAAACCTCTTACTCCCACTGACATCCGTAGCTTTCTGGGATTGGTTGGTTACTACCGCAGGTTCATTGAGGGCTTTCCTTCCATTACTGCCCCACTGACAGCTTTGACTAAGAAGAAGGCCAAGTTCGAATGGACGAAGACTTGTGAGAAGAGTTTCCATGAGCTCAAGGACAGACTCACTTCAGCCCCGGTGCTTACTTTGCCTAAGTGTGGTGAGAATTATACTATTTATTGTGATGCATCAAGGGTTGGTTTGGGTTGTGTTCTTATGCAGGTTGGTAAGGTGATAGCTTATGCGTCCAGACAGCTAAAGGTTCATGAGAAGAATTATCCCACTCATCACCTGGATTTGGCAGCTGTGGTGTTTGCACTGAAGCTGTAGAGGCACTACTTGTATGGAGTGCATGTGGATGTGTTCACAGACCACAAGAGTCTCCAGTACGTGTTCACGCAGAGGGAGTTGAATCTACGTCAGTGGAGATGGTTGGAGCTGTTGAAAGACTATGATATGAATGTCCACTACCATCCAGGTAAGACTAATATTGTAGCTGATGCTTTGAGCAGGATGAGCATGGGAAGTACAGCCCACGTTGAGGATGAGAAGAAGGAGTTGGCGAAAGATGTACACAGACTAGCCAAACTGGGTGTGCGGTTGGTTGACTCTACTAGTGGGGGTGTTTCAGTTCATCCTAGTTCTGAATCATCCTTGGTAGTCAGTAAAGCAGGGTCAGCATCGCGCTCCTGTGTTGATGGAGCTGAAGGAATCAGTGTTGATAAAGATGAATGAGTCTTTTGCTTTGGGAGGTGACGGCATACTTAGATACCAGGACAGGCTGTGTGTACCAGATGTGGATGATTTACGGACCAAGATTGTTGCAGAGGCCCATGGTTACAGATATTCCATACATCCAGGTTCCACCAAGATGTATCATGATTTTAAGTAGATTTATTGGTGGGATGGCATGAAGAAGGGCATTGCAGAATATGTGGCCAAGTGTCCTAATTGTCAGCAGGTTAAGGCAGAACATCTTAAGCCTGGTGGTCTTACTCAGATTATTGAGGTTCCGACTTGGAAATGAGAGGCCATTAATATGGACTTCGTGGTTGGTCTTCCGAGGACTAGGAGACAGCATGACTCCATATGGGTTATTGTGGACAGGATGACTAAGTCTGCCCACTTTATCCCTGTGAAGTCTACTTACAGAGCCGAGGATTATGTGAGACTCTACATTGATGAGATTGTGAGATGGCAAGGGATTCCTTTGTCTATTATTTCAGATAGAGGAGCTCAGTTCAGTTCACATTTCTGGATATCCTTCCAGAAGAGCTTAGGCACGCAGGTAAAGCTTAGTACTGCCTTTCATCCTCAGACTAATGGGCAGGCAGAGCGCACCATTCAGACATTGGAGGACATGTTGAGAGCGTGTGTGATTGACTTCAGGGGTAGCTGGGATGACCATATGCTTTTGATAGAGTTCTCTTATAATAATAGCTATCACTCCAGCATTGGGATGGCACCGTTTGAGGCACTGTATGGTAGGAGGTGTAGATCTCCAGTTGGGTGGTTCGAGGTTGGAGAGTCATCCATTTTGGGTCCAAAGATCATTCATGAAGCCTTAGAGAAGGTCAGGGTGATTAGGTACAGGTTGGCTACTACTTACAGTCGGCAGAAGTCATATGCAGATAACAGAAAACGGCCCTTAGAGTTTGATGTTGGTGACCAGGTCTATTTGAAGATATCACCTATGAAGGGGGTGATGAGGTTTGGTAGGAAGGGGAATTTGAGTCCGAGGTATGTTGGGCCATATGAGATCCTACAGCGTGTGGGTGAGGTGGCCTATGAGTTGGCATTGCCTGCAGAGCTAGCTTCTATCCATCCAGTCTTATATGTATCCATGTTAAAGAAGTGCCTAGGTGATCCAGCATCGATTCTACCTGTGGAAGGTTTGGGGGTTGATGAAGACTTGTCCTATGAGGAGGTGCCTGTTGAGATCTTAGACAGATAGGTCAAGCGGCTAAGGAATAAGGAGATTGCTACAGTGAAGGTATTGTGGAGGAATCGTCTTGTTGAGGGTGATACGTGGGAGGCCGAGGCCGATATGAGATCCCGCTACCCTCATCTTTTCAGCTCTTGAGGTTAGACTTCCTACTCTTAAGTCTAAGTTTCCTTATCTCTCCATTCTTTGTTGATATTGCTTGATTGTGTATAGTAACTATGCTATGATCTGACTGGCATTACGTTAGATAGTTAGTAGTGTCATTCGAGGACGAATGTTCCTAAGGGGGGTATAATGTAACAACAATAAAAATGGATATGATAAGTAATGCTTAATATGTCTAGAATGCCTACGATTAGACCGGGTTCACACGGATTGATGCGCTTAGAACCAGACCTCTGAACCCTTGCTACAGCCAAGCCAACTAACTTGGGGAGTTAGTTGAGCTAGGAAAGGTTGGGTCCAGCCATGTAGGGCTCTCGAATACGAAGATTTACTCGAATGAGTCTTTACCAGACTTAAAAAGGGGAAATCTAAGGTTTGGAGGGTCTAGGGGTAAAATGGTCTTTTTCAAGGCTAAGGGTAGTATTGTAATTACCCTAAATATATAATTAATTATTTAATTAATAAGGTGGAGGGGCATTTTGGGGAGAGAGGGCTGAAAATTGGCTCTTGAAGTGAAGTCTTGCTCCACCCAGGTTCGAACCTAGGTGGAAGCAATGAATTAAAGTTGTTTTTATTTAAGTTGGTAAATTAATGTAATTAATTAATATTTATCATTTATTGTCTGATTTAAAATAAAAGGGAAATCAGATTTTTATTAATAATTAATTAAACCTTATTTGACTAAGTCCTAAACTAGACTCCTAAGCCTAACGTAACTCTCTCCTCTCACGTCTATATCACTTTCACGTTCAATCTCTCTTCTCCCATTCATGTTTCTCTCTACCAAATAACATTCAAGAATAGAAAATTTACCAAGGTTCTTCACACTTGAAGAACTCACACGAAAATATAAGAAAAACAAACGTTAATCAATCACGTAGGCAAAGAGAAGGTTTTCCATCGAGTGGGGTGTTGAACTTTTGGTGTTGGACGTGTGTTTGGAGAAGTTTTTGGGCAGCAAGTCGAGGTTTGAACGTCAAAAAAAAAGGTATGGGTTCTCTTCTCTCTTGGTCCCTTTCCCAAGAGACCCCTTAAGGTTCAGTATATTCTAATCCGAAAACTAGGGTTGTTCCCCGTTGCATGTCCCTGTCACTAGCTCCC
The DNA here is from genome assembly GCA_016801875.1 of Solanum sitiens. NCBI lineage: Eukaryota > Viridiplantae > Streptophyta > Magnoliopsida > Solanales > Solanaceae > Solanum > Solanum sitiens. The sequence continues at coordinate 218,036 of JABWTJ010000648.1, read as the reverse complement.
AATGATTTGTAGGTTGGGTGTTTGCTGGTAGATATTAGGCGTGTATTGTGTTTTCGTGAAAGAATATGTTCATGAATGTGTGTTAAAAATCGTATGAATGACAACCTATGTGTTCCGAAACTATGTACATGTGTGTGCAAAAATGTGACCGTGACTAGGTGTTCTCGGGTTAAGGCTCAAAAATTGTGATGTTATGGTTGTTATCTTACGTGCATAAATTATGTAAATCGTGATGTTCATATGAGAAAAAATGTGGTTGATTTGAGTGATAATCTCTTGGCTAAACGAATCCATGAAAATGCACCTAAAACGTTCTAAATGCACTATGAAATTTCCCTAAGAACTAATGTGTAACTTGATGAAAAGATGCTGAAAAATTACAAAATTTCCAGCTTCAAGTGATGAATTTCGTTCAAGATAAGAGGGTTCAAAATATTGTGAAAAATCAATTAAAACAAGTGAGGTCATGGAGGATTGAACCCGTGACCTCACCATGTTAAAAACCATAAAATTAAAGAAGTAAAAAGGAATGTGGTGAAGGGGATTCGAACCATGGTCTTGGCTGGAAAATAATGTATGAAAATAAGAAATGAGAGGAGTGGGATTCAAACCCACAACCTCTTGGTCAAGCTTAAGGAAAGAATGAAAAGAAAAGAAATGTGAGGCGTGGGAATCGAACCCACGACCTCTAGGCAGTAAAGAATAATTAAAAGAAAAGTAAAGTGAGGCTGTGGGGGTTCGATACCACAACCTCATGGTCAACTCGAGATAGTCAAGGAAAAATAAATAAAAAAGTAAAAGGGGTTGTGGGGGGTCGATCCCACAACCCCTCGGCCAAGGAAGAGAATTTTCAAAGGATAGAAATAAAAAGGAAACGTTGATGTTGGGGCTCGATCTAGGGTCCCAATGTCATGTAGACCGAAATTAAATAAAAAGAAAAATGTAAAGTGTTGTCCAAGGAATTCGAAACAGGGTTCCCTTGCCTAAATTCCGTATTGATACATAAGTCATACGTGAATTAAATATTCAAGAATAATGCTACCTACTTAGATAGAAATCGAGATCTTGGTATACATGCAAGATGCATAAGTCTTGTACCACATAATCTTAGGAAGATATGAATCACTTAAACGAACTATGAATGAAGCCTCATGGCTTGTATGTATAGACCCATAAGTCTAATATACGTTTAAAAATAAGTGAACCTAAGATGTATGTAATGAAATGATGAAACCCTAGAAGGGTTAAGTAAGAGTGTGAAACACACTAAATGGAAAAGTGCATTGGCATATGATGAAATGAACATTCACGTAATAAGAGGTGAGTAATTATGAAGAGCAATGTGCTAAAGTTAATGAATGTGGTGACAACATGATAAGAGGCTAATGTAAAAGATGAGAGCAATCTCAAATGAGCCTAAGTAAATGTTACCAAAACGTACTCACCTATGAGAGTGTAGAGTTAATGAAGAAACCAGTCTCTATGAACACTCTAATGAAAGTATTGAGAATAATGTATACTTAATACTAATGATGAGATGAGAAATCATCTAATGAGCTATGATGTCCTCATACTAGATGAAACTGTCTGGCATGCCGGGTTTGGGTCTCCTTATATCTCCTAGTCTTCGAATCTATACTGCCAATATAGGGATCTGGCGGGGTTCAATTCCTATGTACGTAGCATGTTTTGGGTCACTTTGGCCGGTGATTCCACCTCTTTTGGGTGTAGGGGAGACACTGGATTTCATGATGCTCACATGAGCTATGTCGGTTAAAGTTAAAGTTTCCAATGAATGAATGAGGCCAGCCTCAAATGATGCACATAATGAAATGAACGATACCAAAGGTGTTAGGATAGGATAATAAAGAGGTGAGATAGACTCAAGTAATGACACTAGGTTATTCTTGATCATTGCACAGTAAACCCGATGAAAGTCTTAAACTACATCCTACGTCTGCTGGTGTTTACACTAGCTTATGAATGAATAAAATGAAGTACGTATGAATGAATGAAGCAGACTCTGTGTTTATTAAAGAAGGCTCCCTAGTTGAGGTCCCATATGTTGAGCCCTCATTTTGGGAAGTCTTAATGTCAAGTCCATGATTCCAAGGTCTCATGGCATATGAATGAATTATATGAAAGATGTTATGTGCTATATGCAATATGATATGTGTTATGTGTAAGATGTTATGTGTTGTGTGCAATATGATAAGTATGATGATGCATGTTACTCTCATGGCATGACTTTCCTAATCCAAATTTGGAAAGCTCACTAACTTTCCTAATCCAAATTTGGAAAGCTCACTAACTTTCCTAATCCCAATTTGGCAAGTCCACTAACTTGAATTTCCATAATCATGTTGTTAGGAAAGAGCAATTCTTACTCATGCATGTCTTTGGTGTGTGCTTGCATATATCCATACTTAGTACAAGTGTGTACTAATCCCATACAACTCTATATTTTTAGGTGCAGGCACAGGTGGACGTTAGAGCTTACAGGTTGACGTTGCAGCTATCCGGACGTGGAGCTTTCATCCGGACTTGGTAGGCCCTCATGCTTTCGAGGATGTCTACCGTTACTATCTAGCTTAGATGTAGGCTTTATCTAGTAGAGTATGTTCCATTAGTGTTTCTTTCCGTTTTTATTTCAGACATTGTATTGGTGCCATTTTGGCAATTATACATTTAATGCAGTATTGAACTATTTCTTTCTGTTGATAATCTTAATGTTAGATGGTTGATTGTGAACATTATGAATGTAAGTAGAATGACCTTTATGCATGTTAAGAAACAAAAAGTTTCAAATTTGCTGCTAAAATTAACCTAGATGAAGTAAGAATGACGTAAGTAGGCTTGTATGCGACCTCTGACAGGTCAACGACGCCGATCTCGTCTGCGGTCTAGATTCCGGTCATGACAATGGGTTTCACGACTCTTTGAATGGTTCCAACTAGGGTGGTTTGTTTAATGTTGTTCATCTTTGAGCTGGACGGAAATGGAGAATAAAGGTCTTGCGGTAGTCACCATAAAGTAAAGGAAAAATGAGGAAGACGGGTTTGTTGTTAATGTAGATGCTCACTGGAAAAAGGGAAAGAAGCAGAAGGGGTTCGGGGAGTTGGAAGTGTTGTTTCTGATGAAAAAAAAGAGAAAGATAAAAAACAGAGTGTGGTTTTGGTGGTGGACTCGCTGGATTTCGGAGGAGCTTTAGTGAGCTTTTCACTGAAAAAAGAATAATGAACAATTGAAAAATATTTGAAAACTACCCCTAAAATCTTATCGATCACTTCTTAATATAATGAGCAAGTTATTCTTTAAATAGGGAATTGAAAACCATCAATAGTACAATACCAATATCTTAAAATCGTGGGCCAAAATCATCACTTAATAAAATATATGTGTATAAAATCTTAGCGATATCAAAATGAATTCAGACTCTGCAAAATATCAAAATAAATATTAACACTGTAATAGATAAAATGAATATGAAAAAATGTAAGGAACATAACCAATGACATTTCAAAAATGCAATTAAATAGAAATAATAATTTATAAACAAATATTTGAACGTATTCAATCGACTGTGACAAAATAATATAAACATAATTAATCGATAAAAATTCTAATACTTTGAGAATAAGAATAATGTTCAACAACTTTCCTCAAAATAGCAAAACATGTATTTTCAACTATTTAAAAAATAAAATAGTTAAAAAGTATTAACTTTAGAAATATCAGACCAAAATTTAATGTCAACAAAAGTACTGATTAAACTTAGACCTTGTTTTTAAATAGAGACATAAGTTTACGAAAGTCTTTTTATCCGCACATGTTGTGTTTTCACATTTTTAAGACGTGTGAATAACTAAAAAAAACAACCCCAAACCAATATAAAACTTCAATGTGGCATTGTAAATTGAATTCTTTCTTTTAAAAAAGACCCATCTTCCCCAAATTCAAACACCATTGATAGCCATTGAAGCTTGCTACATTGTCATGACGAGTCAGTACTGCAATATCTCTCAAACTTCGATTCACATTCTCAAGATGAGTACTACATTAGTCATAAACAATCTACAATTTTTTGACTTTTATATAAAACCCAATTTCAAAAATAGAATACCATGCTAATTTCCCCTTAGTCCACTGACCTTCATTCGTACTTGATATATTATTCAAAAATTACAGAAAACTCAGACGAAACATGTACGGATCCTCAAAATGAAATAGGATGAACTAGAGCCTCACACGAGTTCTATGAATTAATAACTTGTTAATAAGGTGAGGAAAAACTTTTAATAGTTGGTTTAAAGAGTTTCAAGGTCAAACGTCAAAGTACGACCAAGACATCTGGAAACTAGTCTTCCGTGTGCTAGTGTGTTCTAGTCTGTTTGCCTTGTTTTGAAGTATCGTTTGGAGTCTAAAATGGTTGGTGGTGACCCTAGTATATTGGTGGTCATTGTCACGCCCTGAACCTACACCCTCAACGTGGTCGGAAACTAATGATCATTGTTGGTCTTGAGCGAACCCTAGGCCTGGCTTACTTAACTCAGCGGAAGACTTAAACATAAGATATAACTAAGTAAATAGCTTAAAGAAGTAATTAGCCAAAAATGGCAACCCAATGTCTTAGTCATTTACAAGTGAAAGGAAAAGACTAAGAAAACCACTACCATCTGTCTATGAAGCCTCTAAAATAAAGATGGATGTTGGGACATGACCACAAATCATCCTTAACTGAAAACTAAAGCAAATAATTAAATGATAAGGATGTCCTCCGGAATGAAGGGAGGCCCACCAATTGACTCTGAGCAGCTCACTGGATCAATGGTACGCCAAATGCTGATCATAGTTACCTACGTCTGCATCATAGTACGATGCAGGCCAACTGGCATCAGTACATTGAATGTACGAGTATGCAAGTTGGAATGCTAAGAACACTTAAGCTTGAAATAGAGTAAGAAGGAACACTTACCTTGGCTCATCTCAACTCACGAATAACTTAACTCATTCAATATAATGCAATTTAAAAGTAAGTGCAATATAAAGAAAATTGTCTAAAACATGTTGTAATCACTGAATGTATGTAAGATACAATTAACTTTGGTATGTATGTAAAAATACAATTAAACTAATGTATATAAACTTCTGTGGGAGTTTCTATAATCGACAACCATCACTTAAGAGCTACAATGATGAAACACTGATCTACCTCACGCTGCCAGCGCATCCTATACCTGGACAAAAGTATAAGACCTAAATTGCCTAATGGATACACTAGTCTACTGTGGGTTCATCTAAAAAGTATGAACCTTTTCTACCCATGGTGGCTACATGATTTATGGGGGATCTGAGTTATCTGAACTCTCTGCCATAACGGTGCTCAATACTACTCCCAAAAATATGTTGGCTCTTATGTTTTAAAAGAAACATATTGATTATGTGGTTTACAGATTAGTGCTCAAAATACCTAGCTCAAAGCTATCTTAGAATCACAGTTTCCCTGCTTGCTTCTTTTAGAAAGTTATAGTTATTTTCTGAAAACTTTCCCAAAGGCTTCTTGGAAATCAAAGTTTTCTTACTATTTAAATGTTAAAACATTTTAAGTCTCTTTGGGAATACTTTGTCCCCATATACCTTTGAAGAAAAGAACTTCAACTTTCTCTTTACTTAGCTTAAAACTTGAGTCTTAAAATAAAGTTAAAATGTTTAAATAAGACTCTTGAAAACCTTTAAGAACTTTACTTTAACTTACTTCTTAGCTTTAGACTTGACTTTTTAACTTCCTTGACTTTGATCTTAACTTTCCTTGAATTGAATTATGGATTCAAGGTTCGTGATCTCATGTCTATGGATGATTTCATGATGTTTAGATGTACCTTAGAGTGTTGGAATCAACTAACAAATATGGCTACATCACTTGGGAACTAGTACGAAAAGATGGGGAAAGAACGAGGTCTCCAGGCGTCCTTGGCGCATTGAGAGGCGTAGAGCGCCACAGCCTGATGGACAGAGTCTATCCTGAGGGGATCTGCGTGGTACCGCGCACCAGATTCTGATGGACAGAGACTGTCTTGAGGGGCTATGGTTGGTACGGCGCCCCAGGGTCTTCCAGATGAGCATTCCGACTTTTCTTCTCCGTTTTTCATCTCTAAACCCTCTAAACTTCCATGGATCTCACCCCAATCTGTTACACCCTCAAAATGAGCTAGGTTGAATTAGAGCCTAACATGTTTGTTATGAGTTTATTAAGTCCTTAAATGACTAATTAAGTGTTTTATAGTATGTATAATTTATTTGAAGAAGTTTGGAGGTCAAACGTCCAAGACGTTCGAAAGTTGGTCTTTAAACGTGTTAGCGAGTCCTAGTATGTTTGCCTTGTTTTTATGTGTTGTTTGGAGTTGAAATATAATATAGTTGACCCTAGTATCCTAATAAGCATGTAAAGGGTCAAAACGTCCAGGTCCGACCTCCCAAGGATCGCCCTAGGGGTCCATAAAGGGACCCCAAACATTGGCCAAGCAAGCTTCACTGGCAGCAGGGTTTGTGCCTTGGTGAAACACAGGTGCATCGCGCCCTGGTCGCTCACTTCATTTTCCAAGAATTTATTTCTAAATCCTTGTGGGAACAACTCCGCGATGCGTACTTGTTCCTCGATGATAATTCCGAAAATTTAAGTGATATTTGGCTTGTCTAAAGTGGTCCAATCAATGTGGGGGTGTTTTGGGTATTTTGGGGGGGTGTTATATACTTATTTTAGGTCATTATACACCCATTCCCCCATCATAAACCCCAAGACCTCAATTAGAAATCAAAAACCCCAAAACCTCCATTGAAGACTAAGCTCAAGAACAAGCTATGGAGGCGGATTCTTGGAACTTTTTTCTCAGATTTTCATGGGCTTTGTAATGTAAAAGGTATGGTGATCCTTCATCCATAGATAACCATTCATCTATAAAGTCCTTCCAAAGCTTTTTTCTAAACATGATTCTAAGTCAAAAATCCTATATTTCAATCTAGCCATTGTTAAAGTGATTTCAAAAGCATTCTAATGATGAATATATGTTTAGTTACTGATTTTATGATGAATTTCTATCCAATTTTCTGAAGAACCCATGATCCTCCTAATTTCTTAAATTGGCCTATAATGTGGGTCTTGTGATCTTGATTTAATGTTTATACAATTGTGATTAGATTGTATTAAATTGCTTATTGCTATTACTATCTATATCAATTGAATATGAATTATGGAGGAATGATCAAAGATGATCATTAGCTTGGAGATTCGGTAAGTTGACCTATTTCCTCTAATTAGCTTAATATGTATATTGAATTGTGTTGATTGGTATGGTCCACTTATGGTGGCGGTGTTCACATTCTTGTACATGTTTATGTGTTATGATCATGGCCTTGAAGGCATTAGATGCAATATGAATTGATATAATGATTCCATGTTTAGGAAGTTGAAGGATTTAGCCTTGATTCTAATATCATTATTTAAATGAATTGATGTTATGTAAAGTATATGAGTAGTCTCCCACACTAGTTGCATGATTTAGGTGTGTCGATGATGTTATGTATATATGTGATGATTATGTTAGGGTTAGGTGTGGTCTAAGATGGCTAATGTTGATGAGTACTCTTATAGCATGACCCCGACCTATATAAACCATATATGAATGTGTGATCAAAATATGCTAGGAGTCTTCTATTCTAATGATTGAGTATGTTCTTGTCTCCTATGATGTAATGTTAGTGTGTGTAGTCTATAGTCCTTAACACTATATATGTGTGTGTATGACTCTAGACTTGGAGAATGTTGTACATTATGTTATGATCTTTAGAAGGTGGCTTCCTCAAGGCTATGTGATAGCCATTATGTGATCATGTTGACCAGTGTACACACACACACTTCATGCGTATCTATGAGTAGGGTAGATTTGTGATGACTAAGGAAAGGGTAGTTCTCCTATGCATCATTACCTATTTTTATGCATGTAAGTATAGGATTAATGAAGTTATGAGCATGTGTGACTAGAGGTGTTTATGTGAAGGTAGATCTCACATTCTATGCACACACACATGATGTATGATTGTATGAATATGTGAAATGACATTCTCACATGAAGTAGGGTCTATGATTAAAAGACATTCTCATCTTAGAAAACTTTGAGCTATATGATGTATGAAGGAACAAGCTCTTAAAGCCTTCCTTATGAATTAGAATATTAAAGGCTTAACTATATATATATATATATATATATATATATATATATATATATATATATATATATATATATATATATATATATATATATATATATATATATATATATATATATATATATATATATTAAAAAGGGAGTTCGAGCCTAGCACCGAGTGAACATGACAAATGAGAGTGGGAGCTTCACGTTAGTAAGTCCGGCTTCCCACAAGAGAACCTTCACGTTTAGCAAGTCCGGGTTCCCAACATAGATGTTGTCTCATGATATGGAAACCTCCACACTAGTAAGTCAATGTTTCTAGAAGCAATCTTCATGTTCCATAAATACGTTCCCCGTAGGTCATAACATGTGAATACCACTTATATAGCTATGTACGATTGGTTTCACCTTAGGCAAGTGTTAACCCTCTCTTTTAGGTGTGGGAGTAGAACACCGGATTCCATGTCGATCACATGGTTTGTGTCGGTTATGGTTATGTCTCCCGAAGGTTAATAAATTAACTAAGATAAGAATGTGAATTCTAATCAAATTCCTTGAGAAGTGTACTTAGTATAGGGAGGACATGGACCCTACCTATGCATTGCACTAGATGACTTTAAGAAAGGATAGGATTGGAGCCTCATATGAAGTAAAGACTTATTTTATGTATGTATTGTATGAATGCATGTTAAGTGACTTTGCTATGTCAAGATATGAATTATGAGTATGCACGTGAATTGCACTTATGGATTTTAAGTGAGTTTACTTAGTATATGTGGAGGTATGGGACTCTATGCGTATATTGCACAAGTAAGCTTGTGAAGGAGTTTTGAGGGTGGTTTACTTATGGTATGAACTAAATGAGTTATGATTAAGGTTGTAGTAAAGGAAAGAGTCCTTAATTGATGCTATGAAGTATGTGGCCTTATGCCTAGTTATAAATGAAAGTGTTATGACTTGTTAAGTATGTTATGCCTAGTCTAGGGTGATTTCTAGGTACACTTGGTGGAAGTAGTATTATGGGATACTATCTACACATTGCACTAGTGTGACTTAGGGGTTGTCTTAGGTTATGGTCTTTTTGTGAAGTGATGTCTATAATGTGCTTATGACTTGTGAATATATGTGGGTTTATTTATGAAGCATATCTATGAAAGGCTATTGTAAGGTGACCTCAAGGTGATACATTGTACTAAGTGCACTTGAGGGTTACTTAAGGAAAGAAATAAGACAGTAGAGAGGTAATGTATTGTATGTATTGAATATACCTCAAAGTATGATAAATGGTTTTATGTGGTATTATGAGTAGTATTCATGTCTATGATCTATGTGAACTATATTGAGCTCATATGTGCCTATGTTCATGAAGTTTACTAAAAAGACATGTTGCATGATTTCAAATGAAATGTCCTCTTTAAATGCATGTTTTTGCATGGTTGTCATACTTAGTGCATTCTTATACTAATATCATTCTTGTTCATCTTTTTTACACAAAGTGTAGGTGGTGATGGCTAGAGGATGTCTAATAAGTGAGGAGCTTGGATAGATCTCCCAAGTTCAAGTAAAGGGACCCTTATGATTCAAGGGTTGCCTATGTCAAGATGTTTCTTTAAGTCTATGTAATAGCTTAGATATTATTTTATGTTGTTAAGGGTCATGTCCCTATTCTACTCTATTGGTGTTGAGTCTAAGATGGCAAAGAGACTTAGAGTCTAACTATGTACTTATGATTTTATATATATATATATATATATATATATATATATATATATATATATATATATGAAGTGTTGTTCTAGCCTATGATGTGCTATGAAAAGTTTTAAATTTTCCGCTATATATACGATTATGCAATCAAAGATGTCTAAGGGCTTGTCTTAGACCTCTGAGACGTCGACGACGCTGTGTTGCGATTCGAGACTGCCCTAACTTCTAGGGGTTACTCTCGAGTCGTAACAAACTTGGTATCAGAGCATAAGGTTTTGTGTTTTGTCCTTAGGTTTCAAGGTCTCGTATTGCCACGTCTAGTAGAGTCTTGTTCATTGGTAATGAGTCGCGACACATCTATGGCGAGAGGCTATAGGATGATAGAGTTTCCCTTCTTCACTATTCTCATGTCGTGCCATAAAACTTAACTCTATATGATCTCTCTCTTATGTTTCCTTATCCGGTGGTCTTTTAGATGCGATTTCTTTGATTGGGATTATGTCTCAATGATTGAGGGAGAAAAGGTAAGTTTTGATGCTTACTTTGGTTTATGGTTTGATGAGTATATGTGAAGGTGAATTTAGTATATGTTGATGTGATGCCATTTATGGCTATAGGTGGTTTATGAGGAATGAGATGTTATGTAGAGAAGCTATGATATGATATGGTTATAGCTTGTTAGTAGTTGTTATGGTTGAATGGAGTTCCCCTTGGAATGATGGATTCCCTTATGACTATGTAGGATGGTATCATGATGTTATGATATAAGCTTGAAAAGTCTTGGAGAATGTGGTATATAGTGAGAAAGATGATTGTAACCTTTGTATATGTGAAATGCTTCATAATTGTCCTTTTGTGGATTTGAATCTTTTGCATAGGCTTGCTCCTAAGGAGGCAAGATAGTGTGTTGAGCCTTGTAAAGTGATTGTGAAGTATGCTAGTTAATGGGAGAACCCTTATGAATAGTTAATGATTCCCTCTATGAACCAATTCTAAGAGTGGTAAAAAGGGGAAAAAGAGTTTTACTCCATAAGTTGGAAGTATGATTACCCTAAGGTGACTTAGGGGGTTGTATGGTTTTATTCCATAAGTTGGAAGTATGATTATCCTAAGGTGACTTAGGGGGGTGTATGGTGTGTACCCCTTAGCTCTTGAAGAGAAGGAGAGAATAGAGGTTGGCCTACTTTGAAGTGGTTAGTTGTCTTTTAAGCTTGAATTTGAGTATGTTCAATTGAAAAGTGCTTAGATTTTACCTAGGCATGGTTGGTTGGAAGGTTCCACCAAAAGTGATGACCCTTATGGGTTGGTCTTGACTTGCCTTGACCTTGTTGTTAAAGGGCATGAAGTGATGAACATTGATTAGGATTACCCCAAGAGAGGGATAATATGCATAGATTGTAAGATTTTAAGTGCCCTTGATGTCCCTATGTTGAGTTCCCTTGAACTCGTCTATGTTTAAAATCACTATGAAGTGATGGTATGAGGGTGTTCATAAGCTTAGATCCCAAGAGAGGGATGACGTTCTTAGTTAATAAGGGTTGTAATCTAAATTCCCCTAGAGTTGATATGAGTTGCTCTTAAATGGGTTTATCCTAAGTGGGGGAGGATGATTTGAATAGTAAGGTTGTAGATATCCCTATATTTTCCTTCTATTCTTACTCAAGCTTGAAACCAAAGAGTTCTTAAGTAGATTGTTATGATGGGAGTCTTGTATGAGTATAAGTTGCATGTTATCCATATGTTATGCATGTCTTAAATAACACTATGTTATGCATGTTATGAAAGGTCATTATTGCATGAAAAAGGAAATTTTGATAAAGTTGCATGTTGCTCATGTTGTTGTGCATCCTTATATGATAAATGTGCAATTTGATTTCATGAGATAGCTTAACGAGAATGCTTGATGTCACTCATATTGTGTGGTGTTTTGGCCTCACCATGAGAAATGGAGTCTCGTTTAATTAAGAAAAGGTGAGTCCCCTTAAAAATAGGTGACTTTTATGAATTAGGAAGTGTTGTTGTATGCTCACTCTTGATAAGTGATGGTATGTCTAGCCAATGTCATCAATATGTGCCTAAGAAGTGTACCAACTTTCCCTAAATGATGCATGTTTATGGAAGCTAGTAATGTTCTAGAAATAGAAAGTTGTGAATTTACTTACTAATGTTGTGATGTGCTTGATGTGACCTACCATGTTGTTTTCATAAGGAAGGAAGTATAAGCATAATGTGGTTTGGAGTAAAGAAATCCTCCTTAAATATGAATTAACCTCTATGTATTGCTTTAATATGAACTCTATGATGCCATGTGTATATGTTGTGAATAGGAGAAGGTAGTTCCTCCTTGAACAAAGCTAAGTGTGGTGATGTCATATATGACCTTGATGGTATTATGTCTAGACTATAAGATTGTAGTCGATCTACATTATTCATCATTCTTGTGCAACTAAATGAATTGTTCAAAATTTTCTCATGAGTTGAAGTGTGGATTATTCCTATGTGTGCAATTGAAATCCATTGTATGTCTAACCTTGTGATGAAATAATGAACATGCCTAAAGTTGGAGAAGGTAGTTCCTCCAAATGGCAATGAATATGAAAAAGTATGCATCCATGGAAATAATTGTAGAAGTAGTCCATGTTTGATTATGCTGCTTTGGTTGCATGATTGTATGAAGTTAGTGTTTCTTTGTAAGTTTGGTGCATTGACTATTGTGTGATAACATGTTGAAGTGTTTTGAGCTGCTATAGACTCATTGAGTCCTTGAAAGTGTTTAAAATGTTTCCAGTGTCATTCGAGGATGAATGTATCCAAGAGGGGGAGTATTGTTACACCCTCAAAATGAGCTAGGTTGAATTAGAGCCTAACATGTTGGTCATGAGTTTATAAGTCCTTAAAAGACTAATTAAGTGTTTTATAGTATGTATAATTGATTTGAAGAAGTTTGGAGGTCAAACGTCTAAGAACGTTCAAGACGTTCGAAAGTTGGTCTTTAGACGTGCTAGTGAGTCCTTGTATGTTTGCCTTGTTTTTATGTGTTGTTTGGAGTTGAAAGAGATTGTAATTGACCCTAGTATATAATAAGCATTTTAAGGGTCAAAACGTCCAGGTCCAACCTCTCAAGGATCGCCCTAGGGGTCCACAAAGGGACCCCAAACTTTGGCCAAGCAAGATGCCCAAGGCATCAGGGTTTGTGCCTTGGTGAAACACAGGAGTGTCGCGCCATGGTGGCGCACTTCACTGTCCAAGAATTTATTTCAAAAGCCTTGTGGGAACAGCTCAGCGACGCGGACTTGTTCCCCAACGATAATTCCAAATATTTAAGTGATATTTGACTTGTCTAAAGTGGTCCAATCAATGTGAGGGTGTTTTGGGTATTTTGTGGCGGTGTTATATACTTATTTTAGGTCATTATACACCCATTCCCACATCATAAACCCCAAGCCCTCAATTAGAAATCAAAAACCCCAAAACCTCCATTGAAGACTAAACTCAAGAACAAGCTATGGAGGTGGATTCTTGGAGCTTTCTTCTCAGATTTTCGTGGGCTTTCTAATGTAAAAGGTATGTGATCCTTCATCCATATATAACCATTCATCAATAGTCTTTTCAAATATTTTTCTAAACATGATTCTAAGTCAAAAATCCTATATTTCAATCTAGACATGGGTTCATTGTTAAGGTGATTTCAAAAGCATTCTAATGATGAATATATGTTTAGTTACTGATTTTATGATGAATTTCTATCCAATTTTATGAAGAACTCATGATCGTCCTAATTTCTCAAATTGGCCTATAATGTGGGTCTTGTGATCTTGATTTAATGTTTATAAAATTGTGATTAGATTGTATTAAATTGCTTATTGCTATTACTATCTATATCAATTGAATATGAATTATGGAGGAATGATCAAAGATGATCATTAGCTTGGAGATTCGGTAAGTTGACCTATTTCCTCTAATTAGCTTAGAATGTATATTGAATTGTGTTGATTGGTATGGTCTACTTATGGTGGCGGTGTTTACATTCTTGTACATGTTTATGTGTTATGATCATGGCCTTGAAGTCATTAGATACAAGATGAATTGATATAATGATTCCATGTTTAGGAAGTTGAAGGATTTAGCCTTGATTCTAATATAATTATTTAAATGAATTGATGTTATGTAAAGTATATGAGTAGTCTACCACACTAGTTGCATGATTTAGGTGTGTCGATGATGTTATGTATGTATGTGATGATTATGTTAGGGTTAGGTGTGGTCTAAGATGGCTAATGTTGATGAATACTCTTATAGCATGACCCCGACCTATATGAACCCTATATGAATGTGTGATCAAAATATGCTAGGAGTCTTCCATTCTAATGATTGAGTATGTTCTTGTCTCCTATGATGTAATGTTAGTGTGTGTAGTCTATAGTCCTTAACACTATATATGTGTGTGTATGACTTGAGACTTGGAGAATGTTGTACATTATGTTGTGATCTTTAAAGGGTGGCTTCCTCAAGGCTATGTGATAGCCATTATGTGATCATGTTGACCAATGTACACACACACACTTCATGTGTATCTATGAGTAGGGTAGATTTGTGATGACTAAGGAAAGGGTAGTTCTCCTATGCATCATTACCCATTTTTATGCATGTAAGTATAGGATTAATAAAGTTATGAGCATGTGTGACTAGAGGTGTTTATGTGAAGGTAGATCTCACATTCTATGCACACACACATGATGTATGATTGTCTGAATATGTGAAAGGACATTATCACATGAAGTAGGGTCTATGATGAAAGGACATTCTCATCTTAGAAACCTTTGAGCTATATGATGTATGAAGCAGCAAGCTCCTAAAGCTTTCCTTATGAATTAGAAAATTAAAGGCTTAACTATATGTATTAAAAAGGGGAGTTAGAGCCTAGCGCCGAGTGAACATGACAAATGAGAGTGGGAGCTTCACGTTAGTAAATCTGGCTTCCCACAAGAGAACCTTCACGTTTAGCAAGTCCGGGTTCCTAACATAGATGTTGTCTCATGAGATGGAAACCTCCACACTTGTAAGTCAAGTTTTCTAGAAGCAATCTCCATGTTCCATAACTATGTGCCCCCGTAGGTTATAGCATGTGGTTACCACTTATATAGCTATGTACGATTGGTTTCACCTTAGGCAAGTGTTAACCCTCTCTTTTCGGTGTGGGAGTAGAACACCCGATTCCATGTAGTTCACATGGTCTATGTCGGTTATGGCTATGTGTCCCGAAGGTTAATGAATTAACTATGATAAGAATGTGAATTCTAATCAAATTCCTTGATAAGTGTACTTAGTATACGGAGGACTATGGACCCTACCTATGCATTGCACTAGATGACTTCAAGCCTCTTATGAAGTAAAGACTTTATGTATGTATTGTATGAATGAATGTTAAGTGACTTTGCTATGTCAAGATATGAATTATGAGTATGCCTGTGAATTGCACTTATGGATTCTAAGTGAGTTTACTTAGTATATGTGGAGGTATGGGACTCTATGTGTACATTGCACAAGTAAGCTTGTGAAGGGTTGTGAGGGTGGTTTACTTATGGTATGAACTAAATGAGTTATGACTAAGGTTGTATTAAAGGAAAGAGTCCTTAATTGATGTTATGAAGTATGTGGCCTTATGCCTAGTTATAAATGAAAGTGTTATGACTTGTTAAGTATGTTATGCCTAGTCTAGGGTGATTTCTTAGGTACATTTGGTGGAAGTAGTATTATGGGATGCTATCTACACATTGCACTACTGTCACTTAGGAGTTGCCTTAGGTTATGGTCTTTATGTGAAGTGATGTATATGATGTGCTTATGACTTGTGAATATATGTGGTTGTGTTTATGAAGCATATCTATGAAAGGCATTGTAAGGTGACCTCAAGGTGATACATTGTACTAAGTGCAGTTGAGGGTTACTTAAGGAAAGAAATAAGATAGTAGAGAGGTAATGTATTGTATATATTGAATATGCCTCAAAGTATGATAAATGGCTTTATGTGCTATTATGAGTAGTATTCATGTCTATATGATGTATGCGAACTATATTGATCTCATATGTGACTATGTTCATGAAGTTTATTAAAAAGACATGTTGCATGATTTCTAATGAATGGTCCTCTTTAAATGCATGTTTTTGCATGGTTGCCATACTTTTTGCATTCTTGTACGAATACCATTCTTCTTCATCTTTTTTACACAAAGTGTAGGTGGTGATGGCTAGAGGATGTCTACTAAGTGAGGAGCTTGGATAGATCTCCCAAGTTCAAGTAAAGGGACCCTTATGATTCAAGGGTTGCTTATGTGAAGATGTTTCTTTTAGTTGGTGTAATAGCTTAGATAGTATTTTATATTGTTAAGGGTCATGTCCCTATTCTACTATGTTGGTGTTGAGTCTAAGATGGCAAAGAGACTTAGAGTCTAACTATGTACTTATGATTTTATATGTATATATATATATATATATGTATATATATATATATATATATATATATATATATGTATATATGAAGTGTTGTTCTAGCATATGATGTGCTATGAAAAGTTTTATATTCTCCGCTATTTTTACGATTATGCAATGAAAGATGTATAAGGGCTTGTCTTAGACCTCTTAGAGGTCGACGACGCCGTGTTGCAATTCGAGACTGTCCTAACTTCTAGGGGGTACTCTCGGGTCGTAACACAATCACTTAAGATCACTAATAACCTCAATAACCAATAGACAAGACTCGAAAAACAACCCAAAAACACAAATCCAATCAACTAAAAGCATAATACAACTCAACCAATAAGAATTCAACCATTGTTCTTCAAGAACTTCAATGTTCATCATTCAACCTTCTCAAAATTTGCTGAATCAAACAAATTGGTGTGTGGGTGAACTAACCCAACATAGAAAGATCTCAGATACCTTAATAGGGATCACCCGCAACAAATTCCACCCGATGATCTTGGCATTCTTGATTAATTCTTGATCTTTCTCCCTTATCCTTCTTCCCTTCGCTTTCCTCCAAAGCCCTAAACGTGAATAACTTTTCTAAAACTGACTAAAGTCTTAGTTTTACCCCTAATAAACATTAAAAAGGAATTATGAATTAGTTGGGTGAAAATTCTACTTTACCCTTACTGAAATCCGGGTTTGGACTTTCCTCAATCCAATAGCCCAACTTCTGATAGGCATATATCTCTCATATGATATGGAAAATGTGCAAAATTGACAGTGTTGGAAAGATCTCTCCAAGGGCTTTCCAACCATATAAAGAACTGACTCTGAATCATCCTGAGCTAGAAGTTATCGCCGTTTGAAAATGACCAAATATTTATTTTCTTAATTTAGGAAATTTTCCAGATTTTTCCTATTCTTTGAAAAAATGATAAATTTTAATTTCTTAGCAATTTCATGGCTATTATGAGTTATGAGATGTTACAAACATGTTTAGGGTTGAAACTTTCGGATATGACTCCCTAAGGACCACTCCAAGGGTCCTTGAGGAGGACCCAAATGTTGGCCAAAATCTGTCAAGACAGCCTTGAATAACAACCCCAATTGACACTCCATCAATTGATTGACGCACCATAGGAAGGGGGCGTGGCTCCAAGCTTAGTCGTGGGATATTAGACCCCAAATTGAGGAGCCTCATTCACCATTGACGTATTACCAGGACGGGACGGTCAACCCATTAATATTCCATCAATGGTGGCCATCAATGGCCACCTGCACACTGTTTTGGTTCAACCACTTAAGGGGTGAATTGTTAAATTCACCCCACGTAAAATGGTGGACGGTTATTTTACATATTTTAGAGTATTTTAATATTATTAAAACATAGAAATCCTAAATTAGAATTCATTCTTCAAAACTAAGCCCTTCCCTCCCAAAATAGATTCTCTCAAAACTCCACTGGAGGCCAAGCTCAAGAACAATCTAGGAAATGGATTTTCAACTGATTTCTTCTTAAGTTTTCGTGGGTCTTCAATCTATAAGGTATGTTCACTCTTGATTCTTGAATAAGCTTTCATTCAAGGAGTTCTATCAAAGGTTTTCCAAAGAGTTTCTACGGTCAAATTTTCCAATTTCCAATCTAAACATGGGTTCGTAGTCAAAGTGTTATCAAACTCATTTTAATGATGAATTAATTTTTAATAAAGGTTTTAAAGATGATTTTCAATGAAATTCCTTGAAGAATCCATGATCTCCCTAAACTCTAAATTTAACCTATAAGTGGGTCTTGTGATCTTGATTGGATATTAATGGAATTAAGCTTATATTGTGATGTATTATTGAATGCTATTACTATCATTATCTATTGATTATGAATTGTTGAGGATTGATCTATGTTGAACATGGCTTGGAGAATTGGTAAGTTGACCTAACTTCTTGTTTATAATATTGGAATGGATGTTGTATGGTTTGATCCACTTATGGTGGAGTTGCTTACTTCTTGTCTATATATACATGTTGGTGATCATGGATTTGAGGGCAATAGATTTAAAGTGAATTGGTATTATGATGATCATGAGTATGAAGGTGTGCCCTGCAGGTTATATATGTATTCCTCAATGTTAGTATCATGATTAAGGTTTATTGATAATGAGAAGTATAATGTGAATGATAATGATAGGGATAAGGTGTGGTCTACATGATTGATTGTGTTGAGTACTATTGTGGAATGACCCTACCTATATGACCCCTATATGAATGTGTGATCTCATACATGTTAGGAGTTGTCTATTCAATGTTGAATGTGGTTATGTCTCCTATGATAAAGTGTGGATGTGTTGTCTAGAATCCCTTAAGGCTTTATATGTGAATTGTTCATGACTTGGGTATATTGTACATGTATTGTGATCCCTTGAAGGGAAGTTCCCTTAATGATAATGTTGTTGTTATTATGCCATTATGATGACCAATATGTAGACACACACTCCCCATGCATAATTATGAATATGATATTTTTATAGTGTCAATTGAAAAGATAATTCTCATATGCACACATCTTATTATGTATGAAAAGTATATGACTAGCAAGGTATGAACATGTGTTGCATAAAATTATTTATGTGAAAGGCTTTCTCACATATGTACACACACATGAATGTATGAATGAATAAGGTTTATGATAATATAGTGAAAGTGAGTCTTTTGGAAGGTTTCCTCAATTATATACTAAACTAGACTATGTTATGAATGCTATGATTATGTGAAAGGACATTCTTACATAATGTAGGTTCCATGATGAAAAGGCATTCTAATCTTAGCAACCTTTTTAGCTATATGATATATGCGGTATTAAGTCTTTAAAGCCTATGTTAAGAATTATGTTAAGTAAAGACTTAAAGATGTTTTAAAAAGGAGTTGAGTTTAGCACCGAGTGAACATGAAAATAAGACGGGGGCATTTACATTTAGCAAGACCAGCTTCTCACATGGGTTCCTTCTACGTTTAGCAAGTTTGGGTTATCAAGGATATGTGTTGTCTCATGAGATTGAAGTCTTTTATGTTAGAAAGTCCGGGGTTTCTAGTAGCAATCTCCTTGTTCCACAACTACCTGCCCCCATAGGTCTTAGCTTAGTGGATCCACTTAGATAGCTATAACGAATGTAGGTGCTACCTTGGTAAGTAGTACCCCCTCTTTACGGTGTGGGGGTAGAACACCAGATTCCATGTAGCTCACATGGTCTATACTGGTTATGGAAATGTCTCCCAAAAGTTAAGAAATGAACTTAGATAAGAATATGAACTCTAGTCAGGACTTCTTAAAGAATTGCTAGGTGTAGGTAGGACTATGGACCCTACTTATGCATTGCACGAGTGGACTTTAAGGGAGGTTAGGATTAGGTTATTTTATGTAATAAGGACTATGGTTCATGTATGTTGATATGAATGCATGTTAAGGTTGACTTTACTTATGTCAAGACATGAATTATGATTATGCATGTGAATTACACTTATGGCTTCTGATTGGGTTTGCTTAATATATGTGGAGATATGAGACTCCATGTGTACATTGCACAAGTAAGCTTGTGAAGGGGTTGTGAGGGTGGTTTACCTGTTATATGAACTAAATAGGTTATGACTAAGAAGTAATGAATAAATAAGTTCTTATATGACGTTTATTATGTATGTTGGTCTTATGTCTAATATTAAATGAAGAGGTTATGACTTGTTGAATATGATGAGCCTAGTCTAGGGTGACTTCCTAGGAACACTTCGTGTGAGTGGAATTATGAAACGTTACTTGCACATTGCACTAGTGTGACTTGGCGGTGGTCTTAGGTGATGGTTCTTATGTGAAGGATATGTTTATAATATGATTATGTCCTTATGAGTGTATATGGTTGGATTGATGAAGGTTGTATGAATGTTCACTTGGTGACCTTAAGGTGATACTTTGGTATGAATGGTTGAATGGGACACTCTTCATACATTGTACTAAGTATTACTTAAGGGTTACTTGAGGTAAGGAGTTGAGGTAAAAAGGAAAGGTAATGTATTGGAGATATTGAATGTGTCTTAAATGTGATAAATGGCTTTATGTGTTGTTGTGAATGATATCCATGTCTATTATGATGTATGTATACTATATTGTGTTTACTGTATCAAATGCTTTTGAAGTTTCACTAAAATGACATGATGCATAGTTTCCAACTAAATGTCCTCTTTAAAGCATGTTTTTGCATAGTTATCATACTTAGTACATTCTTGTACTAATACCATTCTTCTTCATATTGTTATACCAAGTGTAGGTGGTGATCGCTAAAAGACTTTTCTTAGAATGAAGAGCTTGGATTACTATCCCCAAGTATGGGTGTGTCCTTAATGATTCAAGGGCCTTTATGTTCAGAGTTTCTTTAAGTTCATATAATAGATTAGAAATGTTCTTTTTGTATTGTCAGGGTCGTGTCCCTATTATATTGAAGTCGTCTCTAAGATGGCAAGATGAGACTTAGTATCCTACTTTATATTAATGGTTTTAAATGAGATAACTTTTTAGCCTTGTGTTATATTATGAAAAAGTTTTAAATTCCACTCTATTTTATGACAATGCGATTAATGAATGTTAAGGGCTTGTATAAGACCTACAAGAGGTTGAGTACATCGTGTTACGACTACTAGGTGATCTCGGGTCGTGACAAAACATGCAAAAGGCAAAAAAAAGGAAAAAGAAATGAAGATTGACCTCAAAAATATTTATTGTTCATACTCCACTAGATTCTCTTAAAACACCCTCATTAACCGGTACAAATAAAATAAAACTCATTAATATAAATATTATGTAAGAATTGAAACAATACATAGAGTGAAAATTGCATCACTCTTACTTCAGATCACTCAAAATCACAATTTCGGGGAAGAAAAGACAATTGAAAAAAATTGATTAGGAGGAAATGTTAAATTGTGAGCGGGTCATGATAAAACCCCGGTCTTTATAAAAATAGGTTGAAAAATATAAATAATTATATTACTTTATTAGGATATGGAGAAACGCATGAAAAAATTAGAGTAGAAATGTCTAAAAAGGCGTATTTAGTTTGGTTGAAAATGGTTTAGTGGGGTAATAGGACCTCCGCAAATATTAAGTGTCTAGTTCAAAATAAGGTCTAAGTCCAATGGGGAGTTTATGCATTTTCTCTTTTCTTAATTATTTATATGTTATTTTTTAATGGTGGATTGCTTCAGTGTACGAGGAACAAGCTTTTCTTTTTGGAATAATTAACACAATGAGTTTGACAAAACTTAGGGAGAAATGAAATTTTATTTGGGATAGAATGAAAAAAATATTGATTGTTAGGACCAAAAATATATGTATGTATTAGTTACTTTTAATGAATGTCTCTAATAAATGAATTTTTGTATGTATTGATGTCGTGCTCATCGAACATCAATGTTCGACACTCTTACGTTAAACTCTTTACTTCTTATGAGATTTCTTTCTTTTCTCTAATATGTTATGTATATATATATGTCAAGCGACTTGTATAGGGTCATTTGGGGTCTTATACTCCAGGTCACACCTAGGGTGTACTTTGGATTATGACACCAAAACTGAAACAAAGTCTTACCACCTCCTTCCTACGGCCCATAGAACTTCATATGGTCCGTAGGTAGGACTTGTAGACCATTGTATTAGTGCCAAAAACTTGATTTTTCCTGTCCAATTAAACTTTTCAATTTCTGAGGTGTTACACTCTTCTAAAATAATGCATTTGAAATTAAAAGATAATAATACTTTCTTGAAAATAAAGCACTTAAAATTAAATATAGTTTCTTGAAAGACTTTTTTAAAATTTTGAACATACTTATTTGTGAAATTAATGCAGATGAAGTACTATTTATGACAAAAGATTTTACATAACTTTGATTCGAAAGGAGTCAATATATGGTATAATAAGTATGGAGCAAAAATAAAAGATCATCAATGATGTTAAGTACCATAATTTTGATAATGAAGTCTAGAATCAATAATAGGGAATAGAGAGAATTCAAAAATCATGAGTTATGGAATAAAAACCTAGCTTTGATTTTACTAAGTAAAATTATAGATGTAGGCACGGGAAAAACAAAGTTACTTAATTTAATCTTACATGCCTTTAATGGAGCATGAATCTTGAAAAAGAATTCTAACTTAAAGAAGAACGATCAAGAAATTCTTTCTTGAGATTTTTGAAAATCCTATTGCCAAGAGTTAAGATTTCTATTAATGATTCATGATTATGAAAAGGAATTTGTATTAAAAAGATTGAAATCCTTGGAAAATAACTTACATTGAAGAAGAGTTTTGGAATAAATTTGGAAGAACATTGCTTAAAATAGAATCTTGAAAAAAAAATTGAAAGAACCTTGCTTGGAAATCTTATGCTTTGATTTTCCTTAGAATTTTATCTTGGGATTTGAGAGAGGAGAGGAGGGAATTAAAAGATGAAAATCTGAATGTTTAGGTTTTTATAGGATGTAACAAATTGGTTTTAGGGTTTCCCTGCTGGTATAAAGACAAAAACAAATTGCCTTTTTTTAGAATTTTTCCATCGTCCAAAAGAGAAATGCACTGCATCATGTTGTAAAATGATCATAACTCTCTACTTCAAACTCATAATGATGTTAACTTGGTGGCGTTGGAAAGAAGACTCATAGAAATTTAATGATTTAGGTTCTGGGCCACCTAAATCTTTATTTGTAAGAGATGTAATCGTTTTAAGTTGATCCAAGTAAATTATTTTATGGTAACTCTATCGGTAAGTAAAATTTCAACTCAACTTTGTGTTATAGGATTCTTATGACCTTAATCATCTCCAAATATCTTCTCACAATAAATAATTGACTAACACCTACGCATGTTTAAGATTCATTCGGTAAAATTCTATACAATTGTGAAGAATAGTTTGAGTCTTAGTTTTGAAAGTTTTGGGGGTGTTACAATTAATCAAAGGCAAATCAAGATATTTTCAGAAACAACTACTTCTAAAGAAATTCTGAATCATTCTCCTAGAGTATTTTGTTGAACGAGTCCAAAGATTATTTTAAGGCTAACCTTATGATACAATCACCAGTAGCATTGACCTAGAGTAGAGGAAGTGGAAAATTCTCCGTATTAACAGTTTTGACAAACACTTGTGATGAAGAGTTGTTTGGATCAACAATAATATTATGTTTTCTTTTGTTCTAAGTTCATCAATAATGATATCAAATTCTTTTTCCTTTTCCTTTTCATTCTTTTTATCAAAATTTTCTTCTTTTTCTACACCATCTTCTTTATCGTTTTCTTCTTCTTCTTCAACGTCATTTTTCTCGTCTACTTCTTCATTTCCTTCATCTTCACATTTACCCTCTCCTTTAAATTTTTCCTCTCCTCCTCTTCAACTTTTATCTTTTCATCATCTCTTTTTATTCTTTTTCAACTTTAGCTTTATCATCTCCTCCATCTTCAACTTCATTTTCTACTACCATATCACTCTCTTTTTCCTTCTTCTTGTGTATCTAGAGAGGATTGAGAAGGAATTTCTTATTCTACCTGAAAACTTTTGGTTTTACTTAAGAAGGAACTTCTACTTCTACTTAAGACTCTGTTTGGGATGCAAGCTCTTCTAAAGAAGATTTAAAATGTAGCTTTCTGGCTATTTTCCTCCTTGGTTTCCTCAGAGTTGTTTATCTAGCTTCTATCATTTTTCTTTTGATTGAAGGAACTTTATATGAAGAAAAGAGGTAATTAAGAAAAAAGGTTATTACTGATATAAAAGATGGAAAAGAAGTGACAGTTATTTTTCAATGAATGGGTCATATGTTGTTGTAATAAGTGTTGTCACGCCCCAAAGTATCCCCATGATGAATAAGACATCGAGTTGATCTAAACAAGACACTTGAAATAAGTAAGAAGAAAAATAAGTACCACATTAAATCAATCATAAAGCTAAAAAGGTTTGTATCATAATATCTCAACCTAAAAAAATCCTTAATACAAAACTTAAAATGTGGAAGCTATCAAAGTCTGACATAATCCTTAATACAAGATAAGGTTATAAAAACATCCCTACATCATGATCAAGTGTGAAACTCAAATGATATGAAAGTGAACGACTAATTAAGTGTGATCCAACTCTCGAACCAAGAGGAATCATCACTGGCAAGCACTATTGATAGATTAGTATAGCTACGACTGGATGGAGGATCATTAGACCCTATATTTTAACAATAATATAAGCACAAATGTGCAATAGTACTTTGAATGTATTAAATATGGAGAACATGCATAGAAACATTAGTGTCAGAAATCATGAGAAGAAGGTCAATGCAAAACTATAAGGATCATGTCGTAAGTTTAAACCATTCTTTTACTGTGTAGGAGAAACTACTAACTAACATATAATCATGTAAGTTAACCATGGAGTTCAATGTATTATCCCATCGAAAAGAGACCTAAATATCATGTCCATGACATTCAGATTCATTACTTCGAGACTTGGTGTTAGTCCCTATCAAGACCCTAAGCATTCAGACACTTGGGTACTCTCCTTTATTCTCCCTGACATTCAGTCTATACAAATGACGAACATGGGTAATTTTCACTAGTCCACTCGGTACTAAGTACAACTCCTCATATAATTAATGAAATTTACTGTAAAGTAGTTCTTTAACATAGACTTTGTAACAACCCGAGAGCACCCCCTAGTAGTTACCAACGTTTTGACCTCGAAGAGATTTTATACAAGCCCTTAGCATTCGTCATAGCATGTAACATAGAATAAAAATGCAGAAAAATTAGAACTTTTAATTTGGAAGTTCAACTTCACTTCATATATGAAAAATAGAATCTAACTTCGTCACAATGTACCATCTAGACATAGAAGAATAGAAATTCGGGACTTAGACCTTACATCAATAAGAAATCTAACAATAGGAAATTACAACAATGTCTTTTAACATAACAAAAGAACTAAAAAAGCTAGAACATAGGGTCTTGTCCTCGGACTTAAGGACTCACCAATCTTGGAGAAGCAAATCCAAGTGTCTTGAGAAATAGCCTTGAAATCTTCTCAAAGGCCCGAACCTACAATGTTTGGAAAAAGGGGAAGAAAATATGGGTTAGTACATCACACGTACTAAGTATGGCTTCTATGCATAAAATTGTCAATGCATGTATAAAAGGACATTTTAGTCAAAACATGCTTTTTACCAATTATATCCAGTATGCACATAAAATAAGCATTATAATCCAACCCAACAAATGATATCATCCCAAGCAATATTGTGCAATGCAAAGAAAAGAATCCCATAACCCTATCCAAAGCTAAGTATCACATTAAGTAACCCACTTCATAAATATATTCATAATCTCATATCTCATAATATCTTTCCATATACATAATGATCATAATAGGTCATAATCAACATAGTCATTAGAGAACACTACTACGACCATCTCTTAGGATTCCACAAGTGCAATGTGTAAGAGAAGTCTCATACCCTCCCTCACACTATGTAGAAACCCCTCAAGAAAGCCCTAGTAAGAGTTCATACATTTCCTTTATTCATTTACTTTTAAAATAGGG
Organism: Solanum sitiens; assembly: GCA_016801875.1. Classification (NCBI taxonomy): domain Eukaryota; kingdom Viridiplantae; phylum Streptophyta; class Magnoliopsida; order Solanales; family Solanaceae; genus Solanum; species Solanum sitiens. Next base: position 192,049 of record JABWTJ010000648.1, on the reverse strand, counting down.
AAAGGGGTTGCAATAACCGACATTAGACCATGTGAGCTACATGGAGTTTGGTGTTTACTCCCACACTGAAAAGATAGGGTTAGCACTTGCCAAAGGTGTAACCTTTCGTACATACCTATCTAGGTGGATCCACTAAGCTAGAGTCCTATGTGGGCACATAGTTAAGGGTCAAAAAGATTGTTACTAGAAACCCTAACTTGCTAAACGTGTGGGTTTCCATCTCATGAGACAACACATGTAGTGGGAATCCGAACTTGCCAAACGTGAGGAAACCCATGTGGGGAGCCGGACTTACTAAATGTGAGACCCCCATCTCATTTGCATGCCCTTTCGGTGCTAAGCATCTATTCCCTTTAGTAATCATATATAGTCATCACATAAGTTCACATTAGCCTTTACTAGACTCTTATTTAAACATCTTGTCATAATATCTCATAGGTGATCATAAGTAAGAACAATCCTTTCACTTTAGAAACACTAGCAAGTGAGTAAACCTTTCACTTTAACAATTCATTATAATCATGAGAACTACCTTTCAATCATATAGCAATCATACAATAACATACATACATACTCCATAGCTAATTTAAGTGTATAGGGTTAAGAATGAGGGAACCATGTCATCAACACCACAACAACACAATAGATATAGCATCATTACAATCTAAGTAATTCATCTTTCATATGTGAGTTCAATTAAGAACCAACATTCATACCTTCTTGACCTTCATGGGACTTCATACTTCAATCACCCAACACTGAATAATTAATACATAAAATAAGGTAATTCATGAAGTAATAACATAACTAACATCAATATGAATAATTGATAAATTCATTATCTTCAATCAATCCACAATATCAGATCCAAGATTTATGATATTGAGGAAGAACACGGGTCCAAGGGAATTCCAAGTGAACAAGAACAATTATCCATCATTATACACCTAAACAACATTAAGTAATCATAATTAATCATAATTCATTCATAATTTTATTTTTCAAAGAAGACTCATGTGTAGAGAAAAAACCCTAGATTTTGGGGAATTTTGAAAACATCTTTGGAGGGACCTCTTAGGGAAAGGAATCCCAAGAGTGAAAGAAATCATACCTTGATGAAGATTTAGCCACAAAATTGAGTTGAAAAACTTGGACGATTGACCTTTTTCTTGAAGCGTCAATGTCCTTCAATGGATCTTTGTGTAATGAGTGAATGTAGAGTGAAGTGGGAGCCTTTGGGGTTTTAGGATTATGAGGTGGAAAGACTTGTTTTATGTATTAATGTCCTTTAGTATACCTAAAATAACTAATTAAAACCATCCATTTATTTAAATGGTCAAGGGTGTAATTTACCAAATCACCCTTGGCTTGGACATTTCTTGCACCAGTGTGCAGACCCAATCGACGCCCATGATTGACGGTACGTCAATCCATGAAAGGACGGTCCTAGCACTCCGTTATTTTATTCAGAGAGTGCTCAAATGGAGCCAATGCTCCATAATTCTAAGTATGGAATCACGACCTCCATTGACGGGGTGCGAGTCCATTGATGGGGCGTCACTGCTCTCGTGGTTGGCTTCCTGCTTTTTAACAGCTTTTGGGTCAACTGTTTGGGTCCTCCTCAAGGACCCTTAGGGTGGTCCTTAGGGAGTCATACCCGGACGTTTTGACCCTAAACACATACTAATAGGTATTCTAAGCATTTTTATACGATTTGGCCCTCATACGACTCTTCAACCCCCTTCCAAGACCTAAAGGCACACTCGATCATTTTCACTAGTCTCCGGACGTCATGGTCGTTCCTTGACGTCTAGACTCTAATACTTCCAAGCCAACTTAATTACCTTACTTTAGGTCTGGAAATATTATTTTAACTCTTTTTAAAGTCACTATTCATTAAGCAAGGCTCTAGCCTAAGTCATAGAATTTCTGGGGCATTACAGACTTCATAAAATTGTTCATCAAGACAATAATCTAAGCATCTCAATCAAGATCATATTTCATCATAAGAATACTTCATTTGAAAGCAATCTAGTTCATCAGAAGACTATTGACACTTTATTCGAAAATATCTTTAGTCTTAATTTTTCAAATTCACAAAGCATTTGTGCCATCATGGCTTGAGTTCATAATCAATCATACATACAATGAACGGGTTCATGAAAATCACCCTAAGAGCATATTATATTCACAAAATGCCCAATTCATTGTTACATGCAAAATCTCAAAGCATAATTCATAATCACTATTAAAGCACACATAGTGGGTACATATAGAAATCATGGAAAACGTATAATACAACTCAATTCATGCATAATAAGATCAATTAGATTGATTTTATCCATAAACAATAGAACCTATTAAGAACATGCAAAATCCTAGAATTTAAATTGAAATCATAAAAGAGTTCTGGAGAAATCTTTGAGACTCAATGGATGAAAAGAACCCATTGATGAACTTCTCACATACCTTAGCAAGCGAATCACTAAAATATATCAAGCTGTCATATCCGGGGAGAACCCCCTCGACACAACCGGCGTCATTTTCGGGGGCTAGCCCGCTTCCCACCATTACAAAGGAAGGCTCCTACAAAGAGTCGACGCGAAGAGTGCGTTATGACCCGTGGCCGCCTGCGTCGGGCGGTGCTTGTGTGGAGGGTGCGCCAGAGTGAGTGATCCTCGGGTAGTCATAATTGGTTGAAACGTACCGCTCATAAAGCAAAATCCGCAGTAACATCTCAAGGGGAGGCCGATCACGAACGCTACAGGTGTATACGACCCTAATAGAAATGCATACATAGTCTAGACGTCGTAGAGAGTTGAGAATTCGAAGTCTTCTTATCGGGATAGCCCTTTCACTCATTGCAGAATAGAGACTGCATCCCTTTCCTTCGGTAGCTCTTTTGGTTTCCCAAGGATAGCGGTAGCGCATCCTCGAAGAGGACTTAGACTAGCCTCTTAGCATTCGTCATAACATATCATAGGTTAAATTGTGGAAAATTTAAAACTTTTCGTTTACTTTTACATTGAGGTTTACTTAGACCTATCACTTACACATAATATATTCATAGGGAGTTTACATAGACTCCTAGCAATAGGAAGCACTACATAGGCTTCTACTTTTATTTCACATATATAATATAGGAACATAGTCTCATACAAAGTCTAGGATAAGTGTCATATTAAACCATCTAAAACGAATACAATTCTTGGGCATAGCCTTTACTTCATTACAACGATAGCCACATATAGGCTTATACAACAATTGTATCCAAATGAGATAAGAAGGAACTTAATGACTTAAAACGAAAACAACTACAATAGCTCAATAGTGGCATCGTCCTCGGAAGGTGAGGACCTACCAAACACTTGGGGAATATCCAAGTAGTCTTCAATTGGCCACCTAAAGCTCAACGGCCGAAACATACATAATTGTAGAAAACATAGAGAATGGGTTAGTACACCACTTGTACTAAGTATGGAAATATGCACATAAAACTTTTGAAAGAAGGCATGAGAAAGGGACATTTATTTAAGAAAATATGCTAAGTCATTTAAGAGTCTTTGATGCACATTCAAGAACCATATAAGCCAATAAGCACATACTCATTAAGACAAGATCATATATATCAAAAGACCAACATCATCTAGTATAATCAAGTCAACATGTATGATAGCATTCTTGAGTACATAACCAAACAACTCTAACATCATGTTATAACAACAAAGCATATATAATCGTTCATAACATTACATCTTATACAAGACCCTTACTCATAACCCAATATCAAGTATACATGTGTAATGACCAAGCAAAGCCCCATAACCTTACTCAACCAAGTAAACCAAACAAAGGATCACAAGCATTGTCTATCTTCACATAACATATCACTAAGAGTAATCACCATCATATTTAACAATATAGACCATAAACATGCTCAAAGGTGTTACTAACATAATATAGGATCGACTGCATGTAAAGTCAAAATATAGACAATCATTACATAAAAATAACATAAGAACAACCTTATAGCACTTCCCTCAAGGCCAACTAGTGCAGTGTATAGGTAGAGTCTCATACCCCTACCTAGACTAAGTCAACCCCTCAAGTCAGCCTAGTTAGTGTTCACTTTATTACTTCATTTTACCTTCGGGAACACTTATCTTTACCGACATAGACCACAAGAGCTAATTGTGGAATCCGGTGTCATGTAACCCTACACCGAAAGAAGGTGGACTACTTGCCAAGGCAGTACCAAAACATGAACATAGCATTCTAGGTGGATCCACTAGCTAGTATTCCTATGGGGGAAACACAATTCAAGAACTAGGAGATATGTTTGGGACCCTCTTTATACACATTGCATTATAGTCTCCAATCTCATGAGTACAATAGTGAACCTACCTTCCCTACTTGGGAAGGGACACTCCTCACTACTAGTTCACTCGGTGCTAAGCTAGAGTCCCTTTTTGAAATGTCTTTAAGCCTTTATTAATCATCATAACTTAGCATAGGTCATAAGAGACTAACCCATTGTATATCATAATCATTATATCATTAAGAATTGCATGAGAATATCCTTTCAATACAACCCTCATATGTGATATTAGCATATCACATTATGTCATAATAAGGCACATAGTCAATTTATAACCAACCTTATATTATTACAATCTCAAGCATGATCTCACAATCACATAATCAAGACATTTCAATTTCATCATCATACCAACACTACCTAATTCAATCACAAGGCATGATTCAACTGAACTTCATCATAAAAGCCATCACAATTGACGTAAAGGTTCAAGATCACAAAGTCTTACTAATTTCTCCTTCAAAAGCAATCATCAATGGTCTTACCCTCAACCAATCCAATTCCATCCATCAATTAGTATAAGAGCATCATAAAAGAGTAATTAACACAATAAATAACTCAATTGCATCAATACTAGTCAATTCATCATGAGTTCATCACCTAGGGTTAGGGAATTTGGGTCAATTCATGATCTATCCCACATGCTAGGTTAATCCATCAAGAACCAATGTGATTGAAAAATAATACAACATAATCTAATCATAATAACCAAAAGAATCCATAAACAATACAATATAGAAGATCAAATTCGTATTAGGAAGAAACCCATATAAAATCATCTTTTTGAAAACCAATTTTGGAAGAACCCTTTGGGGAAAGGAATCCCAAATGTGAAAGGTTCACATACCTTGATTTTCCTTGAAGTTTGATGGTCAAAAGATGACTTATCTCTTCCCTATGACCTTGACCTAGTTCTCCAATGAAGTCCTTCTTTGGGAGAGAGAAAGTAGAAAGAAGGAAGAGTTATTTGGGTTTGGGAAAAGTGAAGTGTTAAGTTAGTTTTATGCTTAGGGTAGGTTATATAGTCACTTTACTAACTTAATTAACCACCCCCTAATCCGTAATTAACCCCCTAACTAACTCACCTAATTAAATGAACCCAACTAAAACTTGATAGGAAAGAGAAGGCTTGACCTACGAGACCCCGACCTACAGGTCGTAGGTCAGTCGACTGGGCCTTGGACCAATCGTTTTGCAGGTATGTCGAATTGGTCAGAGAGTTGCAACTTCGGCCACTTCTGGAAATTGGATAAGTCCTTATCGATGGAGGCATCGATACCTCATCGATCAGGCAATGCCTCGTCGCCTGCGACTGTCGATGACTACTGCCTCAAGACAGCTTTTTAGCTAAAATGGAAGGGTCCTCCTCAAGGACCTTAGGGTGGTCCTTGGGGAGTCGTACCCAGACGTTTCGACCCTAAACATATTTTAGTATGTGTTTAACATCTTCCCACAAAATTTCATTAAATTCCGACTCCTAAAACCTTATGAAATAGGCTAAGGAACACTAGCATCTTTTCACTAGTCTCCGAACGTCATGGACGTTCCTTGACATTTTGACTCTAAAACTTCCTAAATGACCTATAAAAATTATTTTTGACCTTAAAACAGTGTTATAACCTTTAGACACTCATGTGAGGCTCTAGATTAGGTTTTGGACTTTCGATGTGTTACATTATCCCCCTCTTAGTAACATTCATCCCCGAATGACACTAAAATCTTTTGAAAGGAAAGGATAGACTCAATACTAGCAGTCCAACCAACAACATGCATACTCAACATGAGTTACAACTCAAATCAACAAAACAACATGGCATTTACACATACCAACTCAAAACATCATTTACTACTTATAAGAGCTCCACATCACAACATGAGGAATTTCCTTCTCAATCTCAACATAAGCTCAACAACACATAGAGAGTTACTTATGCCAAAACTCATTTCAAAACACATCAACATGCTCAATATCACTTTATAAAGGCAACATCATACAAAATACACAAATAAGTGCAAATCAAGTAAAAAGAGCATTTTTCTATGAAAACTCATCTTAGCATAAACTTTTACCATAATTATGCATATCTATGCAAAACAAGTCAAATTCAAATTTATTCATTATTTTCATCATTAGGTGGAACAACTAACCTTAATTAGCAAAGAGATGAGGATAACGGGACTTTTTGTCGGCCTCAGCCTCCCATGTTGCTCCCTTAACTAGGTGTTTCTCTATAACACCTTTACGGAGGCCACCTCTTTGTTCCTCAACCTCTTCACTTGTCGATCAAGAATTTCCACCGGAACCTCTTCATAGGAGAGATTCTCATCCACTCCTAGACCTTCAATAGAAAGAATCGACTCGGGTCACCAATGCACTTCTTAAGCATGGATACATGGAAAACCTAATGAACCGAAGCTAGTTCACTAGGTAATCTCAACTCATAAGCAACCTTACCAACCCTTTGCAAAATCTCATAGGGACCCACATAACGGGGACTTAACTTCCCTTTCTTGTCGAATCTCACCACCCCTTTCATGGGTGAAACTTTCAAATACACTTTATCACCTTCCTCAAATTCTAATTCTCTTTCTCCTATTGTCGGCATAAGACTTTTGCTGGCTATAGGCAGTTTTGCAATCGATTCCTTATGAAATGAACTTTCTCCAAGGTCCTATAAATCAAGTCGGGACCATGAATTGAAGACTCACCAACTTTAAACTATCCAATCGGAGATCTACATCTCCTACCATACAAAGTTTCAAAAGGAGACATGGCTATAGATGAATGGTAACTATTGTTATAAGATAACTCCACCAAAGTCAAGTGCTCACCCAACTTCCCTTGAAGTCTATCACACAAGCTCTAAGCATATCCTCAAGAGTTTGAATAGTATTATCCGTTTAACCATCCGTTTGGGGATGAAAAGCGGTGCTCAACTTTACTTTTATACCCAACCCTTTTTTAAACGATCTCTAAAACCTAGATGTGAATTCTGCTCCACTATCCGATATGATGAATAACGGAACACCATTGAGACTCACAATCTCATCTATATAGATCTTGGCATAATCCTCCGCCGAGTAAGTGGACTTAACGGGAATAAAGTGAGCGGACTTCGTCATCCTATCTACCACCACCCATATTGAGTCATTTTGCCTTCGCGTCCAAGGCAATCCCACTATACAGTCCATATTAATGTATTCCCACTTCCAAGTAGGAAATTGGATTTCTTGAAGTAAATCACCCGGCTTTTGGTGTTCGACTTTCACTTGTTGACAATTTGGACACCTTGTAACAAATTCCGCTATGTCCCTTTTTAAGCCATCCCACCAAAATACTTCTATAAGGTCATGATACATCTTAGTAGAACCTGGATGAATTGAATAATGAGAACCATGATCTTACTTTAGGATCCGATTTCTAAAATCATCCACATTGGGCACACAAAACCTCCCTTGGTACCTTAATACACCATCCACCCCTAAGGAGAATGACTCATTGAGATTACCAAGAACCAATTCCTTCAACTCCATCAATGATGGATCAAGGTGTTGCTTAGACTTCACCTCAACCACCAAAGACGACTCGGAGTTATGATGAACCATAGAACCACCATTAGGAGAATCTTCTAATCAAACACCCAAACGAGTCAACCTATGAACATCCTTCACTAGGTATTTCTTTCCCTCTTCAACATGAGATGCACCACTCATGGTCATACGACTTAGAGCATCCGCAACCATATTGGCTTTACCGGGGTGGTAGAGAACACTCATGTTGTAATCTTTCAACAACTCTAACCATCTTCGTTGTCGAAGATTCAAATCTTTTTAGGTAAAAACATATTGAAGACTCTTATGGTCGGTATACACATCCACATGAACACCATATAAGTAGTGCCTCCATATTTTCAAGGCAAATACCACGGCCGCTAACTCAAGATCATGAGTTGGGTAGTTCTTCTCATGAACCTTAAGTTGTCTAGAAGCATATGCTATAACTTTCCCGTGTTGCATAAGGACACAACCCAATCCTACTCGGGATGCATCACAATATACCACGAAACCCTTAGTACCCTCCGTTAAGGTCAACACTGGAGCAGTGGTAAGCCTATCTTTCAAGATTTGGAAGTTGCTTTCACAAGCCTCCGACCACTCAAATTTCATATTCTTTTGGGTCAAAGTAGTCAAAGGAGATGCAATGGACGCAAAAACATCCACAAACCTCCTATAGTACCCGGCTAGACCCAAGAAACTTCTAATATCCATTGGAGATAAAGGTCTAGGCCAATTTCTAACCGCCTCGGTCTTCTTTGGATCAACCTCTACACCCTCACTAGAGATGACATGACCAATAAACGCCACCGACCTTAACCAAAACTCACATTTGCTATACTTGGCGAATAATTGGTGTTCCTTCAAAACTTGTAACACCGCCCTCAAATGAACCATATGATCACCCTCATTCTTGGAATACACCAAGATGTCATCTATGAAGACAATCACAAAGGCATCTAGGTAGTTTCAGAACACCCTATTCATTAGGTCCAAAAATGTCGTCGGGGCATTAGTAAACCCAAAAGACATCACTCTAAACTCATAATGACCATATCTTGTCCAAAAGTCCATTTTATGAATATCTTCATCTCTCACCCTAAGTTGGTATCCCGACCTTAAGTCAATTTTGGAAAAGTAGCTTGCCCATTGGAGTTGATCAAACAAGTCGTCAATCCGAGGGAGAGGATACTTATTCTTAATGGTCACCTTGTTAAGTTGTCAGTAATCAATACACATCCTAAGTGACCCATCCTTATTCTTCACAAATAAAACTGGATCACCCCATGGGGAAATACTAGATTGTATAAAGCCTTTGTCCAGTAAATCCTTGAGTTGCAATTTGGTCGGAGCCATCCGATAAGGAGGAATTAAAATGGGATTTATATCTAATAGCAAGTCAATACCAAAATCATTTTCCCGTTCGGGAGGAATTCCGGGAAGATCATTAGGAAAGACCTCCGGAAATTCCCTCACTACAGGGACTAACTCAATGGGAGGAACTTCGGAGTCTAAATCTTTGACTCTTACAATATGATATATACACCCTTTAGAGATCATCTTACAAGCTTTTAGAAAAGAAATGATATGACATCTAGGAATAGAACTTCCTCCCTTCCACTCAACGACGAGTTCATTAGGAAAGTTAAACTTGACAACTCTAGTCCTATAATCAATAGAAGTAAAACAAGCATGCAACCAATACATCCCCAAAATGACATCAAAATCGACCATATCAAGTTCTACTAATTCAACATGGGTAACTCTTGGGCAACATTATAGGACAATTTCTATAGACTCTTTTCGCAACGAACGACTCACCCACCGAGGTAGTCACTATGATAGGTTCATTCAAGATATCGGACAAAATATCAAACTTTCTAGCTACCGAAGGAGTAACAAATGACAAGGTAGCACCCGAATCAAGTAAAGCGTAAACATTTAAATAGAAGACTTGTAACATACTGGTCACCACATCGGGAGAACTCTCTTGTTCACCCCTAGAACGGAGAGCATAAAAGTGATTCTTCTTTGGAGCCTCAACATTAGAACCACTAGCTTGTCCACTCCCCTTGTCTTGCCCCTTCACATTAGGGCAATCCCTAACCTTATGCCCCCCTTTTCCACAACTAAATCAATTTCCCATCCCAACTAGGCATTCACCCCAATGTTTCTTGCCACACTTTCCACAAGTTGGCTTATCACTTGGTGACTTTCCACTTCTAGCCTTTTGGGACTTAGGGTTAGACACCCTATCATCACGAGCCTTAGGGAACTTAGAAGAAACTTGACTAGAGAACCTCTTCTTGAATCAGGCTTATCTTGAATTTCCAACCTTTCCTTTGAAGAACCACTTTCAAAAGACTTGGCCCTCTTGGCCTCTCTATTCTTCCTCCTTAGCCTATTCTCTTCCACTTTTGAGCATGAACCATTAGACGGGAAATATTCATATTGTCATGAAGCATAGCCGCATGACATTCTTCCACCAAGTCATCGGGAACTCCCGTAAGAAAATGGCTCATCTCATCCCTTGGGTTAGACACCAAGGATGGATCATACTTAGAAAATATGTAAATTTCAAGGAGTAATTAAGTACACTCATACCTCGTTGAAGAAGGTTGATGAATTTTTCCACCTTAGCTTCCCTCAACTCTATAGGAAAGAAACGATCAAGGAAATCCCTCTTGAAAATCTCCCAAGTCACAGGACCACCTCTTAGCATCCTATTGTCTCTCCATTGGGTATACCAAGTTTGCGCCACATCTTTAAGTTGATAGCCGGCCAACTCGGCTTTTCACCCGTAGTCACACCCATAGCAAATAGGATTTGGTAGACCTTATCTAGGAAATCTTGAGGGTCTTCATCCGCTCTCGAACCTAAGAACATAAGAGGGTTCATCCTAGTAAAGTCTCTCAACCGAGATGCCATAGTGCTAGCATGATGAGGCACACCGGGTCCAACTTCCCGATTCACTTGGGCCATCATGGCTTGGACTTGAGAAGCGACGACATTAGCTTGTGAAGTCATGGTTTGAGCCAAATTGAGAAAAGCTTCCCTTATCTCTCCATTGGTCATCGGTGGAGGAGCAACCGAAATTTGATCACCCATAGCAACCTCTTTAAATGGAGGGACTTGATTGTCTTGCGGAGGAGCTTGATTGTCATGATCCCCCGCATTCGCAATCCCTTCCTCGACCCTTCGTGCAGCTGCTCTTCGAATATTCATACCTATAATCACAAAAAAAGTCTTAGGTGAAAGCATACATAAAGTAGACTCTAGAGGCACGACATAGGATTACAAGAATATAAGAATTTCCTAAGCATCATATAGTCTCTCATTCATAAGTGTGGCACGCTTCACAATTATGAATAAGAATCTATATAGACGTGGTTTGATGAGACATCAATCCTAAAGATTTTCAATCTCATGTTCTGATACCAAATTTATCACATCCGGGGAGCACCCCCTAGACATAACTGGCGTCGTCATCCTCGAAAAGGACTTAGACTATCCTCTTAGCATTCGTCATAACATATCATAGGTTAAATTGTGGAAAATTTAAAACTTTTCGTTTACTTTTACATTGAGGTTTACTTAGATCTCTCGCTTACACATAATATATTCATAGGGAGTTTACATAGACTCCTAGCAATAGGAAGCACTACATAGGCTTCTACTTTTATTTCACATATATAATATAGGAACATAGTCTCATAAGAAGTCTAGGATAAGTCTCATATTAAACCATCTAAAACGAATAAAATTCTTGGGCATAGCCCTTACTTCATTAAATCGATAGCCACATATAGGCTTATACAACAATCGTATCCAAATGAGCAAAGAAGGAACTAAATGTCTTAAAACTAAAACAACTACAATATCTCAATAGTGGCATCGTCCTCGGAAGATGAGGATCTACCAAACACTTAAGGAATATCTAAGTAGTCTTCAAATGTCCACCTAAAGCTCAACGGTCGAAACCTACATAATTGTAGAAAACATAGAGAATGGGTTAGTACACCACTTGTACTAAGTATGGAAACATGCACATAAAACATTTGAAAGAATGCATGAGAAAGGGACATTGATTTTAGAAAACATGCTAAGTCATTTCAGAGTCTTTAATGCACATTTAAGAACCATATAAGCCAATAAGCACATACTCATTAAGACAAGATCATATATATCACAAGACCAACATCATCTAATATAATCAAGTCAACATGTATGATAGCATTCTTGAGTACATAACCAAACAACTCTAACATCATGTTATAACAATAAAGCATATATAATCGTTCATAACATTACATCTTATACAAGACCCTTACTCATAACCCAATATCAAGTATACATGTGCAATGACCAAGCAAAGCCCCATAAACGTACTCAACCTAGTAAACCAAACAAAGGATCACAAGCATTGTCTATCTTCACATAACATAACATTAAGAGTAATAATCATCATATTTAGCAATATAGACCATAAGCATGCTCATAGGTGAAACTGACATCATATAGGATCATTAACATGTAAAGTCAATATATATACAATAATTACATAAAAATAGCATAAGAACAACCTTCTAGGACTTCCTCAAGGCCAACTAGTGAAGTGTATAGGTAGAGTCCCATACCCCTACCTAGACTAAGTCAACCCTTCAAGTCACCCTAGTTAGTGTTCACTTTATTACTTTATTTTACCTTCGGGAACACTTGCCTTAACCGACATAGACCACAAGAGCTAAGTGTGGAATCCGGTGTCATAAAATTCTACACTGAAAGAAGGTGGAGTACTTGCCAAGGTAGTACTAAAACATGAACATAACATTCTAGGTGGATCCACTAGTTAGAATTCCTATGGGGGCAACATAGTTCAAGAACTAGGAGATATGTTTGGTACCCTATTTATGCACATTGCATTATAGTCTCCAATCTCATGAGTACAATAGTGAACCTACCTTCCCTACTTGGGAAGGGACACTCCTCACTACTAGTTCACTCGGTGCTAAGCTAGAGTCCCTTTTTGAAATGTCTTTAAGCCTTTATAAATTATCATAACTTAGTATAGGCCATAGGAGACTAACCCATTGTATATCATAATCGTTATCTCATTAGGAATTGCATGATAATATCCTTTCAATACAACCCTCATATGTGAGATTAGCATATCATCATCATCATGTCATAATAAGCCACATAGTCAATTCATAACCAACCGTATATCATTATATCTCAAGCATGATATCACAATCACATAATCAAGACATTTCAATTTCATCATTATACCAATGCTACCTAATTCAATCACAAGGCATGCTTCAATTGAACTTCATCATCAAGTAAAAGCCATCACAATTGAAGTAAAGGTTCAAGATCAAAAAGTCTTACTAATTTCACCTTCAAAAGCCATCATCAATGGTCTTACCCTCAACCAATCCAATTCAATCCATCAATTGGTATAAGAAAATCATATAATAGTAATTAACACAATAACTAACTCAATTGCATCAATACTAGTCAGTTCATCACCTACGGTTAGGGAATTTGGGTCAATTCATGATCTATCCCACATGCTAGGTTAATTCATCAAGAATCAATGTAATTGAACAATAATACAACATAATCTAATCATAATAACCAAAAGAAGAAATAAAAAATACAATTTAGATGATTCAATTCGTATTAGGAAGAAACCCATATAAAATCATCTTTTTGAAAACCAATTTTAGAAGAATCCATTGGGGAAAGGAATCCCAAAGGTGAAAGGTTCCCATACCTTGATTTTCCTTAAAGTTTGATGGAGAAAAGATGACTTCTTGCTGCCCTATGACCTTGACCTAGTTCTCCAATGAAGTTCTTCTTTGTGAGAGAGAAAGTAGGGAGAAGGAAGAGCAATTTGGGTTTGGGAAAAGTGAAGTGTTAAGTTGGGTTTAGGCTTAGGGTAGGTTATATAGTCACTTAACTAACGTAATTAATTACCCCCTAATAGTTAATTAACTCCATAACTAACTCACCTAATTAAATGATTCCAACTAAAACTTGACAGGAAAGAGCAGGCCTGACCTATGAGACCCCGACCTACGGGCCGTAGGTCAATCAATGGGGCCTTGGACCAACCGTCATGCAGGTCCGTCGAATTGGTCAGAGAGTTGAAACTTCGGCCACTTTTGAAAATTGTCTAAGTCCTTATCGATGGAGGCATCGACGCCCCATCGATCAGGCTACGCCTCGTCGCCTGCAACCATCGATGGCTACTACGTCATGACAACTTTTTAGCCAAAATGGAAGGGTCCTCCTCAAGGACCCTTAGGGTGGTCCTTGGGGAGTCGTACCCAGACGTTTCGATCCTGAACATATTTTAGTATGTGTTTATCACCTTCTCACCAAATTTCATTAAATTCCGACTCCTAAAATCTCGTGAAATAGGCTAAGGCACACTAGCATCTTTTCACTAGTCTCCGGACGTCATGGACGTTCCTTGATGTTTTGACTCTAAAACTTCCTAAATGACCTATAAACATTATTTTTGACCTTAAAACAGTGTTATAGCCTTTAGACACTCATGTGAGGCTCTAGATTAGGTCTTGAACTTTTGAAGTGTTACACAAGCGAATGAGACCTTCAAACTTAAACGCTAGATTTTACTTGGAGTTCTTGATAGAAATTGGGAAAGAGACCTTGAGAATTGCTAATAATGACATTATTCGGTTATAAGATGGACTTAGATAAGTTAATTGAGAGTGAGAGTTTATGCATGTTTCTTGCCAAGATTCTCGCATATCCGTTAAGAGAATGATGCAATTAGTTGAGTTGGACACTTGTCGAAGTTATTATAACCTTCAAATGGATATTATTTCCGCACATCAGAAGTGACTTTCTCCTTGACTTTTGAGATTGAGTAAAATTTTGTCAAAGGTAGAACAGGTAGTGGAACAACAAGACTAAATATTTGTTTTTTTTTAAATTTTAGATGATGATCTTGAAAATGATTTTTTTTAGTTTCTAAACTTCAATAACTTTGCAATCTTCTTTGATGGAACGACACCCTTATTAGATGTCAATTCCTAAATAATATCTGCCAATGCATTAATACGCATAACAACATCATCATGTTTATGATGACTTTCTTTGCATTGACATGAACAACATTTGTTAGAAGATGCAGTAACAGAAGTTTGAGCACATGTTATTTCACTTGTTTCTCCTGACATTTTATCTACCAAATAAACAAAAAGCATTATAATTGATTCAAAAAATGCAAATGTTGCCATAAAGTTTTTTGCAAATGTTAACAAATGCAAAAAAAATATTTTTTTTCCAGAAGATAGGTCATCTATTGCAACATGTGATCCATCTCTTGTTATATATGAACCTTTTGTTGCAATAGATGATCTTCTATTGCAACACATGAATGACTTATTGCAACAAATGACCCTACTGTTGCTATAACACGTAGGTGACATATTGCAACAGATGATCCTTATGTTGCAATGTCTACCAACATATGAGTCATTTGTTGTAACAAATGACTCTTCTTTCAACAAATGTGTTATATGTTGGAAAGAAATCAATACAACTGAACTGACTATATTTCTACCAACATACCTGCCTATACTGAAGAAGGGCTAGGTCACGATAATTAATGGTGGTACGGTCAGGGCAAGCACAACACTCGTTCCCGCAGCCTTTGTTACAACGGACAGACTCAAAAGTAAGGGCATCAAAAGTCGTCTTAAACAAAAAACCTTCCAAATGGAATAAGCTATTATAACTTTCTTTGTCGTCAAAGAAAAATGGAATCATACCTTAGTTTAGGATGAGTCATTTGTTGCAACAAATGTCCCTTCTATTTTTCAACAAATATGTCTATTGTGAATTTCCAATAAAAAAATATTTTTCACTAATTAAAAACAATGCTCACAAAAAGAAAAACAAAAACAATTTAAAAAATGAGTTTTCAGTGAACAACAAAAACACATATCACACATGCTTAAGATTTCCCAAAATTTTGGGTATTTTGGATTTCTCAATTTTCTTTCCTATACAAGAAACAACAAACCTATTAACCCATTATTCAATTTTGTCTTCAATTTTGTCAACGAGTTTTTGTTCATTAACCCAAAATAATAATTCAAATTCAATTTCGATAGTCTTTTATTCACAAATCCTAAATTTTTCCAAAAGAAAACGACCTACTTAATTTAAGAAGAGTGATAGCTGGACGACGACATTGAGTTTTTAGATAGAGTGACGATTGACGACGATGAGACGATGAATCTATTGGTTATAAGGAGCAGATGTTGGTTGATTTTTTTGAAAGAAGTTTTGAATGATTTTTTTTTTTTTGGAAAAAGGGTTCGAAATATATTCAAATTTTGAGTGAAATTGTTGTTATGATACCAAACTTTGAAAATGACCTTTTACCCCATGCATTATTTAATAGTGTATTATAAAGGTATATATGTGCCCACATGGAAATAATAAATATTGCATAATTATAAATAGTATTGTGTCCACGTGGGCACATATAGACCTTTAAAATACACTATTAAATAGTTCGGAGGTAAAAATACATTATAAAATAGTTCAGGAGGTAAAAGGTCCTCCATAAAGTTTGGTATCGCAACAACAAATATCGACCAAAGTTAAAATATTTTTCAGACCCTTTTATTTTTTTTTAAATGTTTATTTTTTATCAAAATGGTTGTTGAAGAATGGAGTGTCTTTCTATTTTAGAAAAAGATCAAGAAATTTTGGTAATACTTTGGTCTCAAATTACCTTATATAAGTGTTTAAGTGAGTTGACCTTTTCTTGGTCAAAGAAAGGCAAAAACAAAAATAACACTTACTTGAGAGCCCTTTTGTTAAGTTTCTCAGGTTTGTTTCTTTTTCCTTTTGTCTTTTTGAGTAATCTTTGGCTTTTGAGAGTTGAGAGGTTTGAACTCGGCTACCATTATTTTTTGGGGTTGAGGGGTTTATCCTCTAAAATATAGAGCTCTGAAATGGCGATGGGTCTCCTTCAGTCCGGCTGCTCAGTTCCCTTCGCACGGGCTTTACGGTCTCGCACTTTTACAACCATCTCCAGCACGGTCACAGTACCCTCACTCAAGAAGGCTTCTCAAATGGAGACGCGCCTCCTCCTTGGCTTGTCTCAGGAACAACTTCAGCAACTTGCCCTCGACTTTGGTCAGGTTTGTTTAGCCCAGCAATTTATTACCATACATTAACAACTAGTAATTAATTTCTTTGTTAATGTGCATAGAAAAGTTTTAGAGGTAAACAACTATATCATCTCCTCTACAAGAGAAAAGTCAAGGAAATTCAGGAATTTAGCCAGCGTGAGTTTTTCTTTGTTAGAAATCTATCTATACTTTTGTTTATTTTATATCATAGTCTCTTTCATTTTGTAATTACTATTTTTTGGATAGTGCCATTGGAATTTAGGAACGATTTACAGGAAGCAGGATGGAGGGTTGGAAGGTCCCCAATTCATAAAGCAGTCACTGCAGCTGATGGGACCACCAAGGTGAGCATTGTTAAATGCTTATATTTT
This sequence comes from Solanum sitiens, assembly GCA_016801875.1. NCBI lineage: Eukaryota > Viridiplantae > Streptophyta > Magnoliopsida > Solanales > Solanaceae > Solanum > Solanum sitiens. The sequence continues at coordinate 174,560 of JABWTJ010000648.1, read as the reverse complement.
GGTTTCTTGCGTGCTAACTTTGTTTGACTGATTACAATGCATGTTGGCACGCGGCGTCTCCATTTTGTATATCTGGTGCCTCCGTAATACCATGGAGTACTGGCCTTTTGCAGTTTGAAAAGCCAAAAGCACAAAAAAGATAGGCTCAGGGAACTTCAAGTAAAAAGCATGAATAGAAGTGCACTCATCTTCGAAGTAAGGTGCACATTTTCCAAAAACACAAGAAGTTCCAAATATATGTAATAACATCGAGTTGCTACAAAGCTGCTAATTTCAGCATCCAATTTACAATAATGACAATATTAATTCTAATGAAACAATTCTTATTTAGAATATAAATTTACTTAGACCAAAGAAAAATAACTTCAATCACAAAATTAATTCTTATATTTGGCTAGTCAACCATTAGAAAATCAAGTTGCAGTATTTGACCTATATTCAATCACTTTAGTTATTGAACGAAAGAGATCAGAAGAAATAAGCAATAGAGAACTCTCCAAAGAGAAGTAGCAATAGTTTTTGTGTATGAAAAATTACAAGAAACAAAAGTTGGAAGTTGTCTGAAGAATAAAACAAAAAGAAGAAAACCAAACAAAGCAGAGAAACAGTAGTAGAAGAAGAGGGGTTACAAAGAAGAAAAAGACGAGGGCAATGAAATGTTGATGCGTATGTGAGGAGGATAACTAGTATCTACATGCCAAAGGGTCATAATTTTCCCCTTATTTAGTTTTTCCATTTTTAAAATTCAAATTCTAATAACTGATCATTTTTTGCTGAAGCAGTCTAAGCCTCATTTTTTGAAGTATGCTGTTCTCAGAAGGACATAGTTTCACCTATGAGAGCTCCTGATTTGCGTTGCTGTGTCCCTTCAAGTGATGTAGTGATGATTTCTAATAACACTGGCTTTTCAACCTTCCTATTGATCCTTCAGTGGAAGTTGATTTTCTTGTCAATGGATTGTATAATATTGTGAATCTGTCCTGCCATGCACTATCAAATGTTAAACCTGCTCTGCCCAAATACCATACTAGCCCTAGAATAAGTGGCCGTTTGGATCAACTTATTTTAGGTGCTTTTAAGCCAAAATAGCTTTTAAGCAATTTTGAAGTGTTTGGGTAAAGTTAAAAAGTGCTTATAAGCACTTATTTTAAAGCCAAAATAACAAAATAAAGTCAAAAGCCATAAGTTAGAAATCCTAACTTATGGCTTTTGGCTTATAAGTCAAACAGGCCCTAAATATACAGATAAGTGGTTTAACCTCATTGTAAATGGATGGAGAAGTATCAACCAAAAACTATAGTTAGTGTCGTATGACTACTTTGATCAAGAGTAGAGTAGAAAATGGTTTTAGTATGTGTACTGTCTATATGGTGGGAGGAGTTGTTCATATCTTTAGAAGTTAGAACTAATGTCTGTGTGCTGGCGTTTTGAAGACAACTATTTTATTGTATAAAATTGATTTTGTTTTGCTGACTAATTGAATGTTGACATGGTGGTTAATGGTGGTACCAAACACCCCATAGGGCATTCTTATTTTTGAATGACCGATAATATTCTTATTAGCACAATGGTTGCCTTCTGGAAGAGACATCGTGATTTTTTTTGATGAAGTAATTTGTTTCATTACTGGCATCAAGAGGATGCAGAGAGTACAAAAGTAGATATGCTAGCTCCGTTACATGATAGCAGTTAAGACATGGAAGCCATTAGAACTAGAGTTTACCCCTCATGCTAAGGGCCTATTTTGGACATGAGATATGAAATCATGATTTCAAATCAGATTGATTTGATGTTCAAGTTTTGTTTGGACATACAATTTGGATTTCTTAAGTCGTATTTTTTCTCGTAAATATGAACCCTATAAGTTGTGAAAACTATCAAATTTTCCAATTCTTATACAATCTTATGAAATGAGAAAACCATAATTCATAAACAAGATACTGCTATATCCTAAGGCGCCGCATTGATAAATCGCATATCCTCATGTTCCTTTTATAAATTAATGTTTGTGATTACAATGGATCAGCTAAAGCAATGCTCCCAGGTTCCCAAACAAAAAATTTCAAACTTCCAAGGCTTTTGAATTCCTCTCCGGTGGTCTTTCACCATTAGTGTTTGCGACTTTTCATATTCTCTCTCTCTTCTCCTCCATCTTTTTCTTTCTCCGAGATGGAAAACATGATTTTCTTTTGAATGGGAGGGAAATGTTATGACCTCACGAGGTCCTATTCTGCATCAGGAGAATTATTCAAATGGGTGGAGAGTACTAGATTCTCAATGGGAAGGATGATTTTGAGAAAGAATGCACTTATATGGCTAAGCAAGAGATTTTGTAAAGCTTTTGTCAACAAAGGGAATAGCTTTAAATCGTGGAGATGTAGAGGTATTTCTTCCTACATTTATTGCACACAAAAGTTTAATATATATGGTAGATTTATTTCACTCATTGCACTCAAAGGCCATAGCAGGTCAATTATTATTATTCCAAGAAACAAATTCAATGAAGAGTGGGGGAGACTTGATAACAAAATAGAGTCGTTTATTAATGAAAAATCAAGTACAATAGGTTTAACTATCACACCAAGAGCCCAACTAAATAAACCCTTTGTTGGAAACGGAAAGAACAAAGAGGTGATTGCAAAAAGTAAATGGATTCAGCGGATCGAAGAAAAGGAAAGCAGACAGGAGGAAAATGCTCTGTTAAACAGATGCTTGGTAGAAAGATTCACTAATGGTGAAGAGGCCCCTACACGAAATGATGTGAGGAGATGGGTAGGACAAACGTGGAAAGGAACCCCCAATTTACAAGTTGTATGATATGAACGATTCTTTTCCTGTTCGAATTCCAATCAAGTAGAGACGCAGAGCTTATCGTCAAGGGTGATTGGAGAGACAAGGCCAAACCCTAAATCTTGAATGGTGTTCACTGATGCATATCAACTGATATTTGCCAAGTCCAAATCTCCGACGGGGTGTTCTGAATTCGTTCGGAACCCCATACATGCAAACGAGATATGCAATCCTACCAAATTTGATATCCCGGACTCAACGGAGCAATCGAAATTACATGAGGTCATCTCAGCAAAAAGTGGGTCCCACCCCCAAACTTCATTTTAAGTCAACATACACTGCTTATGTCCTGGAGGTCATTACAACATACAGAGAAATGACCAATGACCTGGAGGTCATTACAACATACACTTCTTATGTGCTATATATTGCTTTCTCACCTCACTATAATTACCCAAAGCAAAATTAATCCTGATAAAGCAAAGCTTAACTCTTATACTATGGAGAGAACTACGCATGTGGGAATACCACTAAGGGAACCTGAGGATGCCTGGTTTGACAGTTTGTTGCACAATAGAAGTGTCTTTGTGTGAGCCGTCTTTCAAAGAATACCATGAGCCTCCTTCGATTGATGCACATCACTTTGGCCTTCTAACTTGTGGGCTTCTGACCAAGATCTGGTCCCTTGGTTCAGCTTACCCATTTTGTTCAAGGTGAGTCCAGCCAATTATATGACCACCACTGTTGCGTTGGCTTGAATCTACCTCGGAAATGGAGATAATAATGCATATGAAATATGATAACCAAAGTATATATGTAATGTATGTTGGTGTTCTGAATATTCAAAAGGTTCTTTCCCTTCCTTCATTTGAAGGAATGAAGATGTTAAAAATTACCAGCTAAATTTGTTATGGACATTACTGGCAGACCCTGTTTCTGTCTTTTGGGTGACATAACTCCGTTAACATGGAAGGATGTTGTGTTTACATCTAGCTGCTGAAGGAGAGCAACTTGTACAAGTCAGAAAATGGACTTACGTCACATGCTATATACAAGTTGTGGTTGTGCACTAAGGCACTTTCTATTTTATTTGTCTTGATATTCTTAGGCAAGTCTATCCTAAGATTTTTTTATTTTAGTTATAGTTATGTTTTAGAAGATTAAATTCTTTTGTGCAGTACACTTCTCTTTCTTGCCCATCTTTCCCCTCTTTCCCCTCTTTCACTATCTTAGGATTCCTGCAAATAAACTTCAGTTGCTTATAAAACTGGAAGACAACCGACTGGTCGAGACTGTTGGAATTCCAGTTAAAGACAATGATGGTTCATCTCGCTTGACAGCATGTGTTTCATCTCAGGTAATTCATTGTGGTCATGGATTAAGCATATGCACTCAGCACTAACTATTAAAAACCTGTGTGGTTTTAATCATTATTCTGCCAGCATGGTCATTCATTTTAGTGCTAATCAGGTGGGCTGCCCGTTGCGCTGTTCGTTCTGTGCGACTGGCAAGGGAGGATTCTCAAGGAACCTTAAGAGCCATGAAATCGTTGAGCAGGTTCTCTTTGCATCTCTATTATGCTAATATTTTTGTCCCTAATATAGCGACGTCTTCATACTTTCTTCTCTGTAGCTATAAACGTTACATTGTGGGATTTTCAATAGATTTTCTGCCCATCATTTTTGCTTTATCATTCAAAATAGAGATGTAGATTACCTATTCACAGACCATAGTTGCTAAAATGCAAAGCATCATATTTAACTCTTTAGCTTAATCAGTCATGGTTCTGATCTGTACACTTGATCACCCTCTAGAGGATTGTGTGGTTGGGCTTGTGTGGTTTTTTGTTTTGTGGTGGATGCCAAATTCAAGAACATGGTATGTCTTTGTGGCACAAACTTGTGGGGACCATTTTTATTTGTAATTACCTGGTGCAGGTCTTGGCAATAGAAGAGCTATTCAAGCAGAGAGTGACAAACGTTGTGTTTATGGGTATGGGTGAGCCAATGTTGAACATGAAAGAAGTCCTTGAAGCACACCGTTGCCTGAATAAGGTCTGGTAGCATCTGTGATATGACTTTGTTTGTTCATGTCAGTTCCTCCCTCAAGTCTGACATGTTCAACTATTAGTATTTTCAATCCTTTTTCTGTAACTATTTATTATATATGTTTTTCTTTCGATAAAAGGCTCCATAAGTTCTGTTGCCTTCATGAATATTGATAGATTCTGAAATTATTTGCTGTGTCAATTGCTTAAACATGCATGTCATGCATTGCAAGCTGCTTCTTGATTAGCTTTTGATCAATATTCACCTTTGAAATATTACGGGACTTGGTACTTACAACCTTTCACAGAGTAAAAGTATCTTGTTAAAAAATGAAAAAGTCCAAGGCTTGGGCAATCCTCTTCCTTTCGAGCTATTTTTGAGGTGTGTGTTAGGCCCAAGGCCAATTTCAACATGTTATGAGAGCATGACCCATTTCACTTGATGTTGGGCTCCCAAATTAAACTTTTCCATGCACCACCAGATGTCCTGCCCTGGGTGTGAGACTGTGAGTTGGGTGTTAAAGAATGAAAAGTCCACTAAGTTTTTAATGAGATGTGTGGTCTTCTTATAATACTTGGGGAATCCTCCTCCCTTCAAGCTAGCTTTTGAGGTGTGAGTTAGGCCCAATTTTAACCTATCTCAAACATGAAAGTCATTTGAGAGATCTATTGTTTGTGCTAGAGAAATGTTTCCCTTTAAATGTAAATTGAACTTGATGAAATAATACTAGGCATTAGACAGTCTGCCAGGAGTTGATGCAAAAATGCTGGGATTGGAAATTACTAAATTAATATTTTCCATATAATTGGCCTTTAAGTTCTGTATGAAAGTAGCATATAGCTACATGTTATTTCATAGCTAGAATTCTTAAAAGCTGTGTAGTATGAAATTTGAATTATTTGTTTTCTTACAAGGATATTCTGATTGGGCAAAGGATGATTACAATTTCAACCGTTGGAGTTCCAAACACCATAAAGAAGCTTGCATCTTACAAACTTCAGTCTACGCTGGCTCTCAGGTAGTAGTTTCTTTGTCTTCTTCCTCAAACCCTCCTCCCAACGACACAAACAAAACGCAATAAAAGGAAAGAAATGTATCAATAAAAAATGGATAAATATAAAAAGGTACATAAACATATTAACTTTTGAATTTGGTTTGGCCACACTTATCTTGCATATGATAGCTGAACAATACATGTTTAGTGGCAGATAATTCTGGCTTGTTAAATATTAACTTCTAGCTGTGTCCACGAGATTCATACCATTTTTGCACTGCTATAATAGTGGTGTGGGTGCTTATATCCTTCATGAAATATTTATGTTGTATGGAATACTCTGAGCCCTCTCTCTATATGCATATGAAAATATTATGTGGGCGCTTATTTTGCAGCATAGAGATTTTCTTGTGCCCCTTCCGATAATGTCCTTTTTTAACGCCTCCCAGGAGCTCCCACCTTTTTGCTCGCTTGGTGGCTCGAACTCACAACCTTACGCTTGTGAGTGAGGGGTGCTTAACATCGGAGCAACTCCCTCTTGTCCATAATTCCTCCTATCCCCTGATGTGCGCCTCTTTATTTTTCTTTTGAGAATTGTTCTAATCCACATGTGAACTAAATTTGAACCTACATTGGGAACACACGAATATGGTGTGCCATTGAATCTCTAGTGATGACTTTAGCTTAAGAACCATGACGCAAACACATTTTATTAGCAAGACAGTTGATAACCAACTTAATTGCAGAGATGTGTGGCCAATAGAACTTGACAAAATGTAACAAAGCGAGGTGTACTGAGATTGTGTCCTGCATCTTGTTTTCTTACAACTGATTACTAACACCAGATTTGGTAAATTTAGAGAGTGATTATGTCCTAATTCAAAGGTTTAGGCAAGGAATTTAAACGGGGCATTTCAAATATTGGTGGAACTTGATGCTTTTATTTTTCTTTCTTGAATCTGGTAACAATTTGTGTTAATTTCAGTACTTAGGCAGTACTTGAAAACCATATTTACAAGAGGAAGATTAAAAAATATACTCCCTCCGTTTCAAAAAGAATGACCTCCTTTCCTTTTTAGTGTGTTTCAAAAAGAATGACCTCTTTCTTTTTTTGGTAACAACTTTCCACGTGGCATGTTTAAGGCCACAAGATCAAAGGACAATTTTGTACATTTAAGCTAACTTTAATTTAGGACCACAAGATTCAAAAGTCTTCTTTATACTCTTAAACTCCGTGCCAAGTCAAACTAGGTCATTCTTTATGAAACGGAGGGAGTAACCTTTACTGACACCAAAACATCTAGAATTGTTGCAGTATCACCAGCGAAAGCCTTTGTACACCAGAAACAGAATAACAATCTACAATGGAGCTTAACATTCTGTATATTCTACTCCTATTCCCAAAACATCTAGCATTCCTTTCCTTCCAAATCGTCCACCAAATACATGGGGGATTAATCATCCATCTATCCCTATCTCTTGCCCCAACTCTAGTTTTCTCCTACCTGAAAACTGAAAAGAGTGTCAACAATCTTTCTTGGCATTGTCCATGAAATGCCTGTGATATTGATAAAAATAGTCTTCAACGGCTGATTAGTGATAAGACAGTGTAGAAACAGTGGTTGAATGTCTCAGCATCCCTTCCACACAAAAAAGTATCTTGAGCAGAGAGATATCCCCCTGTTAGCCACATTATCAAGTGTAAGAACAACCTCATAGGCTAAAAGCTAAGTGAAACTCGATGAGGCACTCTAATCTTCCAAATATGCTTTCTTGGTCAGTTGGTAATTTTTTACTCAATCTGGTTTAGAATATGTTCTGAATCTTTAAAGAAGGATCAATTCACATGTAATATATAAATTCAGCTCGTTAAAGGGAAACTCAAACCTTAGAATTCATTAAAAGAGAGAACTCCTATCTCTTCAGCTCTTCAAAGGCAGACTGAAACCTTAGGGGCTGTTTGGATACGGTAGAAGAGGCATGTTATTCATGTATAAAAAGTTGCATTAGTTTTACTATGTTTGATAAAAGTTTTGTATTAGGTTGAAAAGTCAACATGACTTATACTATGTTTGGTTGATAGGTTTCTAAATATTGTATAAAAGTTATTCATGTATTAATTTTATACGTTGTTTGGTTGCGCTTTTTGTAGTCCTACATTAATTTATGCAGGATAGAAGGTGAGATAAGTTATGTGGATATTAGTTATACATGTATTAGAATGATAAATTACACATTTAACCCTATTAATTTATTCTAAATCTTTTTTTATTGATATCTTTACATAACTAATTTTATTTTCCCAACTATTTTCGTTTCTTATTTCTTTTTGTATACAGGTGACTTTTTTTTCATTTGAAATCAAAATATAAATATTTTATTAATATTATGGATCGGAATGTATATTTTGATAGGGCATATGTTGATTGTATATTCGCATTATATATTGCGAAATATACCACATATTTAATTATCATGTATTAATTTTTTATTTAGAATATGAACTTATATATTTGGTATACTAAAAATGTACAAACAACACATGCAACATATTGATAGAAATTTACATTATATAAAATAGTATAGTATAATATACTTGAAATATTTTACTAGTATTTTAATTTATAAGCTTTAAACATTAATAAAAAAGAGAAAAAAAACACAGATTTCCTAGTTAAGTATAGAGAAAATTCCTTTCTTTATTTTATTTAAGGGAGAATTTATACTATTTGCTTGCTAATTTATTTATAAATAATATATATTAATTTATATTAAATTCAATATTCAATAGTTACTATTTCATGTAATGTAATTTCTACATAACTAAATAATACATCCATAACTAATACTTGCATAACTAATACCCCTACATAACTAAACCCTGCATAACTATACCTACATAACTAAACCCTGCATAACTAATACCTACATGACTAAACCCTGCATAACTAATACCTATATAACTATACCCTGCATAACTAATACCTACATAACTCTAACTAGTAACCAAGCGACCCCTTAAAGTTCAATGGAAGAGAAAACTCTGATCTCTTGCTTTTTGCTCAAATACGACTTACTGATTTATTAATCAAAAAACCCTTTAAAAAGGAGTCATATTACATCAAATAGGAAGTCTAATTCTTATGAAAGTAGGAGACCTAAATCCCATTCCAAACTAATAATTATAGCTTAACCTAATCCTTATGAAACTATAAAACATAAATCCTATTCTAGGATAATAGATAAAGCTACTAAAATATAATTAAATACTTAATTTAATGGCTTCTAATGCATCCATAACATTACTCCCCTCATGTTGAAAGAGCTTCTCCTCAAGCTCAAGTTTCGGGGGAATCATCTAGAAAATCTGGATCCTTATCAACTTATCCAATTCTAGTCGTAGCTTGAAGTTGACATTGATAAATTTCGACTCTCTGAGTTTGCTGAAGCATGTCTAGTTCGCCCATCAGGTTGCTACTTTCATGAGGTCCAAATTGCATAAATTCTTCCCGACTCATTGAGCATTTCGCTCGTTTCAGTTGATAATACCATAATGGTGCTTGTCCGAACATGTGAAATCCAGCCACACCAATCTTTTTTGCTTTCATTGTATGTTGATATTTTTCAAAAAATTGTTCACAAAGATGTCCCCGAATTAATGGGTTATTGGTGTCGTTATAAGTAGGTGGTTTATTGCCTTTTGTAGCAGGTGTTCTTGATCTGCTAATTGTCTGGGCACTTTTTGACTCAGGTTTGTGGGTTGCTGGTTTGTGGAGTCAATTCTCAATAATTGATCTTGGATGACTTGAACAATTCTTTCGCTGAGGCATTGTTCCATAGCTGCAATTTTAAAGTCCATTTGGGTTTCTGTAATGGTACGTTCTTGAAATCGAGAACTGATCTCATTACCCATTGTGTTACGCTATGATACCAAATTGTTATGAATCATTAGGGAAGTCGATTCACAGGGCGATATATAAAATTCTGCTCGTTAAAAGGAGGCTGAAACCTTAGAATTCATCAAAAGAGAGAACTCCCATCTCTTCAGCTCTTCAAAGGGAGACTAAAACCTTAGAGTTCAATGGAAGAAAGAACTCTGATTTCTTGCTTTTTGTTGAAATATGACTTACTGATTTATTCATCAAAAACCCCTTTAAGTAGGAGTCATATTACATCAATAGGAAGTCTAATTCTTATGAAAGTAGGAGAATTAGATCCTATTCCAAACTAATCACTATAGCTTAACCTAATCTTATGAAACTATAAAACATAAATCCTATTCTAGAATAATAAGTAAAGGTACTCAACTATAATTAAATACTTAATTTAATGGCTTCCAACTCATCCATAATACACACCTTTGCTATGTTTCTTTCACCATACGCAGTCCCCTCCGTTTCGTAATCCTTGAAATGCCTCCAAAAACTTATGAAATTCAATCAATCTTGGAACCTCCCAATCATTCAAAGGTCTTCCGATTCTTAAATCCCAACACTGATACATCCACATCTGAGCCACTTATATGTTCTGTTGTTGGGCCATGATAAAAATACCTGGGAACAAAACCTCTAGGCTAGTAGAATCCATCCACCCGTCTGTCCAGAAGGAGATTTGTTACCATTGAATGCCTTTATATCAAGTCTGATTATCTAGAAAATGCCAGTAGGATCTATAGGATCTAACAGTTCTCTAGAGACTAACTCTGTAAGGGTGGTAACTTCTCGAGGGTCCCACTTGTCCAACTACCCATATTTAGTCTTAATAACACTACTGCAAAGATTTTCAGAATCCTAGGCATACCTCAATAACCACTTCACCTTGAGAACTTTACTCTGATGCTTGAGGTGTTTGATACCTATTCCCCTTGATTTTTCCTACTGATAATATTTGTTCATCGACTAAAAGCAAACCTTTCCCTTTCCTTATTGCCTTGCCAAAGAAAGCATCTTCGTATTACATCCATCCTCTATGTAACTGCCAGAGGTATGTGAAATAGGGACATCATAAATGTTGGAAGTACATCTAACACATAATTTATTAGGGTAGGTTTGCCTCCTATCCAAGGATAGGTATTGTGATTTCCATCATTACAACTTCTTCTCACACTTCTCCAGAACTGGATTCTAGATTTCGATGGACCTCAGATTTTCTCCCAAAGGCATGCTAAGGCATATTGAAGGCAAGTTACCCACTATAACCAGAATTTGTGTCAGCTGCTCGGATTTAGAAAGGTAACTTAAACTTGAGGATGTTCATAAAGAGCTTAGCGTTCTTCACTAGTTTCTATATATGTTTCCTTAGTACTTTGTAAGAGAAAGTATTTTAAAAAAATGTCTCCTTTAGTAGTTTAAACATACGAGTTTTATTTAAGAGTTTTGGAGATCGACATATTATTTTAAAGTTTTTCAAAAATATAAATTAGCGAAGAAGGACCCTTCGGGGTGGCCCAGTGGTTTGAGCTTGGGACTTCCATGTTGGAGGTCTCAAGTTGGAAACCCCTTGCCAGCGAAAGCAAGGGGTTTGCCTTTTGGGTCGAGCTCGTCACACCAGGCTGCCTAGTAAGGGTTACCTCTCCTATTTGGTTTGCGAGCTATTGCGTAGGAGCGGGGGTTTTACCCTGTGCGCACCCAAAGGGTAGCGGCTGTGGGTTTCCCTTGTCATCCAAAAAAAAAATTAGCGAAGAAGGAGGACTGATTACAAATTCGTATTGTTCATCCATAATCTTTTTAAGTTATAACACTTAAAGAAGAACAAGAATTTGTACACATAGACCTTTAGTAAAGATAATCAACAAAATGACATAAATACGCCAAATACCCTATATAACCGAACGAATGGAATAGCAACATAATGGAGTCACAAAAATACGCCAGCTACAATCTCAATGCCTTTTACAAAAGGTCTTTCTAGCAATAGAATAGTAAAACAACTTTTGACGATTCAGAATTCCAAAATTCGTGCTCAAAGGAAGTATAACGCTTAGCCTTAACATACGTCAATTCTGGGTGTTGCGGTATTATATTGATTGTACCCCTTTCTTACGGTATGTAATCTACAAAAAATCATGTCGCACAACCATTATTGGCAGAATATTATCACGTCAGGGTCAAAGTAGCAATTTAGAGCTTACTAGCAGAGTGATTAGCTCGCCAGACCCTTTTTAAATATATGCTTCATTACATTTTCTTCTCCAAATTACAACCCTAAATTAATGACATGAACATACATTTTTGCAGCGGCTATTAACAAGTGGAGGCCTATGCAATAGTCAACAACACCCAAATAGATTATGCCTGCACAACAATAAAAACTCGGTGTATCACCACACCCCTCCTTTCCAACCCCAAAATAGCCCCAACCAAATCCCAACCACGAGTCTTCAAACCATTTAAGTCAGAAAAAAATATACGTAATACAGTCTTATAATTGTTCACCTATTTTAAAGCGAACACTTGTAAAACTAGAAAACTTTTTCTTTTTACTTTAATTTAAGTTTAACTCATTAGATTCAGTAATATATTAATTCACATAATATCTTGAATGATTGAGAAAGAAGAAAAAGTTATCACACAATCGCATATCAGCAATTCGTCCAACGATAAACAACACCTAAATTATAGAGTTACGACACAATCAAACCCGAACTAACAAAATGTTGAATTTCATCGTACCAGTCCTACTGGGGTTATTACTCATTTTTGTACTTTCTTTTTTATTTTTCAATTATTTCTTCAATTATAATAGCTCGAACTTACGACTTCTAATCACCATCCTGTGAGTTCGTCCAATAATTATGTTTGGAATCATGTCTTTCTCTTCATAAGCAATAAGAGAATAAAAGGGCAAACCTTGACTTAAAATTGATGGAGCTTACAGTATTTTAGCATGTCTCCTCAGTTACAAACAGTCTCCTCAACCACAAGACGTTGAACCAAGAAGAAACCATTTGAAAATTGCAATGCAATAATAGAACCAACGTTACACTTATTTATCTTGCAATTAATTACCTATCTATACTTCTTATTCTCTTCCGGACTCATATAAACAACCACACAAACAAATCATTTCAAAAATTCCAGCTACAACAACATCAAAAATACTTCAAAAACAGCCCAACATCACATAACTATCCAAATACGATTTTCCAGCCATTTATTCGTGTTCTTGCTTATATAGCATAGCTATTACTTGGACTCGCTCAATAAAATGAAGGGTGAGAATTATTACCTCCAAACAACAGCAACACCACCTAAAAAACGAGACTCCTTCACTATGAAGAATCCTTTAAATAATAACCAACGAGGAGGAAAGAAGTAACACAATCTCTATGAAAATACCGCGGGTGAAACCACGTTCAAATATTGTAGATCTTTGCTTGGATGATAGGGAAACCTTTAGAGAGGATGTAGGACAATTTTCTTCTTATTTGGTCGAAAAAGATGAGATAAAATGAAGGAAAATCAAATCTTATAAAGCTAAACCGACATTGGGGCTAGGGCCCCACCTTCATGTGCCTGCCTGCTTGTGCAGTCTCACTAAAAATCTGAATATATCTCAATTCTGAAGTCATATGGACAAATGGTTTAGTGCGTTGGAAAGTAGCTCGTAATCCTTCGATTTGGTATATTGGGGTTCTTCTAAAGCTGTATCGATTGGAAGAAAAGCTCCAAGACATTTAACCTAAACTTCAGAAAGTTTATCAAAGAAACTTACTCTAACCTTTGTCCACTTTTATTTCCCAACTTGCTTGACTTCAAAACTTAACTTGCGATCATTGAGCGACTATATCACCTTATAAAACATCCTTCTTAGCATATAAGACACTCTTTGTCTTACCCTAAAGATACTGGCTTACTTAAACCTTCCGAATGGGCGGGGTGTTAGAAGAGACATTCTTTAACTCGAACTTTTGTAAGGAATCCTTGACCCATAACGTTAGTCTAATTCTATGATTTTAACCACTCCTTTGCAACCTTATTCTCCTGGCATGATACACCAAGTCATATAAACTTCATACACTCATGCAATGCTATGCATATTATGCAATGATCTGCATATATGCGAAAGAACCACGGGGTCTCACACAAGTCTAATCGGAAGCTGGGTAACCGAGTTGGATTGAACAATGGTGGTAGTATTAGTTGCATCAGAATTGGCAACTGAGGGTGCCATTGGTGGTGGGTAATAAGAAACATAGAACTCTGTGAGGAGAATAAAAACTCTTGATACCATATAAAGGTTTGAGATATAGAAGTGAAAGATGATTGTATTCACGTACAACATTCTCTTTAAATAGAGTACATTACCAACTGACACCTAGAGTCCAGGAAACTATTAAAGTCCTAAATAGTAAAGATGACTAACTACGTTTATCACCATATGGCAGAAATATAGGAAACTAATAACAGACTCCTAAACAAAAAGGTAACATCTATGATCTGTTAATACAAACACTTCCTGTTCTTCAAATTCAGCTTGTAAGGCCTCATTATCACTCTGATATTACAGGACAATTGCTAATGTATCCACTGGGTCTCTATTCTTCAGTTTGTGTGTATAATTTGTTGAAAGAAATGATCTCCCCCTTTATTTTGTCCAGTTCAACTATGCTCTCCTCATGTACCATTGTATGATCAATACGGTTGTATCTCTATGCATTGGCAGTTTGGTCAAAAACTTGGTGTTCCTATCCCTTTTTTGAGCCATAATATCCTAGATCTCTGTTACAGGCCACCTCTTCATTCTTGAGGCATTCTTCATATTACATGAAGATAGTAACTTTCCTTATCATTTTCTCCTCTGTCAAAGTTCTGCATTCTAGTATTTCATCTAGAACAGCCAATTGACTTAGCAGTTTAAAATTACGGAGCCTCAAGCTCTCCTGCTCATTCCTGCTCCAATCTTTAAGTTAACCCTTGAGAGCTTTAAGTTTGCAAGCCAAAATGTAACCTGGTTTCCATGAATAGTAAAAGAAGACCACCAAATTCTAATTCTAGAAATAAAACCTTCAGAGTTCAACAACCAAGTCTTGAATTTGAAATAAGATTTAGTATGTTTCCATTTGCCACAAATGAGAGTTCCTGAAACATGATCTGAGGTTGTCTTTGGAGTGTAGAATGCTTCAAATTATTAAAAATGATCTGAGGTTGTCTTTGTCTATATCGTATGACACTATTTTGAGGTTCATGTATCATGCTGACATTCCTATCTCTTTGTTCTGACTTCCATTAATGGGTCTTTTTCATCTGGCAAAATAGATTGATGGCGGAACTTGACGTCTCATGATGTGATTAGTTTTCATCTCTTTACTGGGACTTTATAGCAAGTTATCTCTCTCTATTTTATTTTCGGGAACACCAAGTTATCTCAAGGACTCTAAAATTGACCTAAATAGAGCTATGAAGATATTGCATGTTATAACACATACATTCTTTTGTTCCCTGGTAATTTATTCTTACCTATCTAGAGTTGCTGATTTCTACTTTGTTTTACTGTTGTACATCAGCTTACATGCTCCAAATCAGAGTCTTCGAGAAAAGATTGTACCAAGTGCAAAGTCCTATCCTTTGAATGCAATAATGAAAGATTGCAGGGACTACTTCCTGGAAACTAGAAGAAGGGTTTCCTTTGAATATACACTTCTAGGTGTTCAGTGAATTTTTTCTCTTTTCCTTTGTTGTAGACTATCCCAGTTCCCTTACTCCGGAGAACATGTGCCAAGGATTTGACTTTTCAATTTTTACTTTTCTGCAGCCGGAGTGAATGATTCCGTCAAGCATGCAATTGAACTGGCAGAATTGCTTCATGAATGGGGTCGTGGCCATCATGTTAACTTAATACCATTCAATCCAATAGATGGTTCGGAGTATAAGCGTCCATCCAAAAAATCTGTACGCTTCATCCAATCTCTTCAATGGCCAATCCTTTGCTGATGGGTTCCTCATTTGTCTTTCTAAGCACTCCATCTGAGTTTATCTTTCATTGATGCATTCATTTTTTATCTTTTTGGCGTAGGTTATTGCATTTGTCTCTGCTCTTGAATCTCGTAAAGTAACTGCTAGTGTACGTCAAACAAGGGGACTTGATGCAAGTGCTGCTTGTGGACAGTTGAGAAATGAGTTTCAGAAGAGCCCTTTGCTTAGTGGAAGTATAGATCAGGAATCTCATTCTGAAGTTGCACTTGCATCTTGATATCTTAAAATTTCTGCTAGCCTTGCTGAAATTACTTGACTTGTGTGTTTAACCGTGTAAGCAGTAATTGAGAGCTTCTTAAAGAACAAGTCTTGTTTGGGTAAAATTTGCTTTAAGGTGGAGCGTAAAGAGTGGTTACATGAAGGTGGTCTCAACTCTCATGTTTGCATGCCTTGTGATGTTGGTGAAATTTGTTCTTATAGGAGCATGATTGATCAATTTGTTGAGCTTGTTCTTATGGGCGTTTTCCTGTCTCAAAATGCTCCTCTGTGCTTCAGCAATGTAAATATTCAGTACTTAACGAGATGAGAAAGGTAATTTTTGGTAGGATATAGATTGAAATATGGTAGTATTTCTTTCTCTCCATAAAATATAGACCACCATTACAAAGACACAAGTGATTATTACTTCACTATCATTACTCTTACTTGCCTATTTAGTACCCCATGCTTATTCATTCAACATGCTTCTGTATGGCAAACTTTAGTAGCCTTTTTGTTGTAGCTACTCTTCACCAAGCTGATAATCATAGCATAAGTTGTTATGTCTTATCAATATTGATAAATTTTAAGTGGTATTAATTTAAAAAAAATTCTCTAAAATAAACTCTCATTCATATTTTCAAGTATATATACAATAAAGTTATTAGTTTACAATAAATATAATCATATTATATTTACATAAGAAATAGCCAAGAGTCATAGAAAGTATACATTGTCCATATAAAAGTCATAGAAAGTATACACGGAATATGCAATATAGCTTAACGATACATGAGCTACACATCGAATATAAATTATGATACACTCAAAAAACTGAGTATAACTTAACTATACATGAAGAATATATTGAATATTCAATCTCGGGTTTAACTTAAAATCACCTCTAGATAGTCACAGATTTATGGATTTGACATCATCGCGATGTTTCAAGTTCACTTAAAATGATCACATTTATGGTACATTGATTTTATTTTTATTTAGAAAAAAAGAAGGATCAACATCAGTAAAGAAAACGAAGAAGAAAACAGAAACATGAAGAAGAAGCAGAGGCAAGAAGCAAGAAGAAGCAGTGAGGAAGCAGCAGCAGCAGTGAAGAACACAAGCCAAATTTTGTAAGGAAAAAGTATCGAATGACCATTTATGGTAATAAATGGTTCTAATTTTGTTAATATGCTATTTTTTATGTAAAGAAATATAACCTAGTGAATATTTTGTTTAATTTGTCCTCTCACAAATCTAATGTGAAGACACCATTGAGATGTCCAAGATTAAAGTATTTTTCTTCATTAACTGTTAGTATTTTTATTCAAAGTAATTAAAAAAATTATACAAATACTTTTAACGTTTAAAATAGTAAAGCTACAACTAAAAGATATGAATTCAAGACTAAAAGCCAAAGCTAAAGTAAAAAATAGTACACTATTTAAATTTAAAAAAAAAAAAAAAAAGAGACTATTTTAAAAACTTTTGGGTCGTGAAACTCGTATTACTTCACTATTCGTTGTGAAGGTTCCTTTGAGGCATCATTGTGTGTGCGCGCTGGTCACCACCGACACCACTATTGAGGCTACTGGGGCGTCTGACTCCTCAACGCAAGTGCCAGACTCTTAAAGGCTAGGCTTCACCGGTATACCCTAGAGCTTTATTGTATTTTGGATGTGTTGAGGACAATGTGTATCTAAACTTTTAGAGGGAGATGAACCTATGAGTCTATCACACCACCTTGGTTTTTCACTACAACAAAAATAACTTTTAGCGATAATAAATAACACATTAATTAAGAGTGATAAATTTATCAACATTAGTTAAGTGTCATTAGATCTAATGTCGCCAAAGGCATTAAGGACATATATAAAGAGTGTTAATTGTCACTAAAAATACATGTTTAGCGGCAATTGAACTATTGCCCTTAATTAATTGCCAATAAAGATCATTTTTATGTAGTGTTTATTTTCCCTCAAGAGTTAGCTAGTAGAACCAGTATGTTTAGGACAGATGTAGTACGGTTGTGTAAATTGTATTTGTATCTGTAAAAAGAAAAAATGAACTAGAAATATTTCCAGTATATTGTGTATGGCATGAAATGCGTTTTTAGTTATATTGGTGGATTATGATCTCCGTGTGACATCTGATGAATGTGAATGAAACAATTGTGCTTAAGCTATCCATATAAAACTTGATAGTCAGGAGTTGATATATGACATGTGGATGTGAGCATTTTGTATTATTCTTACTTTGTGTATTGATAAACGCTCAACTATGTTCCATTTATCACTCAAGAATTGAAATATCAACCCTAAACATACTAGCAAATTGTACTCAAGATTAGGGGTGTGCTCATGGGTCTTGGACTCAATAAGTAAAGATTAATCACAATTAAATCATAACCTCTAATCATACGAGGTTGCAAGAATGATTAAAAAAATTAGCATTGTCAAGATTATAAGGTCTTGTTTAATTTTATGTTTTTGTAAGTTGTTAAGTTAGTTTTGTGTCAAATTTTTTGTATGTTTTTCAAGAGAGTGCTAATAATTTCTTTTTCCAATCTGTATTATTTACAGAAGTTAATTTTATTTGTTTTCTCCTCTTTATTAAGTTGTTGTCCTTATAATATTTTAATTATTCTTTTTTGAACTATTCATGGGTAAACATTTTTTTTGTGTGTGTTTAATAAATGATTCAAACAAAAGAAGAGAAAAGTTATTGTAGATTTTTTTATAGTATTTTACTGCACTTTGACTTAGTCTAGGATGGTTATTATTTGGTCCTTAAGTTTCTCTTTTAATTCATCATTTTAGTTGAGTTGTCAGCCTATTTAAAAGACATCATTGATGTTGAAAATAATATGAAATAGAAGCTTACAACATACAGTTCAAGAACACTTCTTGCCTTCTAGTTATTTTTTTCCTTTTTGATATTTTGGTTCTTGAGTGAGCTTGAGATTTGTGGTATAAGAGCACACTTAGATCCAGACGACTTATTAACAGAAAAACACCATGGCTTCCAATGGAAGTTCTCTGAACATATCTCAGCCAACCATTGTTGGAGAAAAAGTACAGAGAAATCTGGAAATAATAAATAGGGAAGGAAAACTGGGACTGTATTTAATTTCTGATTAATTGGTAGTACAAAAATAACAAAATATGCCCACATGAAATATAGGCTAAGAGATAAACAACTAATCCTAAAATATAAGTCTTGTGACCCACTATGACACTTAATCAACAATATTAATAAAACTTGAGTAAATATAGGAAACTACTCAACAAAGACCCAGACTAGTTCAACTAAACTACCCATGTCCTAATTCAGTCAATCCTTTTGCATCACTCTTTAACATGCCCTCTTGATTCAAAACTACAGGCACCGAACAATCCTGTGAAATAGCAAACTTTCTCCTTCGATAAAACCTTTGTCAATACATAAATCAATTGCTCTTGTGTGCTGCAATATTTCAATAATATTTCCTCTTTTGCTGCCAAATCATAGATAAAATGATAAGGAATATCAATATGCTTTGTCCTGTTGTGGAATGTTGGATTCTTTGTCTTGGAGATAGTTGCTTTATTGTCCCAAAATATCTCTGTTGCTCCTCTCTGCTCCTGTTGAAGATCAACTAACACTCTCCTTAGCCAGGCGACTTGACAAGCTGCTGAAGTTGCTGCAATGTACTCAGTTCTGAAGTTGACAATGATGTTGTAGCTTGCTTCTTTGTACTCCAAGTCACCACACCTGAACCTAGAGTGAAAACATTCGTCGAAACACTCTGTCTATCGTCCAATGAACTTGCGCAATCACTACCTGTGTGCCCGCACAATTTGAAATTATCAGTTTGTAATACCAAATACCGAAGTCCAAAGTTCCATCAATGTACCACAAGCCTCTCTTTGTTTCCCCATAGTGTACCTTTGAAGTTTGTTGCATAAACCTAGAAATAACACCAGCATGATATGCAATATCGAGTCTAGTATGCATCAAATATATTAGACTTCCAACTAAGCTTCTGAACCTCTTTGCATCTGTCATTTCTTCTTCATTTACCTGTTGCAGTTTCTCACTGATATTCATTGGAGTAGCCGCAGGCTTGCAATTAAGCATGCCAAATTTATTGAGTAGGTCTCTAGCATATTTCCTTTGTGAAAGAAATTTTCCTCTTCAGTTTGATGGACTTGAAGGCCAAGAAAGCAATGTAATATACTCATATCTAATATCTAAAACTCATTCATCAATTGAGACTTAAACTTTTCCAAAAGAGAAGGTGAAAAACTATTGTAAATGATATCATCAACATAAAGGCATAAAATAATGAAATCATTACCATCCTTCTTCACATATAAGGTGGGTTCATTCTCACTTCTTATGTATCCATTTTGTGGAAGTATCCATCAATGTTACAATACCACGCTCAAGGGGCTTGCTTCAAGCCATACAACACCTTTTTCAGCTTGTACGCCTTTGTTTTATCGCCTTCCTTTGTGAAACCTTCGGGTTGTGTGACATAGACTTCTTATTGTAAGTCTCCATTGAGGAATGCCGACTTGACATCAAATTGATAAACTGCCCATTACAACTATGCAGCCAATGCTAGAACTAACCTCACTATCTCAAATCGAGCTGCTGGAGAAAATGTTTCTTCAAAATCAACACCATATTTTTGTGCATACCCTTTTACCACAAGACGAGCTTTGTGCTTTGTAGGCTACCATCAGTTGAAAACTTTATTTTGAACACCCACTTCAATCAAATTGTATTTTTTCCATTTGGTAACTCCATCATTTCCCATGTTCCATTCTTTTCGGTGGATTTCATTTCTTTCACCATTGCTTTCTTCTATTCTTCTTTTCTAGCAGCTTCTTCATAATTCATGGGATCTGAAACAATAAGAAAAAACTAACAAGACGTATAAAGGTTATTAGCATACTTGGGATTTGGATGTTTAAGCCTTGTTGATCTTCTTAATGGAATAATCTCATCTGAAAGACTCCTCACGTGTTGCTGCAATTGGTGAGCTTTGTGACACCAGAGAACAACCTAAAAGTGTACTTGAAGGAGTTGATTCTTTTCCTTCATCTTCAGTAGAGTCTCTTTTCGCACCATCTTTTCAGTCCAATCTCAACTTGCATTTTCATCAAATATTACATCTCTTCTAACTGAGATCTTGCCATTAAAAGGGTTATACAATCTATATACTTTAGAGTGAGTACAATAGCCAATGAAAATGCATTTTTCAGATTTTCATCAAGATTTTGATGAACTTGTGAGCTTACCAAAGCATAATCAACACACCCAAAAACCTGTAAATGACTTACATTTGGTTTTCGACAATGCCAAGCTTCATAAGGATTTTTATTCTTAACAACTTTTGTTTGTGTAAGATTCAGCATGTAAACAGATGTTGCCACAACTTCTGCCCAGAACATGTTTGTGAGTTCCATTGCTTGCAACATGAACCTTGCCATCTCCACCACAGTCTGGTTCTTCCGTTCAGCGACATCATTTTGCTCTGGGGTATAAGGAGTTGTTAACTCCCTATGGATGCCTTTTATTTCACAAAACAAATTGAATTCGTTGGACACAAACTCTCCTCCTCTATATATGCGAAGACAGTGATACTGCAGCTACTTTGGTTCTCTAACAAAGCTTTAAACACGTGAAACTTTTCAAAAGATTCTGACTTATTTTCCAGAAAATACACCCAACTCATGCGAGTATAATCGCCAGTAAACAATAAGAAATAATGACTTCCACCTAAGGACTTAGTCTTCATAGGACCACATAAGTCAACATGTATTAATTCTAAACATTTAGAAGCTCTCGATACCTATCCAACAGGAATAGATTTCCTTGTTTGTTTCTCATAAATGCACCCTTCACATAAATCAAGAGAACTAATTTTTGGTAGTCCAAAAACCATACCTTTATCACCTAGAAATTTAAGGTCGTTTATATTGAGATGATTGTACCTCAAATGCAACAACTTTGAGTCATCCTTTGCAATTATAGCAAGGAAACAAATTTTCATATAAAAAACATTCAGCGGAAACATCTTATTTGGCGTAATGACACAAGCATCATTGGTCATTAGTTGCCCAATGCTCAAAAAATTATATCCTATCGGGTACAGATTGAACATTATCTATTGTGTTTACTTTGTCTTGAGTAGTGTCGATGCTCACTATGCCTTTTTTCTTAACTCTTTTGTATTGCCAAGCTGCACCTTTTTCTTTTGCTTCTCGTCAAGATCGTGGAACAAAGATTTGGGCCCTATCATATGATTTGAACAACCTCAAACCATAGATCACTTGGCTTATGGTCTGTATCAGTGTAATCAATAAAAATATAATTCTCTTCCTCGTTTTGTGTTACTGCAAAATTTATTTTCAGATCTTTATACCAATAATCAACCCTTACATGTCCGTAAAGCTAACAATAATGACATTGAATGCCATTTTTTGTGTTACTTGCTCATTGGTTGCATGTGTCAATCATTTCTTCCTCTTCCCCTTCCATAACCACGACCTCGACCACCGCGAATGTCTTATCTTCCTCGATCTGTGCTTGCTGGACCATTATTTTCTCCATATTTAGTGGTTGAATATTTTACTTGGAATGCCTTCTCTTCATTCTTTTTTTGTGGATCGATTAATTCTCGCCTCATGAGCTTGAAGTGATCCCATCAGTTCATCAAAGGAAAAGACGTATAGATCCTTGGATTCTTCTATCGCAACAACTACGTGATCAAATTTTTGAGTTAGGCTTCGCAATACCTTTTCCACAATGGTCTGATCAGTTACCTTCTCTCCGTAGGATTGCATTTGACTTACAATTGTCATTGTTGTTGACGAAAAAACAACAATGAATTCTCCACTATTCATTATCAAGGTTTCAAAATCACGCTGAAGTGATTGCAGTCTCACCAATAATGACCTTTGGATCACCTTGAAACTCTTTCTAGAGAATCGTCCAGGATTATTTGGATGTGGTTGTTGTTATCCGTGAAAAGAAAACATCATGAACAACATGCTGAATAAAAACCAACGCTTTAGCATCTTTGTGCTTGTTGCTTTGCAGTTTGTTTCCTTCGTGGGGATCTTCAAATCCACATTTTGCCAAGTCCCAAAAATCTTGAGATTAAGTATAGTTTTCATACGGATACTCCAGAATTCGTAGGTTTCTCCCTTAAATGAGTGGTTGTGACACACTCAATGCACTATTGCTACTTGCCATTGTTGGCTCTGATGTCAAATTTGTTGGAGAAGAAGTAGACAGAAATCTGGAAATAATAAAAAGAGAAGGAAAATCGTGAGTGCGTTTAATTTCTAATTAATTGGAAGTACAGAAATAACAAAATATGCCCACATGATATACAGGCTAAATGATAAATAACTAATCCTAAAATATATGTCCTGTAACCCACTATGACACTCAATCAACAACACTAATAAAATTTGAGTAAATATAGGAAACTACTTAACAAAGACCTAAAGACTAGTTCTACTAAACTACCATGTCCCAATTCAATCAATCCTTTTGAATCACTCTTTAACAACCATACCCATTTTTACGGGACAAAGCTATCAATTCTGGATCATCAAGATGACTTTATTTAAGTCTCAAGATTTTTGGGACTTGATAGAGACTGGTATATAGATCCGAATGAAGAGCAGCGGCCGAAGGAAAATTGAAAAAAGGATGCAAAGGCATTGTTCTTCCTTTAACAAGCAGTCCATGAGACTGTGTTTTCCCGAATTGCAGCAGCCACCACTTCGAGGAAAACATGGAGAATTTTGCAAACAGAATTTCAAGGCTCATCAAAGGTAATAGTTGTAAAACTTCAAACTCTTCGGCATGAGTTTGAAACATTAATGATGAAAGGAAATGAACATGTGCAAGATTTTTTGTCAAGAGAAATGACTATTATTAGTCAAATGAGGTCATACGAAGACCAAATAACTAACCAAACTGTTGTTGAAAATATTTTAAGGAGTTTAACTCCTATGTTTGATCATATTGTGGCTACAATTGAGGAGTCCAAAGATTTGTCAAAAATTGTCATTCAGTGAATTGATGGATTCTTTAAAAGCCCATGTGGCAAGGATAAATAGGTTAGCAAAAAAGCAAAAAGAAAAAGCATTTCAATCTAAGGTGGAGGCACCAAATTCAAGAGATCATGAAAAGGCACCAACAAGAAGAGGATGGGGCAGAGGTGCATTTCGTGGGAATAGTCGAGGCCGAGGCAAAGGCTTTGAACAAACACACTTCAATCAACAAAGATGCAATAGAAGCAACAAACAATGTCATAACTACAAGAAGTACGAGCATGCATAAGCAAATTGTTGGTGTAAGGAGAAACAAGCGAATTATGCAGATAACTAATGAAGAAAGTAAGTTGTTCATGGCTTGTCGTGATACTAATGAAGTTGCAGGTGATATGTGGTTTGTAGATAGTGGTTTCTCCAACCATATGTCAGGTATGAAGTCAATTTTCAAAGAACTTAATAAGACACTAAAATCTAGTTTGGTGATAACAACGGTCTTCAAGCTGAAGGAAAAGGAACAGTAGCAATAAAAACATCCGTGATAAAGTAAAGCTTCTTCATGATGTTCAATTTGTTCTTAGTTTGGCCCATAATTTACTGAGTGTTGGGCAACTCATGGCCAATGGATATTCACTTCTGTTTGATTATGGAGAATGTGTTATTAAAGATAAAAAAACGAGGAAAAACAATGGTTAATGTTCACATGGCTGAAAACAGAATGTTTCCACTAGAAGTTTCAAACATGGAAAACTTGCTTTGGTAACTGGTGCAAAAAATGACTTTGGATTGTGGCATTTGAGGTATGGGCATCTTAATTTCAATGGGCTAAATTTTCTAGGTTAAAAGATATGGTCTTTGTCTTACCAGAAATTAGTTCTTTTGATTTATGCGAAGGTTGCATTTATTGGAAGCAAAGTAGAAAGTTGTTTCTTGCTTAAAAGGCTTGGTGAGCATCTACTTGCCGAAAATTAATTCATGCAAATTTATGTGGTCTAATAAACACTAAATCTTTTGGTGGAAGTCAATTTTTTTTACTCATAACAGATGATTTCTGTCACATCCTAAAACCACACCCTAGAAGATAGGGTGCAATCTTGGATTGCGACCGGCGTATTCGACCACTCGGAGGTCTCATACAAGCCTCTCATATCATTCATCGCATATACATAACGAAAAGTAGTGCGGAATTAAAACTTTTCATAAAATAATATAGAAGTCTTTAAACTCTTTCATATATGTAGAAATAGGAAAACACTAAGTCTCGATCATTATCTTAAGACACGATAATACTTGGGACACGGCCCATACGAATTTAAAACATACTACTATATAGTCTATTACAAAACTTCATTAAAGAAACATAAAATGACATATATGCCCTCGAGTCAAATGAGGACATACTTCAACTCTTCTTGAACGATCTCCTTGTCCAAGTCTTCTTCCCAAAACTCTTCACCTATTAAGAACTATAGATAGAAAATAAAGCATGGAATTAGTACAACCACATGTACTAAGTATGGCATTATGCATATAAATCATGAAAAATGGACTTTATTGGAAATATGCATATTTTCATTTAAAAATCATATTACAATCATAAGAACAACATTTAGCAACTTAGAAATACACAAGATAATATTTAAACCAAAAATCATATTTTTGAGATCACTTTACAGTGAATTACTTCACTGTACAGTGAAAATGCTTATTCTTCACTTGAGACACCCTTTAGCATGTAATCTTCTCACTTAAAGCTATCCTAAGATTCACTTAAGTCACACAAAGAGACACCGCCCATACACCCTCTCTAGATGTGCCTAAACGATCCTTAAGATTGCTTATAATGAGTCACATACACACTTACAAAGCATCTTAAACATCAAGGTAAGATCCTTCTACCAAAGGTGACTCTAAGTATCACTTGGGTGTGTTGTGAAGCAACCGCTCATAAAATCCCTTACACACACACTCAAGAGATCCAATAGACTCCCTAGGATAGAATCATTCTCACTAAACACACCAACACGTAGATGATATGACCTTCTCCTTCCAAAGGCTATCAAAAGACCTACTTAAGTAAATCAAGAAGATAACGTCCATGATTGACCTCTTCAAGATTACCTAAATAGTCCTTAAGACTACCTAAGGCTTAGATCATGTCAACAACACCACAACTTTTTCCTAATTAGAGTCATTCGCAAGACTTTCATAGATAAGCCATGAAGAGATCATCCTTTATGTCCTATTCACAATTTAACTAAAGAATCCCTAAGGCACTCTAGATTAGGTACTTATTCACTTATATACTTCATAACGTAAGTCATTAGTTCATTAGTTCATTTAGAAGACATACATCACATAAAGGACATTCAATTAATGGTCTTAGACAAGACCCAGGGACTCTTACTAACATCTTCAAAGTCTATTGTGCAATGTCTAGATAGCATCCCATACCACCACCTAAACCTCATAGAACTTCTCTAATGCTAATAGGTATCCCATATGATGAGAATAGGCAATAACCGACATAGACCATGGTAGCAAAGCATGGAATCCGAAGTTCTATCCTACTTCGATGAGGTGTTCTACTTGCCAATGGTAGAACATAAAAATCCCATGTAGGCACATGGTTAAGGAATATGAAGGGCGTACTTTGTATTCTAGTCTCATACTTAACTAGAACTACTTCCCTTAACCATACTCACTCGGTGCTAGCCTTAGTTCTCATAGATTAATTTACATTAAGGTTCATACAAGTGGGTCCCATATCATGTTCATGACCCAATTACAATTACCCTACCAAAGCGAGGTCCATTAGGGCAATCTCACTATGGAGACAAGAAGCTCATCGCGACTTTCCTAAGGTATGATATGATGCCATTCTATCCAATCAACCTTAAGTCCATCACTCATTACATGAAGGATACCATTACGGCTAACTACTTCCCAATTCATAACCTTACCACTTGGTTCAAGGTTCCACATAAATGACCCTTTAATCATCATTCAAGGTCTCACCTATATTCATTTATTCAAGACTAAGACCCTTTAGGTTCCTAAGTCAAGACATCACATATTCACATAAGCATCAAGTAAGGAACACAAGTCTACCCAAACAAGACACCACATAGTTCCATTTTAACACATATAGCCTATCTTTCTTTAGACCCTTGAAAATGACCCTTAACCTTATTAAGTCAATCTATTCATTACCTTAACATTATCAATATAACCATTTTAGACTCATCTAACCAATTTAAGAACAACCATGTATCAACTCTAGGACTACACACTTAACACATAGTCAAAGCATAACATGATTTCCTAGATAGTATCAATAGTCTAACACATACTTTAACATATAGGTAGATATGATTACACATCACCAAATCAACTACACAAATAGCCATATAAGTTCAAGTAGTGCCGACAAGGCCATGATCATCAATATACTAGAAAGTAACGCCGACAAGGCCACATCAATTCACATAACACCGCCACCAAAGGTGGATCAAACCAATCATAATAGAATCGAAGTATAAATAACATCAAAATAAAGAAAATGGGGCAGCATACCTCCATTCCATCATCAACACTTCAATTCAAGTCAACTTACTCAATTTGATAACACAAGACCCTTACCCAAGGCCATGAACACCAATTCCACACACAATTATAGAAATCAATGAAATCTACACCACTTCAACATAGATTCCACAATTCAATACCAATTTGATAACAATTGAATACTATTCATACATCAATAGAAAGCCCATAAGAAACTACACATGAATTCATCAACATTAAGCCAATATCAAGTAACCCATAATTTAGTCAAAATCTTAGGTTCATCAATTACATGGGTTCATAGGTAATTTAAGTTAAAATCATCAATACAACATCAATATAATCCATAATAGATGTTTGAAAACCTTTAATGCAAGAACCCATGGTAGAATCATGAAATTGGACAATTCCTCTTTTGAAAACGTTGAAAACATCTTTGAAAGTTAGGCTCCTTGATGAAACGAGTTTCAAGGATCAAAAGCCATACCTCAATGATGATAATTCTTCACTTTGATGAAGAATTTCCACTCAAAACGTCACCTCCAAGCTGTTCCTTGATTTTGGACTTCAATGGAGTCTTTGGGATTTCTTAAGGGATTTTGGGGTTTTGATTTAGAAGAATGAAATATTCTAAGTGTTTAATACTTATATACTTGTTTAAAATACCCAATATACCCTTAATAGACCGCCAATACTCTTATTTGGAAATGGGGTGAATTTACAAATTCACCCCTAGCTTGGCAGTGGACTGCGCAGGAAATAGGCCACACAGACGACACCTCCATCGACGGGGCGTAAGCCCACAGACGGGCCGTTCTGGCAACCATCGATGGGTTCAGAGGCTGGGAAATGGGAGATTATCTCCCCCGGCTAAGTCCAAGTCGACGACACCCAACCAACGGGGCGTCCATTGACCCACTGGGCGTCGACTGCCTCCGTGGTTTGGGCTGTCTTGGGCAGCCTTGACACCAAGTCTTGGGTCCTTCCTCAAGGACCCTTGGTTGGTCCTTGGGGATGTTTGCCCGGATGTTTCCAACCCAAACATGAACGTCTATGAGTTTAACACCTCTCACATGAATTTCATCCAAAATGAACACGTAAAACTCTACAAAACATGCCTAGACACACAAGGTCGTTTCAAGGCATATCTTTCAAACTTCATGAACGTTCTTGAACGTTTGACCTCCAAACTTCACGAAAGTTGACACACTGCCTAAACATGCTATAATAACTCATTTAAGGACCTTAAAACCTCATAAATCACACATAAACACATAAAACCACATATGAGGCATTTAGGTGACTTAGTCGTCGAACGTCTTAGTCATCCCTTGACGTTTGACTTCCAATGCACCTAATGATTTAGCTACTGCCTCTATACCATATTATAGACCACATTAAAGACCTTATACCACCAATACCAACATGTTAGGCTCTAGATAACCTAAGTCATTATTCGGGGTCTTACAATTTCAGTCGAATGAGTTGGGTGTATTTTCTAAAACACAAATTAGAAGCTTTTGAAAATTTTAGAAAATACAAGGCACTAGTGGAGAATCAAAGTGGGTCACACATAAAATCTCTCTGAACGTACAGAGGTGGTGAGTTCTTATCTAATGAATTTGTCCATTTTTATGAAGAAAATTCTAGAGAACTTACTGCACCCTACGCACCGAAGTAAAATGATGTTGCTGAACGTAAAAATCATACCATTGTAGAGATGACAAGAAGTTTGTTGAAAGGTAAAGAATTTCCAAATTAATATTTGGCAAAAACAATTGCAACCTCAGTGTACCTACTAAATCTATCGCCTACAAAGGCTGTGATGAATCAAACTCCATATGAATCTTGGAAAAGTAGAAATCCTTCGGTAAGTAATTTAAGAATTTTTTGTTGTATTGCTTATGCATTGGTAATCTCTCAAACTTGTCAAAAACTAGATGAAAAATCACAAAAATGTATTTTCATTGGTTATTGTCTTGAATCCAAAGCATACAAGTTATATAACCCTCTTAGTGGCAAAGTCATAATTACCAGAAATTTTGTATTTGATGAAAATTCAAGTTGGAATTGGAGTGAAATATAAATACAAGAGGAGATTTCAATACCCATTGAGGACTCTACAGATGAAGGACAAGGGTCTGAGCCAAATTCACTTGAAGAAGCGGTTGAACCAAAGACATTCACAACACTTGAAGAACCTTCATGTGAACCAATTCCACTGAGAAGATCAATAAGAGCCAGAAAAGAGAATCCTAGATATTCTAACAAATCTTTTTAATTTTCTTTTATTGTTTCAAATCCTATATTTTATGAAGAAGCAATTGAAAAAGAGGAGTGGAAGAATGCGATGAAGGAAGAATTGATAGCAATGCAAAGAAATGAAACTTGGCAGCTCACTAACTTGCCAAATGGAAAGAATGTAGTTGGATTAAAGTGGATATTCAAAACAAAGTATCACATAGATGTGAGTTTACAAAAACACAAGTCAAGACTTGTCACAATGGGATACTCGCAGCAGCAGGGTATTGATTTTGAAGAGACATTTTCTCCTATTGCTCGATTTGAAACGGTAAGAACAATGTTAGCCTTGGCTGCTCAGCTGAAATGGTAACTTTATCAACTTGATGTTAGTCAGCCTTCTTGAATGGTGAACTCGAGAGGAAGTTTATGTTTCTCAACCTCAAGGTTTTGAAATCAGTGGCCAAGAGGAAAAGGTGTACCATTTGAGGAAGGCACTTTATGGGCTGAAACAAGTGTCACACACTTGGTATAGCAAAATCAATTCTAATTTTGTTCAAAACGGGTTTGAAAGGAGTGAAAGTGAGTTTATTTTGTACTTAAAAACGAGGTAACAATGATCTTCTTGTTGTATGCCTTCTATGTTGATATAATTTATATGGGTTCATCTCACTCTATTGTAGCTAAATTTAAATCTAGTATGATGAGTAAAATTGAGATGACTAATTTGGATTTGTTGCATTACTTCCTTGGGCTTGAGGTGAAACAAGGAGAAGGTGAAGTATTTGTTTCTCAAAAGAAATATGCATCAGACCTTCTTAAAATATTTAGCCTTGTCAATTGTAAATCTGCCGCAACACCCATGAATATGAATGAAAAATTGCAGCACGAATATGGTACTGGTCAAGCAAATGAAGAAGTTTTAAAAGTATAGTTGGAGGTTTGACTCGTCCAAATATATCATGTTCTGTTGGTGTTGTTTCAAGGTTTATGAGCAATCCATCAAAGAATCATTTTGGAGCTGCAACAAGAATTTTACAATATGTTGCTGGAATGTTAGAATATGGTATTTCGTATTCTCACTTTTCAAATTTCAGATTGTTAGACTTTACTAGTGATTGCGGAGGCTCGATGGATGATAGGTTGTTAGAGATGCGTCAAATTCTTGTTCCCGCTGATTTTGCCTACTCGTGTCAGCATGTTTCAGCTTGTTTGAGACTTCCGCAATTTCAGGAAAGCTGAATAGATAATGGGATTATGGTGCAGTAAATGGGCACCAGTTTTCACTGGAAGTGGAGCCTATTTTTCTGGGCATTTTCTACTTCTTTGTGCAAGATAGTGGAGCCTCTATTTTGGGCATTTTCTATTTTTTGTGACAGAAAAACAAAAGAATTGAGTTGTATTTTTCTTTTTCTTCATTCTTGAGTTTCAGAGAACTTGGAATTGTACTCTACCTTCAACATAGTGAATTTTCTCATCGTTACCCGTGGTTTTTTCCGACTTGGGTTTTCACATTACATTGTGTGTCATTAATTGTGTTTCTAGATTTCTTTCTCGATTATTCACATGTCTTATTTTTTATACATGTTATTTCCTAAAAAGTGGTATCCGAGCAATGTTCAAGCATGTCTACGGTAACCAAGTTTGATATCGAGACATTTGATAGAAAAATTATAGTATCTGGAAGATCCAGATGAAGGTTGTTCTCACACACAATGGTTTGAAGAAGGCTTTAGCAGGAAAGTGAAAGGATCCCAATTCTATAAACGATGAACAATGGGAGGACTTGGATGAAAACACACTTTCTTCAATTCAACTTAGTCTTTCCAAAGAGGTTCTGCTGGAGGTTATTCGTGAGACTACTGTTGTAAGTCTTTGGTTGACACTTGAGTTTATCTATATGACCAAAAGTCTTGCCGATTAACTTCATCTCAAAGAGCGTTTACACATGTTTCGTATTGTCTGAAGGTTTGTCCATTCAATCTTATCTTGATGCATACAATTCAATTATTATAGATTTGGAAAATTTAGAAGTTAAAATTGAGGATGAGGACAAGGTTGTGTTGTTAATTGTCTCTCTGCCATCTACCTATAAGCACTTCAAGGAGTTTATGTTATATGACAATAATTAAACTTTGTCCTATGAAGATGTTAAATCAAATTTGTTGTCCAAAGAAAAATTGAACTTGACATTTATTTGAGGATAAAGGTGAGGGCTTGTTCGTTAGAGGTAGATCACAAGACAAAGGAAGTACATCTAAAAAGAAGTTTTGATCTACATCCAAAGGGCATAATTTCAGCAAGACATGTTGCTGTTGCAAGAAACCAGGGCATGATATTTCTAACTTCTTTAAACTAAAAAATAAAAAGGAGAGGGATGAAAATAACAAAAAATGCAGAAAGTTGTTGAATCAGAAGTTGTTGAAAGTGATTCCGAAGGTGATGTTTTATTGGTTGTCTCTGATGATAAAAGAAATTCGTCTGAATGGGTTTTTGATGTTGGATATACATATAATATGTGTCCTCATAAGGACTGGTTTGTAACATATGATAAAGTTGGAATGTGGTGTTGTCCTAATGGGAAATGATTCCCAATGCAAAGTTGTTGGAATCGATACTGTACAAATTAAAACTCATGATGGTGTTATCAGGACCTTGACCAACGTTCGTCATATTCGTGACCTGAAACACAACTTGATTTCTCTAGGTACTCTTGAATCTCTTGGATGTAAATATTCAGTTGAAGTGGAGTTATCAAGGTTTCAAAAGGTGCTCTGGTATTGATGAAAGGAATAAGACGTGGGACCCTCTATTACTTGCAGGGCTCAATTGTGACTGGGTCTGTAGCAGTTTCCACTTCATTGTCTGACGACGATCTCACTCGTTTATGGCATATTCGTCTGGGTCATATGAGTGATAAAGGTATGACTATTCTTAGTAGAATAGGTCTTCTCAGTAATCAAGGTATATGAAAATTGGGTTTCTGTGAACATTGCATATTCGGGAAACAAAAGAGAGTGAGTTTTTTAGCAGCTACACATCGTACACTTGGTATTCTTGATTATATTTATTCATATTCATGGGGGCCTTCAAAGTTTCAATCTCTTGGAGGAAAACTCTACATGATGACCATTACTGATGATTTTTCTTGCAAAGTTTGGGTTTATTTCTTAAGAAATAAGAATGAAGCTTTTCTTAAGTTCAAGAACTTCAAGGCTCTTGTTGAGAACCAAACTGGAAGGAAGATAAAATAAACTCCTCACTAATAATGGTTTGGAGTTTTACGAGTCAAATTTCAATGAGTTCTAAACAAGTCATGGTATTGCTAGACACAAGACTTTTGTTGGGAAGCCCCAACAAATTGGAGTTGCAGAATATATTAATAGGACTCTTCTTCAGAGAGCTCGTTGTATTCTCTCAAATGCAGAATTGTGGAATCGTCGTGATTGTTGGACTGAGGCTATTTCTACAACTTGTTATCTAGTCAACCGATCTCCACACTCATCCATTAACTTCAAAATTCTAGAAGAAGTTTGGTCAGGTAATCCTATGAATTTCTCAAATTTAAAAGTATTTTGATGCCCTAATTTTGCCCATGTTTATGATGGAAAATTATCTCCCATGGATGTTTAATTCTTATTTCTTGACTATGCTTTTGAGTCAAAAGGGTATCGTTTGTGGTGCCCGAATTTGAGAAAATTCATTTTGATTAGAGACATTACTTTTAATGAAAATGCATTGTTGTGTTATGAAAAAGATCATTTTGTATTTATTCTGATAAACAAGGTATCAGTGAAAAGGTGGAGTTTGAAATGAGAACCAAATCACATAAGATTGACCTTATCTCTTCTACCGTTCCATAGTCAAAAGTGATGCTCGTGTTGATGAACAAGTTTCCAGTACCACATGTCCCACTGAACCAAAGTATGTTGATGATTCTTCTATTGCTCATAATAGACCAATGACAGTTATTAGAAAACCTATTGGATATGGTGATAATGATGGTCTGATGGCCTATGTACTAACAGTTGCATAAGAGATTTCTGAAGGAGTTCAACCTTCTTCATATTCGGAGGCAATCACTAGTTCTAATCCATCTCAATGGCTGATAGCAATGCAAGAAGAAATTGAAAGTTTGCATAAGAATAGGACATGGGATTTATGTGAGCTTCCTAAAGGTCATCGTGCACTAGGCTGCAAATGGATCTACAAACTAAAAGATGGAATTCCTAGGGTTGAAGATTCAAGATGGAAAGCTCGTTTAGTTGTCCAAGGCTTTGCTCAAAAGGAAGGTATTGATTTTAATAAAATTTTCTCTCTAGTAGTTCTTCATTCTTCCATCAGAGTACTTTTTATCTTTGTTGCACTATTTGGTTTGGAATTAGAGCAATTAGATGTTAAAACTGCTTTTCTACATGGAAAATTGGAGGAAGAAATTTATATGAAGCAACTCGAGGGTTTTGTTGTTCATGGCAATGAACAATGTGTTTGTCGTTTGAAAAGTTCCTTGTATGGACTTAAACAAGCACGTAGGCAGTGGTACAAGCGATTTGATACTTTTATTGTTAGGCAAGGCTACACCAGAAGTCAATATGATAATTGTGTGTACTTTCAATAGTCTTCAACATGTTGATTGCTTCAAAAGAAATGTTTTTGATCAACAAGTTAAAGTCTCAACTTAGTAATGAATTTGAGATGAAGAACCTTGGTGCAACAAAGAAGATTCTGGGAATGGAGATTCATAGAGAACGAAAAGCTAGAAAGTTGTACTTGTCTAAGAAAAAATACACTAAGAAGATCCTTGACAAGTTCAACATGAGTAAGAGCTAGCCTGTCTCAATCCCTCTAGCAGCTCACTCCAAGATATCTTCTGAATTTTGTCCGAAAACACATGAAAAACTTGAAATGATGTCTAACATTCCTACTCTAGTGCAGTTGATAGTCTTATGTATGTCATGGTTTGCACTAGACCCGATATTGCATATGCAGTTAGTATGGTGAGTTGGTATATGCATAATCCTGGCAAGTATAATTGGGATGTGGTGAAATGGATTTTTGGATACTTGAAAGGTACAGTTAATCATGTCTTAGTTTTTGACAGGAACAAGATGATATCGAATGATGTTGTTGGGTTTGTTGATTCTGACTACGATGGTGATCTTGATAGACGTAGATCTCTGTACGGATATATTTTCACTTTATGTTCGGGATCTATCAATTGGAAAGCATATTTTCAATTTGTTGCTGCTCTATCCACTATAGAAGGGGCATATGTTATAGCTAGTGAAGGTGTGAAGGAGGCTACCTGGTTGTGTGGTCTTATTCTTGAGCTTGGTGTTCCACAAGATACTACAGTTGTGTTTTCAGATAGTCAGAGTGCAATACATCTAACGAACAATGATGCATATCATTCCAAGACTAAGCATATTAGTTTGAAATATCATTATATCATACACACAATGACTAAGGGAGAGATTGTAGTCAAGAAAGTTCACATTACAGAAAATCATGCACATATGCTTTCTAAGCAACTTTCCATTGCTAAGTTCAAAGATTTTTTTAATTTAGCTGGTGTTTACAACACTTGATTTACATTCGAGGCTTTTATGGTATTGACGAGCATCTACTAAATTTGATCCAAGATGGAGATTGTTAGAGCTGCCTCAAATATTTTTTCCCGTTGATTTTGTCTACTCATGTCAGCATGTTTCAGCTTAGTTTGAGACTTTCACAATTTCATAAAAGTTGAACAGATCATGGGATTATGGTGCATTAAATGGGAACCAGTTTTCACCGGAAGTGGAGCTTATTTTTCTGGACATTTTCTATTTCTTTGTGCCAGATAGTGAAGCCTATTTTCTGGGCATTTTTTATTTTTTTGTGGCAGGACAACAAAAGAATTGAGTTGTCTCTTTATTTTTCTTCATTCTTGAATTCTTGAGAACTTGGAATGGTACTCTACCTTCAACATAGTGAATTTGCTCGTCGCTACTCGTGGTTTTTTCCGAATTGGGTTTTCATGTTACATTGTGTGTCATTAATTGCGTTTCTAGATTCCTTTCTCGATTATTGACATTTGTCTTGTGTTTTATAGATGATATTTCCTAACATAGGAAGAGTACATTAGGCAATGTGTTTAGCCTTTGATCAGGCACAATAACATGGAGTTCGAAGAAACAAGTAACTACAACATTGTCGTCTTCAGATGCATAGTACATCGCAACAACTGCTTTAGCTTGTCAATGCAATTGGTTTAGGAGAATTTTGGTTGATCTAAACCAGAAGCAAGAGAAAGCAACGAAAATTTATTGCGAAAAACAATCTACAATTTCAATGGCTAAGAATCTTGAATTTCATGGAAGAACAAAACACATTGACATTCACTTTCATTTTACTCGTGAGCTGGTGGAAAAAGAAGAGATCATATTGAAGTTTTGCAACACTAATGAACAAGTAACATATATATTCACAAAGGCACTGCCATATCAGAAACATGTCTATTTTAGATCATTATTGCTTGGTGTTAGAGATTTTGAATCAAGGGGGAATGGGATAAATGATTCAAACAAAAGAAGATAAAAGTTACTTCAGTTTTTTTTATAGTATTATACTGCACTTTGACTTAGTCAAGGATAGTTGTTATTTGGTTCTTAAGTTTCTCTATTTAGTTGAAATCAATACTGAGTGAGAGCCTTTTTAATTCTGCATATTAGTTGAGTTGTAAGCCTATTTTAAAGTCATCATTGATGCTGAAGATAATATGAAATAGAAGCTTACAACATATAGTTCAAGAACACTTCTTGCTAGTTATTTTTCCTTTCTAATATTTTGATTCTTGAGTGAGCTTGAGATTTGTGTTCTCCAACATTTTTCTTATTCATCCACGACCTATTCTGGCCCAATAATACTAGAAGAAGGTACTAAAGAAATATTTTTACTCCCCCCCCCCCTAATTCTAATCTAACCTGTAGAAAATAAAAGATATTCTCATGTTCATAATTAATTTTTTTTGAAGTTCATTAGTTCTCTATGGTGAAAATAAATATTATGTCAATAGGTTAATTATTCATCAATTTGTACTTGTATTTTCCTCCTACAATTTTTATCACTTACATATGATAAATGTCACGACCGGAATCTAGACCACAGACGAGACCGGCGTCGTTGACCTCTCAGAGGTCGCAGCCAAGCCTACCTACGTCATTCTTACTTTAGGTTAATTTTAGTTTTTGTTTTCTTATTTCATGCTAAACTTTCTAAACTTAACATCATAGGTGTTCACAAATCAACCATCTAATATAGAGATAATCAAATGAAAGAAACAGTTCATAATTGCATTAAACGTATTTTTGCCAAAACAGCACCAATACAATGTCTGAAATAAAAGTGGAAAGAAACACTAGTGCAACATGCTCCACTAGCTAAAGCCTACATCTAAGCTAGATAATAACGGTAGACATCCTCGAAAGCATGAGGACATACCAAGTTCGGATGAAAGCTCCACGTCCGGATAGCTGTAACGTCAACTTGTAAGCTCTAGCGTCCGCCTGCACCTGCACCTAAAAATATAGAGTTGTATGGGATTAGTACACACTTGTACTAAGTATGGGTATATGCAAGCACACACCAAGGACATGCATGAGTAAGAATAACTCTTTCCTAACAACATGATTATGGAAAGTCAAGTTAGTGGACTTGCCAAATTGGGATTAGGAAAGTTAGTGAACTTTCCAAATTTGGATTAGGAAAGTCAGTGAGCTTTCCAAATTTGGATTAGGAAAGTCAGTGAGCTTTACAAATTTGGATTAGGAAAGTCAGTGAGCTTTCCAAATTTGGGTTAGGAAAGTCATGCCATGAGAGTAACATGCATCATCATACATATCATATTGCACACAACACATAACATCTTACACATAGCACATATCATATTACATATAGCACATAACATCTTTCATATCATTCATTCATATGCCATGAGACTTTGGAATCATGGACTTAACATTAAGTCTTCCCAAAATGAGGGCTCAACATATGGGACCTCAACTAGGGAGCCTTCTTTAGCAAACACAGAGCCTGCTTCATTCATTCATACGTACTTCATTTCATTCATTCATAAGCTAGTATAAACACAAGCTATACCTAGGATGTAGTTTAAGACTCTCATCGGGTTTGCTGTGCAATGATCAAGAATAACCTATGTCATTACTTGAGTCTAGCTCACCTCTTGATTATCCTATCCTAACATCGTTGGTATCGTTCATTTCATTATGTGCATCATTTGAGGCTGGCCTCATTCATTCATTGGGAACTTTAACTTTAATCGACATAGATCATGTGAGCATCATGAAATCCAGTGTCATGAAACCCCACACCGAAAAGAGGTGGAATCACCGGCCAAAGTGACCCAAAACATGCTAGCGTACATGGGTATTGAACCCCGCCAGATCCCTTTATTGGCAGTATAGGTTTGAAGAGTAGGAGATATAAGGAGACCCATACCCGGCATGCCGGACAGTCTTATCTCATGAGAGTTACGTGAACCTCCGCTCTTCCCAAAAGAAGGCATCACCGCTCATAGCTAGTCTATCGGTGCTCAGTATAAAGTTCCATTTCATTCAACTCATATGTCATGGAAGTTGGCTTCTAGTATGAGGACATCATAGCTCAATAGATGATTTCTCATCTCATCATTAATATTAAGTGTGTTAATCTTAATACTTTTATTAGAGTGTTCATAGAGACTGGTCTCTTCATTAACTTTACACTCTCATAGGTGAGTACGTTTGGTAACATTTATTTAGGCTCATTTGAGATTGCTCTCGTCTTTTACATTAGCCTCATATCATGTTGTCACTACATTCAATAACATTAGCACATTTGCTCTTCATAATTACTCACCCCTTTTTACGTGAATGTTCATCTCATCATATGCCAATGCACTTGGCCATTTGTGTGTTTCACATTCTTACTTAACCCTTCTAGGGTTTCATCATTTCATTACATAATATTCATTTCATTGTATGCCAATGCACTTGGCCAGTTAGTGTGTTTTACACTCGTACTTAACCCTTCTAGGGTTACATCTTTTCATTACATAATATTCATTTCATCGTATGCCAATACACTTGGCCATTTTGTGTGTTTTACACTCTTACCTAACCCTTCTAGGGTTATATCATTTCATTACATACATCTTAGATTCACTTATTTTTAAACGTATGCTATACTTATGGGTCTATACATACAAGCCATGAGGCTTCATTCATAGTTCGTTTAAGTGATTCATATCTTCCTAAGATTATGTAGTACAAGACTTATGCATCTTGTATGTATGCCAAGATCTTGATTTTGATCTAAGTAGGCAGCATTATTCTTAATATATAATTCACGTATGACTTATATTTCAATACGGAAATTTGGGCAAGGGAACCCAATTTCGAATCACTTGGACAACATTTACATTTTCATTGATTTTATTTTTGGTCCACATAACATTGGGACCCTAGATCGAGCCCCAACATCAACTTTTCCTTTTTATTTCTCTCTTTTGAATTTTCTCTTCCTTGGGCGAGGGGTTGTGGGTTCGACCCCCCACAACCCCTTTTATTTTTTTTTATTTAACTTTCCTTGACTATCTTGAGTTGACCATGAGATTGTGGGATCAAACCCCCACAACCTCTCTTTATTTTTCTTTTATTCTCCTCCTCAAATCTGCCTAAGAGGACGTGGGTTCGATTCCCACATGCCTCCCCCTTTATTTTTCTTTTATTCTCCTCCTTAAATCTGCCTAAGAGGTCGTGGGTTCGATTCCCACACGCCTCCCCCTTTATTTTTCTTTTATTCTCCTCCTTAAATCTGCCTAAGAGGTCGTGGGTTCGATTCCCACACCTCACATTTCTTTTCTTTTTCTTTTTCTTTCTCCTTTACTGTCTGAGAGGTTGTGGGTTCGAATCCCACTCCTCTCCTTCGATTCCCACACCTCACATTTCTTTTCTTTTTCTTTTTCTTTCTCCTTTACTGTCTGAGAGGTTGTGGGTTCGAATCCCACTCCTCTCATTTCTTATTTTCATAATTCATTTTCCAGCCAAGGTCATGGGTTTGAATCCCCTTCACCACATTTCTTTGTGCTTCTTTATTTTTCATGGTTTTTAACATGGTGAAGTCACGGGTTCAATCCTCCATGACCTCACTTGTTTTAATTCATTTTTCACAACATTTTGAAACCCTTTAACTTGACCAAAATCCCTCTCCTAAATCTGGAAATTTTCTTTTAATTTTTCAGCATACTTTCTTCAACATTTACACTTGAACTCTTAGGGAAATTCATAGATCATTTAACACGTTTTGGGGTGCATTTTTCATAGATTCGTTTAGCCAAAAGATTGATACTCAAATCAGCCACACTTCCATGTTAATGAACATCACGATTTACATAGTTTTATGCACGTAAAATAACAACCATAACATTATAAATTTTGGAGCTTCAAGCCGAGAACTCATAGTCACTGCCACATTTTTGCACACACATGCACATAGTTTCGGAACACATAGGTTGTCATTCATACGATTTCAAATACACAAACATAAACATATTCATCACGAAAATACAACATACACCTAAATCTACCAGCAATCATACCCAACCTACGAATCATTGGGAGCTAGTGACAGGGGCATGCAAAAGGGGAACAATCCTAGTTTTCGGAATGAATAATCTGAACCTTAAGGGGTCTCTTGGGAAAGGGACCAAGAGAGAAGAAAACCCATAACTTTTTGACGTTCAAACCTCGACTTGCTGCCCAAAAACTTCTCCAAACACACGTCCAAGACTCAAAATTCAACACCCCACTTGACGGAAAACCTTCTCTTTGCCTACATGATTGATTAACGTTTGTTTTCCTTATATTTTCATGTGAGTTCTTCAAGTGTGAAGAACTTTGGTTTACCTACTGTTTTTGAAGTTATTTTGGCAGAGAGAACGTGAATGAGAGTGATAGAGACGTGAGAGAGAGAGAGGAGAGTTACCTTAGGCTTAGGAGTCTAGTTTAGGACTTAGTCAAATAAGGTTTAGTTAATTATTATAAAATCTGATTTCCTTTTATTTTAAATCAGCTAATAATTAATAAATATTAATTAATTACATTAATTTAACAACTTAAATAAAAACCACTTTAATTAATTGCTTCCATCTAGGTTCGAACCCGGGTGGAGCAAGACTTCACTTCAAGAGCCCATTTTCGGCCCTCTCTCCCCAAATTTCCCCTCCACCTTATTAATTAAATAATTAATTATATATTTAGGGTAATTACAATATTACCCTTAGCCTGGAAAAAGACCATTTTACACCTAGACCCTCCAAACCTAAGATTTCCTCTTTTTAAGTCCGGTAAAGACTCCTTCGAGTAAATCTTCGTATTCGAGAGCCCTACATGGTTGGACCCAACCTTTCCAAGCTCAACTAACTCCCCAAGTTAGTTGGCTTGGCTGTAGCAAGGGTTTCGAGGTATGGTTCTACGTGCATCAATCCGTGTGAACCCTGGTCTAATCGTAGGCATTCTAGACACATTAAGCATTACTTATCATATCCATTTTTAGGGTTGTTACAATAAATATTGCTTTAAAATATTAATACTAATTATCATGAGTTACACGTGCAACGCACATGTTCAAAAACTAGCAAAGAAGAAAAATAACACAATAATTTAACGGGGGACACTTAGGCTCATCGCCTTTAACAGGTTTATCCTCAGCTTCTTCCTCAACATCAGCCATCACTTTAGGAGTAGCAACCCCCTTTTCTTCACCAACATTTTCATCATCCTCCTTGGACAATTCTTGAGCAATCACAATGCGGATGGTTGCACTAGGTTCCACCTCATCATCAACTTTTTAGCTAGTAATTTCTTTTGGCGTCACCTTGGCACCTTCAAGCACTCTGCCACTACTTTTGACTATTTCCACACAATGATTATCATTTTTCGGGTTTGGAAAAGTGTCTGTAATCATTTAAAATTTATTGAATATAAATTTATAAAATGATTCGAATTATATTAAATTCGTAAATATATTAATCCAAATAAATATTATGGATTAATATCCTTGAGTTAAATCTTTAATTACAATAAATATGGACTTAATTAAAGTCTAAATTAATTGATTTGAGCTACAATGGATGAGCCCAACTTGTTAAGACCAATGTCATTTCATCTTAGAGGCCCATTCTATTAGTGCCACGTGACAAATGATGTGGCATGCCAAGTCAAATAAGAAACCAAATAGAATCATGACGTGTCAAAGATGGCAAGCACCAGCTCCATAAAGCCCATATGCCATGTCACTTAAATTTGATTGACCGAGGGGAATCCTATTCCAATCGCAACTACTCTATTCTAAAACTATAAATAGGGGTCCTCATAATTCAGAAAATTCTAAACAATAAGCTAGAGAAAATTCGTGGTACAAAAGTTATTTAATTCTCTATAAAGCTACAACTTTAAGAATTTTAAAGCATTAAAGTTCAAGAACGATCAAGATCAAGACCATCGAACTCAAGAATAAGCTAGAAGCCCTTGAATTCAAGTAAAAGTCAAGATCAAGATAAAGTTCAAGTTTAAATCCAAGATCCAGTTCAAGACAAATTCAATATCAAGCTCAATATACATTTAATTATATTTGAAAAGGCGAATTCAGAGGAATCATAGAGATTGTAACACTCGCACTTGAAATAATAAAACGATTATTGCATTAATTTTCCGTTCTTGATTATTGTTTTCTCGACGTGAAATTTATTGTCTACAAATTCTGGCACGCCCAATGGGACAATCTCTACCTCTCATCTCAACTTTTCAAGAATCAAATAATATCGAGATGAGTTCCATGAATAAAAACTCTCGATCAACTGCCTCTAAGTCCACTAGCTCCAAGTTCTCTACTGAAGTTGAAGGCATCCTTGGTGTTACCTTTGGAAGTTTTGGAGCTGTTACGAGAAGCAAGGCTGCTACACTAGGAAAACAAACATTTCAAGTGTCATCTGCATCAAATCCTGTATGTGGGTCTTCGACTCCAAAAGGAGCAAGTTCCTCCACAAATTCTCTAGAAGGAGGAAGCAGTATTGCTGAAAATATCAAGAAGACATTGGCTCTACTTGAGCAATCTGGTTCCAAGAACTCTACCACAAGAAAGAACTATGATTCAACTAATGAATCATCTCCGCATACATTGCATAACATGAGTCTGTTGAAAATTAACTTATGCGACAATCAATGCTACACTCCTTCATCTCCAATGATCATGCAAACAATGGTGACTGTTGCTTTCTCTCCTGAAGATCAACTCGCAAATCTGACGAAGTTGATTGAAGTATTGACAAAGCATATAAAACACCAAAAGCCCTGCTTGTTAAAGAGATGTCAATTTTTTCTGAAGGGATGATCTCACTCGATCTCTTGAAGGAGTTTATTGAAGGCACTATCAAAGATAAGTATGAAGTATCCACCAAGTCTTCTCATATGTATGCTAAGCCATACACTACTAGGGTTGATAACTTTAAAATGTCTGATGGTTATCAACCTCCCAAATTTGAACAATTTGAGGGAAAAGGAAATCCAAAACAACATATAGCACACTTCATGGAGACATGTAACAGTGATGGAACCTATGGAGACAATCTTGTCAAACAGTTTGTCCGCTCTCTAAGAGGAAATGTCTTTGATTGGTACACAAATCTCGAACCTAATTCTATTGATAGTTGGGAGCAACTAGAGCACGAGTTTATCAATCGCTTCTATAGCACAAGGCGTACGGTGAGAATGGTAGAACTCAAGAATACTCTCCAAAGAAAGGATGAACCAGTTATAGATTACATAAATCGATGGAAGAACGCGAGCCTAAGTTGCAAGGACATGCTTAGTGAAGCTTCTGCAATTGAAATGTGTATTCACGGAATGCACTGGGAGCTTCTTTACATCTTGCAAGGAATAAAACCAAAATCCTTCAACGATCTAGCCACTCACACTCATGATATGGAGTTGTGCATGTCCTCTGCTGGAAAAGAGATAACTATTGTCCATGATCCACGCAAAGGAAAAGACAAGCAGGAACCCAAGAGATGGAGAAAATGTGTGCCCAGAAATGACAACAAAGAATCCATAAGTGTTAATGTGTCGCCTGTGAAGTTCACCACGAATGAGGACATAAAGCAAAATGTGAGAACAACTTTCCAAGCACGTTCAAATAAAAAGTCCACACTCATGGAGATGCAAGGAAAAAAGTATCTCTTCCTGGATTCTGACGTTTCTGAAATTTTTGATGAATTGCTCGAGTTAAAGGTCATTGACTTGCCAGAGATAAAGCGACCCGATGAAGCTGGAAAAGTTGATGACCCAAACTACTGCAAGTATCATACACTTGTGAGTCATCCTCTTGAAAAATTGTTTTGTCTTTAAGGATAGAGTGATGTGATTGGTTAACAAAAAGAAAATTGTCATTGATAACGAGAAGGCTAGTTCTAACCAGTTCTCAATTACATTCGGCTAACTCGAGCCGGTCCAAATATATATCTCTAAAAATCATGAAGAACATTCATTGAAGTAGGAAGTTGATATAGATAGTGATGAAGGTTGGGTTCTTTCAACTAGGTGAAGACGCAACAAGTCAAGCTTACGAAAAGAATCATCCAAGCAACCGATTAGAGGAAAAATGGTGAAGAAATCGAAGAAGAAAAAATCAATTAAGCGCCCAAAATGGGCAAAGGTAGAAGTGCATCACTACCAAAAACCTTGACGTCCTGTGACTCCAGAGGAATAATATTCTTACCAAGCTCGTTCACCCTAAAGTCTACTCAAGACAATGTCGAGTCATCATGTTTCAATGTTGATAAAGAAGAAACAATGAAGGAGCCTTCTACTGGAAAACAAGGAACATCGAGTGAATCCTCACCAAAAGTGTCT
The DNA here is from genome assembly GCA_016801875.1 of Solanum sitiens. Lineage (NCBI taxonomy): Eukaryota > Viridiplantae > Streptophyta > Magnoliopsida > Solanales > Solanaceae > Solanum > Solanum sitiens. The sequence goes on along the minus strand of JABWTJ010000648.1, from coordinate 129,740 downwards.
CCTAGTGACGATGAAAAAACAACAAGGGAAATCTCAGTAATGATGTCTCTCTCATATTCTGAAAAATCTATTGAACCTTCTTTACAATAAGCCATGCATGTGATACTAAAATCACATTTATAGATAATGATCTTTTATTTGGTGCAACACTACACAATCGTCCTTTGTATATGGTGGGTCATGTGCTACAGATTAAGATAAATAGAATCTTAATAGATGAAAGATCTAGAGTCAATATTTTGTGTATCCACACATTGAAGGACCTTGGCATCACGACTGGGGAACTTAGTGAAAGTCGCCTATTGATACAAGCATTAAATCAAGGGGGCAGAGGTCCATAGGCTCTATTAAATTAGAGATCCACATGGAATATTTGCGATCAAGCGCATGGATGCATGTGATCGACGCAAAGTCATCATATAATAAATTACTTGGAAGGCCTTGGGTACATGAGAATAGAATTGTCTCATATTCTTACTATCAATGTTTGAAATATATTGAAGGTGGAACTGAAAGGAAGATAGTTGCAGATGATTGTCACACCCGGAATCTAGACCCGAGTGAGACCGGCGTCGTTAACCTCTCAGAGGTCACAGACAAGCCTCTTCTTAGCTTTCATCACAATCATACAATAAAATTTGCGGAAAATTTAAAACTTTTTAATACTTATTGAAGTGTACATAGACTTCATATAACTGCATAAGAGGGATATACTAATATGGCTCAAACTAAGCAACCATCTATCAATAGATTAAATAATTAAAATAGAGAATCATAATAATAATAATAGTTTGCCAAATCGGCCTTATTACAAACGCTTGAACAAATGTTTAAAATGAAACGCTAGGGACAACATCCACTAGCTATGTCTAATCTACTAATCTAGAATAATAAATGTAGCATCCTCGAACTTAAGAGGACCTACCAAAGTCTAGAGATCGCTAATCCAAACTGCTTCGTTGAATCTTCAATCTTCTCTAGAACCTGCATATATAAAAATAGTAATAATATATGGGGTTAGTACACACTTGTACTAATGTATGGGTGTATGCACATAAACACATAAGGACTATGCATGATCAAGCAAAGCTCTTCCTAAAACAACATACCGTTTCTGGAAAGTGAAGTCACTATACTTTCCTAATTCGTTATTCGTGAATCATGTTATGAATATGACATGTTCTCATGCATTTAAGGCACACAAATCATTTTCTATATGAACATAAGACCTTGGAATCATGAACATAATTTTAGAACAACTCAAACAAAGTTAATAAATTTGCTCCTCTTAGGCCGAGAGCTCACCTCTCGAGCCTTAGTTTATTTTTCAGTATTTTCTTCTTTCTGTTGTGTAGTTCAATGATCTCCTTAGTGTCCTAGGGTATTTATGCAACCGTGTCAAGAAGGACCTTATTTATGAGTGTGAGGGGCCCACTTTTATAAATGAGGGACTATAGACATTTAAGAAAAGTGTTCCTTCTTTCATACTCTAAATCATGCAATATAGCTTAGTCATATATATTTAGTCATACTCGTGCATTTATGAGATTCATCGAAAACCCATCATACTAGAGGTGGTTGAAAAGTAAAGACTAATGATCTTTATGGACAAGTTTTTCTTAGAAAGTATCTTGAGAAAGCCACGAGATTCCAAAGGGGGAATATGTACAGATCAAAAATGCTTTTCACCCCACCCCATCCTTATACAATACCGTTGTCCCTAGTGCATTTCAAAATCTCATCAAAGTTCGCAAGTTAAGGTAAAAACAACTCCTTGATCGATCCTCCATATATCACCACCATTTACATCATCACCCGTTTGTGCTAGGTCCATGTTATCCTCAGAATTGGAGTCCACATTAGAGACCGTGTGCAGGTTCTCTTCATCAGTCAGGATGTCATTCTCAATAGGCTTCCGGAACTCAGGACCAATACAAAGCAATGTTGTAGCATGATCTTTAGTAGTTAGTGTTGTTAACCTCTCCAATCTCCAAGTCAGTAGATGGTTCGCCACGAGTCTTGTGTCGGAGCATTTCTAAGCTATACATTTTAGCCATGATCAACTCATCGCGCCTGGTGCGCTCGGCAGTAGTGAGAATTTGGCCTATATCAGTGGCAGGTTCCTTAGTAGGAGTAATATCAACTGCTGCTGGGTACAATGGTGCCTTTTAATCCAACTGTTTCTTGGGACCCCTGCAAGAAAACATCTTTTTTTATGAGACCAACAAATGCATACCTCTGGCCCTTGTGGACCCGGAATTTCTGCGTCGATTTAATAATTGCCCTTATGTTAAGATCAGTGCCAATCATCAATGTGTATATCGAGCATACCTGCTTACGTGTGACGTTTGTGTAATGTAAGTTGGGGATTAATAAGTTCATCGCTACCTTCAACTAGATTCACGTCTGTCGGAGTATGTGAGCATAAAAAATAGATTTATGATATCTCTTACCATTGTGCTTGATCCACTGAGCCACGGACTTTGGACTGCAGAATAGATGTCGAATGGCCTAGTAAGGTGGGAATATGTTCAGCCTCGTCAGCACCAGATGATCGGTGTTTTCTGAAGTGTCAAAGATAGCATTGATGCTTGTAGTTGTGATAGTCATATTCTCCCCGCGGACATTCAAAAAGTGAGATTGAGCTTCTAGCGCCTAGTTGGCGCAAAATTCCCGAACCATGTACAGATTGCACTAATCTGTCTCAACAAATGCAAACTCCATCCTAAGCTCTCTCATCTACCTCAAAATTAGAGGGAACTCACGAGCCAGGCTATCCTGATAAATGCAGACATCAGAGAATTAAGAAGCCTCAGTTTGCTTCTTATACCATTTTTTTCCTCCTTCGACATAGACCTGGCTCCATATCACCTTGTGTGGCCTTTGGGAGCCGGAGGTGCTATTGGTACATTTATGTTCCTTGGCTTCTTTTTTTGGGTTGGCTGGGCCACTGCCTTGCCGAGACGTTGTGAAGTAGACACAATCACCAACAAGATGTAACAAATGTTAGCCTCAAACATTACACCAATAAGAAAAATATGGCTGGTGTGTGCATACAACCTCAGACTTAGTTCAAAATGGTTTCAATGTAGGTTCTCAAATTTCCCAATTGTTTGTATTCACAATGTATTCAAACAAGTACAAGTCTGTGTCTAGTCAAGGTTTAATCACTAAAAGAGAATTGAAAACCTACTCAGACTTTGAGGTCCAAACGCATTCAGAAAAAGTAATAACATATTCAAGCGCAGTTGAGAGTTCTACTCACTTGTATTTGATATACAAGAATTACACCTTACCATCCTATACAACATCTACTAATGAATTCAACATTTATTTCAACCCTTAGAAAATAGAAGACCATACAATTGTGTCTTCAACTCAAGAATTCCAAAACAACAGCCAAAAGGTATCAATTACTCCTCAATCATGCCGACATATTAGTTCGACTCACGAACCACATCAATAACTAACCCATTGTGTTCCTACTCATGAATTTGAAACAAACAACATATAGAAATCACTTAGTAGTCATGACAACACAATACCTCCCCATACAAACACAATACAATTCATCGCACAAATTTAGCCCTTCTAAACCTAAAAATAATTGTAATTCAACTCAAATCAACAAAATCAGTGTGTACTACTTAAGACTTTGAAACACATGTGATTGCTTATGAAACTAGCAATATGATAACAATAAATTCATTCCCCCGTCCCTACAATAAACTATTCCACAACCCTAGACAATTTTAACTTCACCCACCATCATATTTTAGAGAATAAAGCCCGAAAACATACCTGTGCGACGCGGAGTTGCAGACAGAAATGGAGAAAAAGTGGAAACTGTTGCGCGACACGTGAAGAGATGAAGAAATTGTTGGGGTAAAAAGGAGGGGAGAAAATTAGGAGAAAAGTTGAGGGAGAATGAATGAGAATAGGGTAAAATTAGGGTTAAGAGGGTGGGGAAAATTGGTTGGGTCGGGTTGCGCTCTTTTAGAAATTGGTAAAACCCATTTCATTAATTCAAAAGTACAAAAATCTGACTTGGTCAGGCGATGCAGAGCTATCACGAGGATCTCTAGAATTTTAATTTCATGAGATACAAATGTTAGACCTGGCCACGCGACGCACGAGCTACACGCTGCTCACTGGAAATTTAATTCCACTTTGGCTAAAATTCGATCCTTACTCTGCGATGTGGAAGTAGCACTTAACTGCTTTTTCTTTGACGTAAAATTATTTACTGTCGAGCTCGAATATGGGTCCCCTTCCGCGACACACAAGAAACACAAGGCGCTCAACCTAAAATTGAAATTCTATGCCCTATTTTTAGGCTTCTCTCCGCGATGCGGAGCTAGCACTCAGTGTTATTTTCCTAACTTGAACTTGAATTCCTTGTTGAAATCTTTTTTTGGGAACCCTCTCCGTGACGCGTAGTTTACACAGAGGATTCTGCCTCAAATGTCCACATGTGGGGCTATTTTTTTCATCACCCATGCGACGCGTGAGTAACATGCTTTATCTTTTGGAGAAATCCCTACATCCTAGACTTTTCAACATCTAACACATTAATTGAAACATGATGGGTTGCCTTTCATCCAGCGCCTTAGTTTTGGTCGTGGCAAGTCTCGTATTTTTTTTAAAATTCCAAAGAATTAAAAATAAAAAACAAAACAATTAAATCCTAACTTTTACAATGGTTATGGGTTGCCTCACATGTAGATCCAGTTTTAACATCGCGCCATGACTCGTATCATGACTCACTCATCGTCCAGTGTGAGCGCTTCAAGCTCACAATCCACATCCTTACTGAAGTAGTGCTTGAACAGTTGCCCATCGACAAGGATAGTAGAGCTTGTGTCTTTGTTCCACAATTCCACATCACTATGTTGAGTCATCTTTACTACCTTAAATGGACCAGTAAAGTTAGACCAAAGTTTTTATGGGAACAACTTCAACCTAGAATTTAACAAGAGCACGAATTCACCAGGCTCAACTATGCATGACATAATATGCTTTTCGTGCCACCTATTTGTCTTATCATTACATAGCTTTGAATTTTCATAGGCATGAAAACTAAATTCCTCTAGCTCGTGTAGTTGTGTGATCCTCTTCCTGCCTGCTAACTCAAATTCTATATTAAGCTTCTTTATAGCGTAGTACGTCTTGTGTTCCAACTTAGCTGGTAGGTCAAAATCTTTTACACACACCATTTGATAAGGAGAAGTCCATATATGTGTCTTGTACGCAGTCTAAACGCCCATAAGGCATCATCTCGCTTGTCAATCCAATCTTTTCTTTGGGCATTCATAGTCTTTTGGAAGATCTGCTTGACCTCCTTGTTCTATACCTCAACCTACACACTAGTTTGGGGATGATATAATGTAGAAACCTTGTGCCTCACCCCATACTTAGCTAACAAACTATGCACTGAGTTATTGATAAAGTGTGTACCTTCGTCCCTGATTATATCCCTTGGCATCCCAAACATAGTGAAGATGTGCTTTCGAATAAACTTGGCTACAACGTTATCATCATTTTTTGTTAATGTAATAAACTCCACCCAGTTGGACATGTAGTCCAATGCAACTACAATGCATTGATTCCCTCAGGATGATGGGTAAGGTCCCATGAAGTCTATCCCCCACACGTCAAAGTAAGGACTCTAACTAGGATAACCTAAGGGTAGTTGCTTAGTGTAGGTGGGGGTATGAGAATTCACCTATGCATTGCACAAGTGACTCTTGAGGGAAGTCCTAGGAAGGTGTTCTAATGCATCTGTCTATGTATATGTTGCTTATGCATGAATCTGTAGTAATTATGTACTTATTGTGATGAAGTTCATGGTATGAGTCCTAATGGATCTATGTGATGTGGTCTTGATCTTACATGCACTATATTTGTCTTAATGACTACATGATGAAGGTTGTTGACATGAATGAAGTTGTCCTCACTTGCTATGTTGATGTATGAATCGGATGCTAAGGCTTGTGGTCTTATGATAGGTTTACTAAGTGTGTGTGAGGTTATGGGGCTTCACATATACATGCCACTAGTAGACCTAGAGTAGGATTATGAGTAAGGTTTCTTAAGGTTTTATGTGAAGAAAAATAAGTATATATGCATAATGACAAGAAGTTTAATGTAATATGCTTATAGTAATCGCTTAAATCGGTCTTTGAGGTACTACACTTCTATGATGGTATGTGTTGACTTATGTAAGTTGTCGGGATTTTCGATGTGGACTTAAGGTGATGCATTGCACCATGTATCACTAGAGGTTTACTTGGGAGGTTAATGAGTTAAAAGAAGAAGTTCACTGTAAAGAAAAAGATGCTTAGTGTAATGTGAATGAGCTCACTGTAAAGTGACCTCAAATATGGCTTAAATTCTATATGTGATTTTATGTGATGTTTGACTTTTGAATTTGTATATATGAAGTATGTGAATGATATAAATGCTATTGTATAAAGTTTTTATGAAGATTTACTCAAAAAAAAGGCATCAAGTATGATTTTAAGAAAATCTCCCTTTTAAATGCATGTTTTTGCATGGTTGCCATACTTAGTGTATTCTTGTACTAACTCCATTCTTCTCTACTTTTTACACAAACTGTAGGTTATGGAGCTTAAAGGATGCTTATATGATTGAGGAGCTTGATATGTGATTCCCAAGCTCAAGGAAAGGAATCCATAAGTCCAAGGATGTCCTAATATATAGCTTACTGTAAAGTCTTATAAATTGTATACTTATGTATTATGTTTTAAGGGTCGTTCCTAATGTACTCTTATGATGTTAAGTCTAGGATGGAAAAAAGATGACTAGATTCTTTAACTATGTATGACAATATTTTATATATATACATATGAAGTAATGTTCTAGCATATTATGTGCTAAGAATTTTTTAGATTTTATGCTAAATTTACCTATGACAGTGCGATGATAGATAACTATGGGCTTGTATAAGACCTCCGAGAGTTCAAGTACTCCATGTTACCTCTAGGGGGTGCTCCACGGATGTGACAAACGTGGTATCAGAGCATGAGGTTTATAAAAAGTGTTTTAGGTTCTAAAAGTCTCATATTGCCATGTCTAGTAGAGTCTTCATCATCGGTGTGAATCGCGACACATATATGAGCGAGAGGCTATAGGACAATAGAGTTTCCCTTCTTCATCATTCTCATGTCTTGCGATAGAACTTAACTCTATACGATCTCTCTCTTATGTTTCCTTGTCCGGTAGTCTTTTAGATGTGATTGCTTGGATGAGATGGTTTCTCATGCTTGAGGGAGAAAAGGTGAGTTTTGATGCTTATCTAGGTTTCATGTTTGATGAGTATGTGTGAAGGTGAACTTGGCATGCTTTGATTATGTCATGCCAATTATGCCTATATATGTGAAATATGATATATGATAAGTTATGTGAATATGATGTCCTTTGTGGCTATATATGAGACCTATGTGAAATAACATGTTAAGTTGAGAATTATGTGTTATGATAGACTTAAAAATGTTAGAAGTTATGATGAAAATGAGTCTCTTTTGGAATGGTGTGTTACTATATGACTTTGCATGATGATAGTCTTATAATATGGTTAAACTTGAAATACTTTAGGAATATGTTAAATGGTAAACATGCATGTTGCCTAAGTGTATATGTTTAAATGGTTCAAATGTTGCCTTTGGTTATATGTGTAACCCTTCATGATTGTTTTACATGGATTGAAGTCTTTGTATAAAGCTGGGTCTTAGAAGCAATTGTAGCATGTTGTCCTTGTAGGGTGATGATGTGGGTTGGATTGACCTAGAAGTCACCTTACTGTAAGGTTGAATGAAAAGGAAGAGTCCCTATGGATAAGTCTTCTCAATTGTTTCCCCTAATGCTGTATGACCTTGGTGTCTATTTTATTGTATAAAAACCTTATGTGGTTGGGGAATATGACCTAAATTGATGATTGGGGATAATTTGCCTAGAAAGTAAGGTTTAAAATGCATTTGGTATTCCTAGGTTGAGTTACTGTATACTCTTCTAAAGTGGTAATCACTTTTAAGTGAAGAAAATGAAGGGTGTTAAATTAAAATCCTCTTAAGGTTGGGTCAAGTTGCTCTTAATTGGGTCTACCCTAAGTGGGGGATGTGAGTAGTAAGGTTGTAGATATTTCTACCTTGTCCTTCTATGTTTACTTGAACTTGAAACTAGTGACATCTTAGTAAGCTTGTTCATGATAGGTGTCTTGTTTAAAGTATGAATTGCATGACCTCTATATGTTTATATGTCTTAATTGACACTATGTTAAGCATGTTTTGAGGATTGTAAAAGTGCATGAAAAAGAAAAATTTTAGTAACTTCATGGTTTTCTCATGTTGATTGTACATCTTGATATCCTAGTTGTGCATTTGACTTCATGAGATAAGGTAAGAAGAATATTTGAAGTCACATTTGATATGTAAGGTTTAGCCTTATAATGAGAAATTGAGCCTCCTTAAAATGATATATGTTGAGTCTCTTGAAAACTATCTGACTTGTGTGGTTTGTGAAAGCATGATTTTAGACCCACTTTTGAAAAGTGAAGGCATGTCTAGCTATTGTCCTTGTGTGTGCCTATAAATTATAAGACTTTCCTTAAATGATGCATGTTTATGAAAGCTAATGTTAAGCTAGAAACTGAAATATTTTGATATGACTTCCTATTGTTCTGATGTGTGTGGTGTAATTTACCATTTTGACTTCACTAGGAAGGATATTTGAGCATGCCATGATTAAAAGTTGAGAAATTCTCATGTTACAGTGAAGTTGTCCTTGTGCATTTGCTTGGGTATGAACTCATGAGTCATGTAAGTGTGTTGAGGAGAAGTACATTCCTCCATGGACACAACTAAACATGGTATGGTTGTCATAGCACTAGGTCTAACTAATAAGAATCCATTGTCATTCTAATTAACTCAAGTCTATGTGTATTGAAGTATGAGTGCTTAAACGGATTTTGAGTATTGTTGGAATCTGCCTATGTGTGACCTTACATGATGATCTCTTTAATAAAATGAAGTGTAATGACCATGTCATGATTAGGAGAAGGATGTTCCTCCTATGAACATGATAAGAGCCTATGTATTTGATGCATTAAATAGTGAGTGAATAAAAGTTTTGCTTGCTTGTATGCATTTTGTGCTAAATGGTTTGAAGTGTGTTCCTTGTAAGTTTGGTGCATTAACTTCTATATTATGATGTTATTACTGTTGTAAGCTTTTCTATGATTCATTGAAGTCCTTTTTGTGATTAAAGTGTTCTAAGTGTCATTCGAGGACGAATGTTCCAAGTGGGGGATATTGTAAGAACTCCAAAATGAGTTAGGGTGTCTAGAGACTCACTTGTTCCTATAATCTAGTTAAAATTTTAATACAGTGCTTTAAATTATGCTTGGGTGATTAGAGATCATTTGGAAGTCTCAAGGGACGACCAAGACGTTCGACGTCTAATCACCTAAGGGGCCTCATGTGTTTTTATGTGATTTTGTGTGTGTAATGAGCTTATAATCTCCTTATATGATTAAAAATGATGTTTATAGGCAGTGTATTTAGTTTCATGAAGTTTTTAGGTCAAACGTCCAAGAACGTGTAAGACGTTCGAAAGTTAGCCCATGAGACGTTCATGTGTGTCATGAGTGTGCCATGCATATTTGAATGTATTTTACGTGTTCATTTTGGGTGAAACTTGCATGGAAGGTATATAAAATGTTAAGGTATATATTCACGTTGTAAACATTCGGGTACGACTTCCTAAGGGTCCCGCAAAAGGGTCCACAAGAAGGACCCAATGGGTGTCGAGACACTACCTTGGCAGTATGAATAAGCTAAACCAAATGACATCCTGTTGAAAAACGTCCCGTCAATGGGTTGTCGTCAACGGAAACTTAGACTACATTAGTCTTAGACAAAGAACAGTCCAAGATTCCATTGATTGAAGCCACAAACGGCCCGTCGATGGACCTACTGGCCGTCGATGGTAGCCGCCGATGGTGGCCTGCAACTGCATGCCTGCACACTGTTTCATTAAAGGGGTGAATGGTAAATTCACCCCACGTACTAACATATCCCTAGTAGGTTTGTTTATTTATTTTTGGGTGTATTTAAGGGATCAAACGTGATCAGCCCCATTCCCAAACCAATTCATTCAAAATAGACTTTCCCTCCAAAAATATTCTCTCTAGAACCTCCATTGAAGGTGAAGCTCAAGAACAGCTTGGATCTTGGATTTATATGGATTCTTCATATAGTTTTAGAGGTCTTCGTTTATATTAAGGTATGATGATCCTTTATCTCTAAGTAACCTTTCACTAGGAGAGTTAATATCAAAGCTTTTAAAGAGATTTTATGATCAAACTTTCAATCTTTAAATCTAGCCACGGGTTCTTTGTCAAAACGTTTTCAAAGGCTTAATCATGATGAATTCACGATAATGTATTGGTTTTAATGTGAAATTCAATCCAATTTCATTATGAACCCATGTCCCTTCCAAAACTTGATTTAGCCCTTGCATGGGCATTTTTATCATGGCTTATTATTGATTGAACTGTGATTCTATTACGTTGAATTGGTTATGTCTACTGTTATTTACGTGTATCGATGATGAATTGATGATGAAGGATATATATCGATCAATGTATGAAAATTTGAACATGCCTAGCTTAGATCTCTATGTGTTCACGGTAACATTGATCTTATAATGTATAAAATTTGAATTCGATTATGATAGGATGCTTCTAGCTACTGCCTTAGGTTAATATCATGGTTGAATTTTTGATATAAATCTTGTATGATCAAAGTAAAGAAGGCTTGTTATGAATTGATCTAGGTTTTTCTAGTCTATAGATTTATAATACTATGTATGTGTTGTGATCTCAATTTTAGTTAGATGAAGCATGATTCCTTTTGAGTAATGATATCTTTAGATACTTCCAAGTATGTACATTATTGTAAAAATATGATTGATGATCAAGGGTTTAGGGAATTAGTAGCATTGCCTATTTCCTCTACACTCTATTGAATGGATAGTTTAGGGCCTATGTTGGTATCTTGATCCTGTAGGGATTTAAGCATGATTTCGTTATGTTAAGTGTACATTTACTTACTGCCCTAGATTTATACTATTGATTAAATTTGATTTATGATCCATGCAAGTGAAATTTGTTAATGGTCTATGTCCTTCTTCCTTATAGTATGTTAATGCGTTGCACTCGTTTGAAGCATGGCCATGTAGTAGCTAATACATGACTTCATATATGATTATTGTGCTTTAGGTACTGGCTTATACTTGAATTGTTGATGACAGAATAGTAATGGTCAATGATGACCCAAGGCTAAAGTATTGGTAATAATTTCTCTAATTCTCTACTTCTCTACTTCTCTACTTCTCTATAGTATTGTTGATGAAGCCTTGTATGGAATTGTGTGTTGTTGTCCACTTAAGGTGGCGGTGTTTACCTTATTGTCATTATATATGTGTTGACCATGGACTTGAAAGCAAATTGATGAATATATGAATGCGTGGTTATGATGATCACCTTATGTGTAACTTGTGCCTAGTCTTCTACTCTAGTTATGAATCTAGGTAATGTTACTATTGTCATGAGCATGTAAATGGTTATGTTAAGATCATGTGTAGGTGCTGCCATTAATGAAGTGGTAAGGATTGATGACCCCTACCCATGTACCCCTATGTGAATGTGTGAATAGCTAAGGTTAGGAGTCTTGAATAAAATGTGAAGATCTTCTTGCCTCTTATGCTAAATGGTGTTGTGTGGTTTATGCTTGGTTGTGCATTGTGGTCTTAAGAGGGTGGATGTCTCAAGGTGTTATTGATAGTCATTATGTCATCATATTGACCAATGTACACACACACACACACATTATGCATGCTTACATTGCAGTAATTGGTCATGGTGTCTAATGAAAGGTTGATCTCATATTCACTAGATGTCTACTACCATGCATGAAAGATAAATGTATGTGAAGTATGTTATGTATTCCATCTAACTAGGATGACTTTATAGGTTCACTAGTATGGGCAAGGGTATGGGACCTTGTTTATGCATTGCACATGTGTACCTTGATAGGATAGTTCCTAGGTTTGGTTTCTATGTACATGAAAGTGAATGTATGAAAATGTTATGAATGTGTCTTACGTGCTATAATGTGAAGTATGTGGTATGCTGAAGTGTCACGACTGGAATCTAGACCCCAGACGAGACCGGCGTCGTTGACCTCTCAGAGGTCGCAGACAACCCTATTCACGTCATTCTAACTTTACATAGGTTAATTTTAGCGGAAAATTTGAAACTTTTTTGTTTCTAAATATTGCTTACTAAACATTTCTAATACATTTGTAATTTGTTCACCATCAACCATCTAACATTAAGAGATAATCAAATGAAAGGAATAGTTCAATACTTATAAAGCGTATAATTGCCAAAATGGCACCAACACATAGTCTAAATAAAGACAGGAAAGAAACGCTAGTGGAACATGCTCCACTAGCTCAACTCTAAACTAAGCTAGAATATAAAAAGTAGCATTCTCGAAAGCATGAGGACCTACCAACTCCGGATAAATGCTGGACATCCGGATAACTGCAACGATGATCCTGTAGCTCTATCGTCCACCTCTGCCTGCACCTAAAATAGTAGAGTTTGTATAGGGTTAGTACACACTTGTACTAAGTATGGGTATATGCAAGCACACACCAAGGACATGCATGAGAAAGAATAGCTCTTTTCTAACAACATGATTTTTGAAAGTCAAGTCAGTGCACTTGCCAAATTGGGATTAGGAAAGTTTCCAAATTTTGGATTAGGAAAGTAAATGATCTTTCCAAATTTGGATTAGGAAAGTCAGTGAGCTTTCCAGATTTGGGATAGTAATGTTATGCCATGAGAATAACATTCATCATACTTTTCACATTTGCACACAGCACATAACATTTACACATCACACATATCATATAGCATACAGTACATTTTGGATGTAGCACATAACTTCTTTCATATCGTTCATTCATATGCCATGAGACCTTGGAATCATGGACTTGACATTAATACATCTCAGAAATGAGGGCTCAACAGATGGGACCTCAACTAGGGAATCTCCATTAGCAAACACAGAGTCTGCTTCATTCATTCATACGTACTTCATTTCATTTCGTTCATAGGCCAGTGTGAAAACCAGCTATACCTAGGGTGTAGTTTACGACTTTCATCGGGTTTGCTGTGCAATGATCAAGAATAACCTAGTGTTATTACCTGAGTCTAGCTCACCTCTTGATTATCCTATCCTAACACCTTTGGTATCGTTCATTTCATTATGTGCATCATTTGAGGCTGGCCTCATTCATTCATTGGGAACTTTAACTTTAACCGACATAGATCATGTGAGCATCATGAAATCGAGTGTCTCCCCCACACCGAAAAGAGGTGGAATCACCGGCCAAAGTGATCCAATAACATGCTAGCGTACATGGGAATTTAACCCCGCCAGATCCCTATATTGGCAGTATAGGTTCGAAGACTAGGAGATATAAGGAGACCCATACCCGGCAAGCCGGACAGTCTTATCTCATGAGAGTTACGTGAACCTCCGTCCTTCCCGAAAGAAGGCATCACCGCTCATAGCTAGCCTATCGGTGCTCAGTATAAAGTTCCATTTCATTCATCTCATACGTCATGGAAGCTGGCTTCTAGTATGAGTACATCATAGCTCACTAGATGATTTCTCATCTCATCATTAGTATTAAGTGTGTTAAGCTCAATACCTTCATTAGAGTGTTCATAGAGACTGGTCTCTTCATTACCTTACACTCTCATAGGTGAGTACGTATTGGTAACATTTATTTAGGCTCATTCGAGATTACACTCATCATTTACATTAATCTTATATCATGTTGTCACCACATTCATTATCATTAACACCTTTGTTTTTCATAGTTACTCACCTCTTATTACGTGAACGTTCATTTTATCATATGCCAATGCACTTGGCCATTTAGTGTATCTTACACTCATACTTAACCCTTCTAGGGTTCATCATTTCATTACATACTTCTTAGATTCACTTACTTTGAACTTATGTTATATTTATGCGTCTACACATTCAAGTCATGACACTTCATTCATATTTCGTCTAAGATTATGTGATACAAGACTTATTCATCTTGTATATGTGCCAAGATCTTGATTTCGATCTAAGTATGTGGCATTATTCTCGGATATTTTATTTACGTATGACTTATGTATCAATACGGAAGCTGGAGCAAGGAAACCCAAGTCTTGAATCAATTGGATATCATTTATATTTTTAATTGATTTTATTCTAATATTCATAACATTGTGACTCTAAGTTAAATCACAATATTAACATTGAAGGATTAATTTTCTCCTTAGTAATAATCCTAATTTGGCCGAAGGGTTGTGGGTTCGAACCCCCACAACCCCTTTTTAATTTTTATTAACTTCATCTTGCCCAATTTCGCCTAAACCAAGAGGTTGTGGGATCAAACCCCCACAGCCTCTTTTATTTTGTTCTTTAATTCGCCTAAGTAGGGAGGTTGTGGGTTCGAACCCCCACAACCTCCTTACTTTTAATTAATTTTCGCTAGGGGCTGTGAGGTGGTGGGTTCGAACCCCCCACAGACCCATATATATTTTTCTTTTTATTTTCCCTAGGTTGAGGACATTGGAAGTGAGGTCGTGGGATCAATCCCCCACAGCCTCACTTGCTTTATTAACTTATTTTCGCCTCCTCTAGTTCCAGCCTTGAGGTCGTGGGTTCGATTCCCACGCCTCACATCCTTTTTTTTTCTTTATTCTCATTCTTCCTTGCTTCCCACGAGTCATGTGTTCGATTCCCCCCATCCCCATTTTTTTTTAATTCATTTCATGGGCAGCAGCTAAGGGTTCGAATCCCCTTAGCCCCAACACATTTTTTTTAAAAAAAATTCCAGCCTCTTGTTCATGTGAGGTCTTGGGTTCGATTCCCCTTGACCTCACCTATTTTAATCACTTTTAAAACTCTTCCAAAATTTCCAGAACCTGCCCGAAATCAACATCACAAGCTGGAAATTTTGATTACCTTTTTGCAGCCTATTTTCTCCACTCTTTAACTTTAAAAGTTCATGCATTTGGAGTAGTGTTTAGTGATTCCTTTAGGTGCATTTTCATGGACATATTTGGCCAAGAATTTTTCATTAAATTCAGCCACATTACACTTAAATAAACATCATCATTTACATAAGTTTATACACTTAAAATGACAACCAAAACCATATCAAACTTGAAGCCATAAATCAAAACTTATTCACAGTAAGTTTACAGTAAACTTTTTTACATACTCACACATATTTTCGGCAACAAAGCTTGTCATTCATATGACTCCAAATACATGTTCATGAACATATTCATCACGAAAATACATTGCAACATCTAATTTCTACCACCAAACATACCAACCTATGATTTGATGGGAGCTAATGACAGGGACATGCAACGGGGGACAACCCTAGTTTTCAGATTGAATATTCTTAATCCTAAGGGTCTCTTGGGAAAGGGACGAAGAGTAAGAAGACCCATACCTTAATTTCCTTGTTCAAACACGAATTTGCTGCCCAAAATCCTCTCCACAAATCAGTCCAAGCTTTCTCAATCGTCCACACTACTCGACAACCACTTCTCTTTGCTTTATCGTTTGGTTACTTTGTTTTTCTTAAAAATTTCGTGTGAGTTTTTCAAGTGTGAAGAACTCTTGATATATTTTCAGTTCCACCTTCCTTTGGCAGAGAGAAACGTGAGAGTAAATTGTGAAACGTGAGAGAGAGATATCGTGAGAGAGAGAAGCTTTAAGATAGGAGTTTTGGTTTGGGAATTAGTCAAACTAGGACTCCTAGCTAAATTATTAAATAAAATCTGATTTTTTCTTTTTCTTAAATCAGATGATATTTATTATTTAATTTAATTAATTTATCCAACTAATTAAAAGCAAGTTAAATCCTTGTTTCAAGTGGGGTTCGAACCCGAGTGATCCCATTTGCGAAAATGGGTCACTTCGTGTTGCCCCACCCGAATTGCTTTAATTAATTAAATTAATTTATTAAATATTAATTCCTTAGGGTAATTACAATATTGCCCTTGGCTTGGAAAAGACCATTTTACCCTTGGACCCTCAAAACTTAAAATTTCTTCTTTTGAGTCCGGTAAAAACTCTTTCGATTAAATCTTCGTTTTCGTGAGCCTCACATGGTTGGTTCCAACCTTTCCAAGCTCAATTAACTCCCCAGGTTAGTTGGCTTGGTCGCAGCAAGGGTTCTGAGGTCTGGTTCTACGCGTATCAGCCCGTGTGGCCTTGGTCTAATCTCAAGCATTCTTGAAAAACCTAAGTCTTGATCCTATTCATTTTTAGGGTTGTTACATTACCCCCCCCCCTTAGGAACATTCATCCCCGAATGACACTACTACTTCACGTTGTAATGCCAGTCAGATCATAATAAAAGCACTATACACAGTCAATCAATAGCAACAAAATACGGGGAGGTAAGGAAACATAGGTTTAAGAGTATGAAGTCTAACCTCAAGAGATGAACAGGTGAGGGTAGCGGGCTCTCATGTCGGCCTCAGTCTCCCACGTAGCACCCTCAACAAGATGATTTCTCCACAATACCTTCACTGTGGCAATCTCCTTGTTCCTTAGCCGCTTGACCTGTCTGTCTAAGATCTCAACAGGTACCTTCTCATAAGACAAGTCTTCACCAACCCCCAAACCTTCAATAGGTAAGATTGATGCTGGATCACATCGGCACTTCTTCAACATAGAGACATGAAAGACTGGATGAACAGAAGCTATTTCTGTAGGCAATGCTAACTCATAGGCCACCTCACCCACACGCTGTAGGATCTCATATGGCCCAACATACCTCGGACTCAGCTTCCCTTTTCTACCAAATCTCATCACCCCTTTCATAGGCGATATTTTCAAGTAAACCTGGTCACCAACATCAAACTCTAAGGGCCGCTTTCTGTTATCAGCATATGACTTCTGCCGACTGTAAGCAGTAGTCTACCTGTCCCTAATCATTCTGACCTTCTCTAAGGCCTCATGAATGATCTCCGGACCCAAAATGGATGACTCTCCAACCTCGAACCACCCAACTGGAGATCTACACCTCCTACCATACAGTGCCTCAAACGGTGCCATCCCAATGCTGGAGTGATAGCTATTATTATACAAGAACTCTATCAAAGGCAGATGGTCATCCCAATTACCTCTGAAGTCAATCACACACGCCCTCAACATATCCTCCAATGTCTGTATGGTGCGCTCTGCCTGTCCATCTGTCAGTGCTAAGCTTCACCTGCGTGCCCAAGCTCTTCTGGAAAGATCTCCAGAAATGAGAAGTAAACTGAGCTCCTCTGTCTGAAAAAATAGACAAGGGAATCCCATGCCATCTCACAATCTCATCAATGTAGAGTCTCGCATAATCCTCGGCTCTGTAAGTAGACTTCACAGGGATAAAGTGGGCAGACTTAGTCAATCTGTCCACAATAACCCATATAGAGTTATGCTGCCTCCTAGTCCTCGGAAGCCCAACCACGAAGTCCATATTAATGGCCTCCCATTTCCAAGTTGGAACCTCAATAATCTGCGTCAGACCACCAGGCTTGAGATGCTCTGCCTTACTTAACCTGCTGACAATTAGGACACTTGGCCACATATTCTGCAATGTCCTTCTTCATGCCATCCCTCCAATAAATCTGCTTGAGATCATGATACATCTTGGTGGAACCTGGATGTATAGAATATTTGGAACCATGGGCCTCTGAAACAATCCTGGTCTGCAAATCATCCACATCTGGCACACACAGCCTGTCCTGATACCTAAGTATGCCATCACCTCCCAAAGCGAAAGACTCATTCATCTTCATCAGCACTGAGTCCTTCAGCTCCATCAACACGGGATCTAGATGCTGACCCTGCTTGACTTCAACTACCAAGGATGATTCAGAACTAGGATGAACTGAAACATCCCCACTAGTGGAGTCAACCAAACGCACACCCAGTCTGGCCAGTCTGTGTACATCTTTTACAAGCTCCTTCTTCTCATCCTCAACGTGAGTTGTACTTCCCATGCTCATCCTGCTCAAAGCATCAGCTACAACATTAGCCTTACCTGGATGGTAGTGCACATTCATGTCATAATCCTTCAACAGCTCCAACCATCTTCGCTGACGTAGATTCAACTCCCTCTGTGTGAACATGTACTGGAGACTCTTATGGTCTGTGAACACATCTACATGCACTCCATACAGATAATGCCTCCACAGCTTCAGTGCAAACACCACAGCTGCCAACTCCAGGTCATGAGTGGGATAATTCTTCTCATGAACCTTGAGTTGTCTAGATGCATAGGCTATCACCTTACCAACCTGCATAAGAAAACAACCCAAACCAACCCTAGATGCATCACAATAAACAGTGCAATTCTCACCACACTTAGGCAAAGTAAGCACCGGGGCTGAAGTGAGTCTGTCCTTGAGCTCCTGGAAACTCTTCTCACAAGTCTCTGTACATTCGAACTTGGCTTTCTTCTTAGTCAAAGCCGTCAATGGGGCAGCAATGGAAGAAAAAACCTCCACAAACCTGTGGTAGTAACCAGCCAATCCCAAAAAGCTACGGATGTCAGTAGGAGTAACAGGCTTTGGCCAGTTCTTCACAGCCTCAGTCTTCCTGGGATCCACCTCCACGCCCTGATCGGATACAACATGACCCAGGAAGGTCACTGATCTCAGCCAGAATTCACATTTGCTGAATTTGGCATACAACTGATGCTGTCTAAGTACCTGCAAGGTTAGTCTCAAATGTTGTTCATGCTCTTCCTTGGTCTTAGAGTAGATGAGGATGTCATCAATGAATACTATGAAGAAAGAGTCAAGGTATTAACGGAAGACCGTGTTCATGAGATCCATAAATGCAGCAGGTGCATTCGTGAGACCAAATGACATGACTAAAAACTCATAGTGACCATAGCGGGTACGAAAGGCTGTCTTTGGAATATCTCCATCCCTAACTCTAAGTTGATGATACCCTGAACGAAGATCAATCTTAGAGAAGAAACTAGACCCTTGGAGTTGATCAAACAGATCATCTATTCTCGGGAGTGGATACTTATTCTTTATAGTGACTTTGTTGAGCTGCCGATAATAGATACACATTCTAAGGGTTCCATCTTTCTTCTTTACAAACAACACTGGAGCGCCCCAAGGGGATATGCTCGGCTGAATGAAACCCTTGTCAGTGAGATCTTTTAACTGCAGTTTCAACTCTTTGAGTTCAGCTGGAGCCATTCTGTAAGGAGGAATTGAGATTGGTTTAGTATCGGGTTCTAAGTCGATACCAAAGTCAATATCTCGAAGGGGAGGGACTCCAGGCAAATCATCAGGAAACACATATAAGAACTTATTCACTACTGGTACTGAGTCTATGGAAGGAATGTCATGATCTAGATCATTAACACTCACAAGATGACACAATAACCCCTTGGACATCATTTTATTAGCCTTAAGATTTGAAATCAAGGGGTTAGGACGACTCGAATTGTACCCCTCCCAGACTAACTCTTCTTCATTAGGAAAGCGAAATCTTACCACTCTACTACGACAGTCCAAGCAAGCATAACAACTGTGAAGCTAATCCATGCCAAGAATAACATCAAAATCATGCATGGGTAACTCAATCAGGTTTGCACACATAGTTTTACCACTCACAACTATTGGGCAATCCTTGTATACTCAATCAGTTCTTACATTCTCTCCTAAAGGTGTATTAACCACTATAGGATCATGTAGAACTTCAGGCAATATCTCAAAAGTAAGAGCAAGCAGAGGAGTTACAAAGGAAAGTGTAGACCCTGGATCAAGTAAAGCATAAACAGAAGTTGAGAACACTTGCAGCATACCTGTGACCACATCAGCGGACTTCTCCTGCTCCTCTCTGCCTTTCAGGGCATAGAACCTGTTCCTCTTAGGAGGCTCGGCTGCTGCTGCACCCTGTGGATTAGGCCTAGGATGAGTATTACCTCCGGCCTGACCTCTGTTCTGTGGACAGTCTCTGACCATGTGTCCACTCTTACCACAACCGAAGCAGGCATTAGTGCCCTGTCTGCACTCTCCACTGTGAGCTCGGCCACACTTAGCACAATTCTTCTTAGGACGCTGCATCTCACCTCCATTGCCCTTCTTGGGCACAGGTCTGCCTCCTCTAGGTGTAGCACTCCTCTGAGGATTAGAATTCCCAGAACTCTGTTGCCCCTTTTTAAACCTTGGCTGCTCACGGACGCCAAAGTTGTTTCTGTGGCCTCCATGACTGGGTCCTACCTGATCTTGAGGCCTAGGCCTCCTAGCATCACGAACACCTCTCTTTCTGCGGCTGTCCTCTACCTGCTGGACATGCACCATCAACCTGGAAAGATCCATATTATCATGGAGCATAGCATATCGACACTCCTCCTCCAGGTCTCCAATGATTCCTGTGAGGAACCTGCTCATCTCATCCCTGCTGTTACAAACCAAGGAAGTAGCATACCTGGGTGATTTCAACAAAGTCAGTATTATCCTCATTCTTGCTATTAAATACTAGGGAAAACAACATACCTTGACAGCTTAACAAACATCAGGGAATACTCCCTGACTGTCATAGAGCCTTGTTTGAGGTTGATGATTTCCTCAACCTTGGCCTCCCTCATCTCCCTGGGAAAGAATCTCTCCAGAAATGCTGTCTTGAACAGCTCCCATGTGATTGGCACTCTACCTAAGACACGGCTATCTTGCCACATCTTGCACCAAGCCTGTGCAACATCTTTGAGCTGATAGGAAGCCAGCTCAGTCTTCTCAATATCAGTGGCCCACATAGCCACCAGGATCTTATGAATCTCATCCACAAACTCCTGGGGATCCTCTGATGCCATAGACCCTGTGAAAATAGGAGGATTCATCCTCGTGAAATCCCTCAGCCTGTCAGCCATGCTGCGAACCGGTGGGTTCTCCCTCTGAACATCCTGCCGGTTGACCTGGGCAGTCATAGCCTGGGCCTGCATAGTAATGGCCTGTGCCATCTAGGCCATAGATGCCCTCACCTCAGCATCAGTCATCCCAGCTGGATTAGCTGGCACAGCCACTCCTTCAGCTGGAGCCTGGGGTGGAACTCGGTTACCCCCAGCAGCTGCTCCTCCTCTCCCCTGACCATTAGCTCTCCTAGCATTCATTCTCTGAAAAACAACAAGCATTGATGTTAGAAACGCTCATAACACCAAGAACTCAGACATTAGGAAAAGCACGATAAGATCAGAAGAAGGGAAATTTTTCCTACGCATCGTGCAGTCTCTAATTCAGGATAGTGGTGCACTTCACTACCATGACTTAGAAACTACTCAATGTGGTTGATGTGAACTCATTATTCTCGGAATTTAACCTAGTGCTCTAATACAAACTTTGTCACGACTGGAATCTAGACCCCAGACGAGACCGGCGTCGTTGACCTCTCAGATGTCACGCCTCAAAACCCATTAAGATGGACAGGCACCCGATGCCCTAAAGGCCCGAGAGAACCAACCTACAACCTGTTCTTACTGAGCATATACTATAACAATTGAGACAAGTTAACTTTGGATGCAGCGATACAAACCAACGTAAGTAGATCCAAAAGTTATATACAAGACTTGGCCGTTTAGGCCACAACTCCTTAAGACACAACTGAACCATGTACATATGTCTACAAAGCCTCTAAAAGATAGAAGACTAGAGTAGGTCGGGACAGACCCTGCCTTACCCTTAACTACGATACAATACCAAACGAATTTATCAAGGACTTAATAAAGCTCCGAATCAACTTGGAGCTCACCAAAAGTAGCAGAATTTCGAGTGCTTCTACTGAGGAGGTCTACTAGCTGGAGTACCTGAGCCTGCAGCATGAAATGCAGCGTCCCCAATACGGGACGTCAGTACGAAAAATGTACTGAATATGTAAGGCAAAAAGTATATGTAATACAAGGCACAAATGAAATCAAGTAGCAACATATGAGTGCATAGATTAGGAGAGAAGACCACCTTTGGTTACTCTTGTCGAATCAAGTAAGCTACATTCTTTTCTATACCTTCTTTGTAAGTTATAATCTTTGTTGGGCATGTGATACAAGTGACCAGCTGATCAGTGGTAGAAGAGGATGACCCATGCTAGGCGTATTAACCCCTGGGATGCGGTCCTCATAATTACACAACTTGGGATCGGCCCATGCTAGACTTTCGCCCCTGAGCTGCCACCCTTCTATGCCAATAGGGATCGGCCCATGCTAGGCTTTCGCCCCTAAGCTGCCACCCTGTGAATCAGTTCATAACTCTTTTGAGATGGTATTTTGGATAATCTAACACTTTGGAGATGTTGATTTGGTTGGTCATAATCATCTTGGAGAACATGAAATTACGGAACGTGAGGGGAATACATGAAAACAATACTTTGAGGCAGTAACAATGACATAAGGAGCTATGAAACATCAACACCTTACTTTAAGACCTTAATGGCACAATTGACTTCAATTGGCTTAGGAGAAGGATTCATCAAACTTTCTTTTGCAAATACCATTTCTATAACAGCACAAGGGGAATTTACACAAGTATAGAGTAGTGAACATATAATGAAGTAGTTCCATGTACTTAGAATGGGGAAAGAAATATTGTTAGCTATTTGGAGATAGTACGCTGCCACCATGCCTCCTTTTCTAGAAATAGAACTTATGAGAATCACTTCATTGATATTAATTGCAGGTGGCAGATTTCATGCCAAAAGGATAGAGAATCGAATAGCCTTACATACCTTATATTTATGACCAATACCACTATCACGATTCAGCCTTCCTTATTGGGTGCTAATCTACAACATAAGTCATGATTAAGCTAACATCAGCAGCTAATCACAATAAGGTTCTCCAAAATAGTAGCTAAAAATATTTGATGGAAATCAGGCCCATACAACCCTTACAATAAATGGTGAACCACCCACCCTTCATCACACATTAAGACAACTCATACATAATCTTCCAAGATACTCAACTTCCCTCAACAACAATATTCATAAGGCAGCCCACTATCAATCTCAAATCTGTCAGCATAATAGGAGAAGATTTGACTCAAAGATTGTGTCATCATCCATGAATTCTGGATAAATATATACAAGTCTCCTATCCAAAAATGACAAAAGAGGAAACAATGGGGTGAAGTCTTACCTTAAATTCTGGAATTTTATACCTCGAAACTTGTACTGCAAGAATTCAAACTCCCTTCAAACTTCTTATTGAAAATGAGACCACTCAAGAGATACCTAAGGTGGTTTTAGGGCTGCTTATTGAGCCAAGAGACCAAGAAAGAACTTAGGAAATCTGAAATTTTTTTGCAAGTTCAAAATGGAGAATAAGACTTGATCCTTATCCTTTGAAAAAGGAGGTGTTATGGCCGACACTCTTGACCAATTTTGGTCCATATAATGTCAAGTAGGTGCCCCACCTGCTTGTCCTTTTGACTTGGGCCCTTTTGGACTTAATATTATTGGACCTTGGCTGTCCATTTTTCCTTTGTTCTTTTAATCAGCTTGGGACAGATTAGTGCAAGTAGGTGGTACACACTTGGCCCAATAACATGGTAAAACAAATGTTAGGAGGTCATGTACTTACTTAGTTTCACTTGGGCTTTATCCATAATGGCCAATTGGCAGATTTGGCTGTTGGGCCTTCTTTCATTCATATTTTCTTTAATAGGTTTGGGATTCAAATGAGCCCCTAAATATAAGCCTAAATCT